>CM031579.1:2200607-2800607 GCA_018467065.1 Ephestia elutella
AAGTGTTGCCATGTACAGAATTTAAATTACGGTAGCATGATTTGAAAATTACGGTGTCCGTCATACAAAACGTCAAAATTTAAAAAAAATTAAATTATCAAAATTTATTAAGGTAAACGGCACAAAAATATGGTGCATCTACGGTAATTACGGTGCACATGGCAACACTGGACCTAATGTTAAATTTACCTTGAACAAGGGGTAGGTCTCAACAAAGTTCTTCATATCAGCGATGCTCTCGACCTTCTGGTGGCTCTTGGCCTTCTTCTGGAACTCGTCCATCAGAGACTTCATGGTTTGCCCGATCTCGCCGAAGTTGGAGTACAGGTTCTACGACACACGAGTATCAGGTGTAAACAATACCACAGGAAGGGCACTTTATAGAAACGGGGGGTCACATATACCTACTACTACAAATGAAACTGTACATCCGTGAATACGTCAATGTGTGTGTTTTCATAGTCATAGCGTCCCAATCCGCAAACGAACGGGGGAGAAGTCCGGGGCGCCATATTGCGGGAGGGGCAGGGAGTTTCCTTTCTGTACGTAGTATTAATATTCATTCTGTGACAATACTTTATTCTGTAAGGGCGACTATGACTATGACCAATGTGATAAAAAAATTGAAAAAAAAAACTCGTCTACAACACTGGCGTAAAGTCAAAAGTTAATTGTTTATAAATATAAACAATTAACTTTTGACTTTACCTATTTAAATAAATAGGTTTAAAAAATAGCACTTTTAAATATATACGGGCAAAACACACAGATTGAGCCTTTGTGAAAGTAAGTAAGTTCAATTCAATTCAAAACATTTATTGCAATTCATATTATACAACAGTTCTCTTATAATAAGTTATATCTGTTATCATTTAGGTACAATATGAACCCTGTCGGGTGCGCAATAGTAACAAGAGGGAGCGGCAAGCGGGTCTTTGATTTTATGTATGCTAATTTATATATTTAAATCATTTAATGTCTTTGTCATTTAAAAACTCGTCTATTGTGTAATATGCTTTTTCAGCAAGTAACAATTTCAATTTTTTTTATAAATATAGATTCCTTTTTTCTGATCTTAAGTATTGAGGTAAGGTATTATATATTTTTGTGGTCATTATTAATGGGCCGGAACGAACAATTTCTAATTTTGATAGAGGTACAACTAATTTATTTTTGTTTCTTGTTGGATAGCGGCGCGGGATGTCATCATTTTTTATATAATATTTGGGGTATTTACGTACAAATTTGCAGGCTTCTAAAATATATATACACGGTAAGGTTAGTATTTTTAGGTTTTTAAAGTATGGTTTACAACTTTCAGTCGGTTTTATATTACAGATTATTCGTATGCATTTCTTCTGAAGTATAAGCAGTCTGTCCGCGTCAGTGCTGTTTCCCCATAATATAATCCCATAGGATAACCATGAAAATGCATACGCGTAATAGGCCGTTATTGCTGTCTGGTCATTAGTAGATTTTTTCAATTCTCTGAGTGCATAAGTAAATTTCAATAGTTTTATGGCTATCTTGTCAACGTGAGCTTTCCAGTTTGTATGCGTATCTAGGACTAAACCGAGCAGCTGGAAGGTACTCACACTTTCCAGTTGCATACCGTTGTAGCAAAAATTTATACTAAGTGGGGGCTTTTTGGTGCGGTCTAAATTGAATAATTTTTGTTTTGGAGAAATTTATTTCTAGATTGTGGTCAGATAGCAATAGTCTGTGTTAGTATTTGATTTAAATTGTCGTGACTTGTACAAGGGGTTAGTAATGATATGTCACCTGCGAATAGCACACATGTCTGGTTAAGTGATTTAGGCAAATCATTTATATAAATTAAAAATAACAAACAACCGACTACACTTCCTTGGGGAATAGAACATTTAACGGAGTGAGCGTCTGATCTCACCGAGGATATAGTCTTTCCCGATATAGTCCCGAGTTTTGATCATAGTTTTCTATTTCCACATATGTTTCCCGATTTTCTAGGTATGACCTGAACCATGCGTGAGCGATTCCTCTTATGCCTATCCCGTGGAGTTTATTTAATAAAATGTCGTATTGAACTTTGTCATAAGCTTTCGTCATGTCTAACATAATACCTACAGCATATTTTTTTGAGTCAATTAATTTTAATATTTCTTGAATATAATTATAAGTTGCTAATGTCGTTGATCGATTTTTTCTAAAGCCGTTTTGGTTATCGTCAAATATATTAAATTTTTCACAAAATTTATAAGTTTGATTACCTATTGCTTTTTCAAAGATTTTCGATGCGGTGCAGGGGATCGCAATAGGCCGGAAATTTTGAGCGTCAGTTTTTTTACCTTTTTTATGGACAGGCTTCACCAAGGACTTCTTCAAGAGATCTGGAAAAGTACCTTCTGCGAAGGATTGATTAATAAGTAGCGTGAAAGGCAATGTAAGCTCGTCCGCGCACTCCTTATATAATACAGGAGGTATTTCATCTACACCACAGCTAAGTTTGGGTTTTAAACTTTTTAATATTTTGTTGACCTCCGATAGTTCCAAAGGCCGCAAGTACATGGAGTTCTCGGGCGGGTGCAGCACGGGCCGGCCGCGGGGGCGCGGTGCCGCCGCCGCACATAGGGGTATTTGACCTAAAAAGTCGGTCAAAATTATTTTAATGTGTTATCGTATGTATAAGTCCTAAATACATATAGTTACATTAAAATATTTTTTTTCTGACAGCATTGCCGCGAAAAAAAAAAAAAAAACGAAAAATATGCTAAATTTTAATTTAAAAAAATCTAAAATTAAAAAAAAATACTATAATCCATTATACATTTTTTTTAAATATAGAGAACTTCCTACTGAACTTTGATACAAATCAATCACAACTTTCATCAGTGTTATCACCCAAATCTTCAGACGTTTCATCTTCCGTTAGGATCTCAACTTCACTTGCCATTAACATTTCCCTAGCCGCTACACTAAATGGTTTTAATTTTTTTGGTGGTTTCGGTCGTATGCTACTTAAAAACAGGTCAGATGTGAGAAGCAACCTATTCAAAACATCTTGGTTACATTGCTCTCGAGAAAACTTTCGTGAAAAATTGAGACGAAATTGGCGAAAGTTTCCTCGCCAAGCCATTCATTCTCGCCTCAGCTGCTTCTTCCGAAAGAGTTCCGATAGGTAATAAAGCATGTTCAATCACAAGAGGTCCGTGTAAAAGTATTTTGTGTACTGTAGGTGTCATCGGATACCAAGGGTATACCCTTGGTATCCGAGCTCAACGTATAACTTTGCTGTCTGGTTACAAAAACTTTTAATAATATTATAGATAACCTTTCAATCAATCTTAAATCAATACCTGTGATTTCTGAAGACACTTGTGATTTTTTAAAACTTGTGGTTTTTTTGTTGGTATTTCCACGGTCCCTTGAAGTCAATTGTGATTTTTTTAAAGAAAATACTCTCAGTTCTATTAACAGCATTCCATCTGATCTTTATTTCTGATTTTAATCGTGAAAACATTCTCAAAAACTGATTTTTCCTTTCTGCGGGAAATGTTGGTTTATCAACCATCTCTTTCTCCACAGAGTCCAATTTTTTTCCAAAATCTGGTTCTGGCTTCTTTTGCACCGTTCTAAATAAATATTCCCGCGTGATAACGCAGTTTCCAGAAGTGCCAGTCAAAGAAAAACACTTGCAATCCATATCAAATGAATAATGTAACTTTGTTTTGTAAAACAGTACCAACAAAAAAAAATAAAAAAAATACAATAGGCAAATTTTGGCAGCTAAATTATTGTGAAACAAATAAAACAATAGTGACTTTAATTTATGAAAAAAAAGAATAAACCGGGGAACACCCCGCAACATAACAAAAACACCAATGAATATAATTTTGTTGAAAAAACTCGTTACATTTTTATGCGGTTTACAAAATATAGTATAAGTATTAAACGACTTACGATATTTCAAACCATATAAATTATTCAAATAACACATACCTTGTTCAATGTTATCCATCATAAAAATCGCTTAAAATATATTTACTTAAAGAACTATAATTAAATGTATGCGACATAAACAATTTATTACTTAAAACGTTTGTTCCGTACTTGTTGCAAATTGCTAAGTTGACGGTAAAACAATGACACTTACCAATGAGATAAAAATTAAATGATGGTAGTTTTGAATGCTCAATTTATCTAGGTACCCTCAAGCATACTCAGTATTTGGAGATTCTTAATTTTGTCAATGTGGACTTTTGACCGACTTTTTGGGTCGAATACCCCTTAGTGCGCCGCTCGCTGGTATCCCCACCGATGCAAAGTAGTTATTAAACGTGAACTAGCTTAGGATCCGACGAAAGATTATTATGGATCTTCAATTGGATGTTTTGTCTGTCATTTTATGTGGATTTGTTAGTGCGTTCTTTTACGATATTCCAAATTGTTTTAACCAAACCAAAGTTAGTTCGAGACTTGTGTTATGGGATACTAACTCAACGATGGTATATTTTATAACAAATACATATATAAATAAACATCCAAGACCCAGGTCAATCTGAAAAAGTTCATTTTCCATTTTGACCTGATCGGGGATCGAACCCGGGACCCCCTGGTTCAGAGGCAAGGTCTTTACCACTGCGCCACGAAGGTCGTAAATCGTTATATCATCAATACATATAATAAAACTGTAACTGGTCCGTGTCTGTACATAGGAGATATTTAAGAAAAAAAAAACTATGAGGGATTTTCTTTATAGGGCCAATAGAAGCCAAAACCATTTTTTTAGAATTTTTGTCTGTCTGTATATTTGTACGCGCATCCGCAAAAACTACTAGACCAAAGTTGATGCGGTTTTCACTGTTGTACTATAGAAGATCTAACTTAAAATCTAAGTTTCATCTTGATATGCCGCTTAGAACCTGAGATAAGCGCGGACGAAGTCGCGGGCACAGGCAAGTACTTAATAAACTAGATTAATTAGTTGACGTCAGAAAATTACTTAAATCTAAGGTGGTAGTAACCTTACAAAGGTATCTACCAAACAAAGTTCCCATCTCACGAAACAAAGTTCCCATCTACCAAACAAAGTTCCCATCTACCAAACAAAGTTCCCATCTACCAAACAAAGTTCCCATCTCACGAAACAAAGTTCCCATCTACCAAACAAAGTTCCCATCTACCAAACAAAGTTCCCATCTCACGAAACAAAGTTCCCATCTCACCAAACAAAGTTCCCATCTACCAAACAAAGTTCCCATCTACCAAACAAAGTTCCCATCTACCAAACAAAGTTCCCATCTCACGAAACAAAGTTCCCATCTACCAATCAAAGTTCCCATCTACCAAACAAAGTTCCCATCTCACCAAACAAAGTTCCCATCTCACGAAACAAAGTTCCCATCTACCAAACAAAGTTCCCATCTCACGAAACAAAGTTCCCATCTCACCAAACAAAGTTCCCATCTACCAAACAAAGTTCCCATCTCACGAAACAAAGTTCCCATCTCACGAAACAAAGTTCCCATCTCACCAAACAAAGTTCCCATCTCACCAAACAAAGTTCCCATCTACCAATCAAAGTTCCCATCTCACCAAACAAAGTTCCCATCTACCAATCAAAGTTCCCATCTCACCTTAGCGTAGAACTCGTCTTGTTCGGAGGCGAGCACCACTTCCTTGAAATCCTTGTGTACGTCGGGCACGTGCGCCAAACTCACACGGTTGTTGTTTATGGTCAGCAACTCGTGTACCATGGCTTGGTATGTCCACTGAAATACAAATACAATGTATTATCCGAAGTGAACTGCTTGCTTGTTTATTGAATAAATTAGTCTACTCGTATGAGCGACCTCACTTTTTACTATATGGTGACAGCGGTGGGATCCGATCCGAACTCACGCCCTTTCGGACTGGTCCCTAAAGAAGGGCGTGTAGGTGTAGGTGTAGTAGGGGTTTTTTTTCGTAATATTAGGGTTTTTTTTCTGTTTCTTTTTTCTTTCAAAGGGAGTAAAGTTATTAATTATTTTATTATTTTTGTAAAAGATACTGCTTGCTTGTTTATTGAATTAATTTGCAATAAAAAAATGCTTTCAAAATCAAAAATTCTTTATTGAAACTTGCCTTCAAAGAAGGATCTTTTTCACGTCAAAAACTAATTACTAAATCATATCTCAAAGCTACAAACTACTAGCAATTCGGAACGACCACTGCTGAGAAGATTTTTTATTCCACTAACCTGATTCAACAACGGAGTGACCGGATCATCCCTCCTATCAATAATCAGCAGCTGCGGCGTGGGCAGCTCTCCATTGAACGGTATATTATTATCAATGAGTGCGGCCTCTCTTCTCAATAGATCGCGCACGCGCTCCGCCAGTCTGGCACACGGTTCCGACGCCGCTTCGTAGCGGACTACGCAGCGACGCTTTAGGGACAAGGGATAGCAGGCCTTGGGAACAGCGATAGAGGTGCGTTTGGTTCCAGAGACGACCTAAAGGGAGATTAAAATGGTTTTTGAGAGTTTGTGTCGAAGAGGTATCGCTTTCTCAACGCATCAGTGACCTTTTTGGGGTCGTTGGTGTCCATGGACTGCGGTGATTGCTTACCATCAGGCAACCCGCATGCTCGTTTGCCTACTATTCTAAAAAATAAATATTTTGCAACAACTTTGCCTCCGCAAGTATGACGTCACACTTGCGGCACAGAATAAGTAATAGCATGTTTGCATATAAGTTGAATTGGAAAATTAACTTATAGAACTTGAACTTAATTTATATAAATTGCACATTTTACATGTTAAACTTAACTGCATACAACTGCATGATTACGTTTCCATTACTCAAGCTTCATGCCAATAGCACCTTGCATACAGAGGGCAGATTCCTATGCTTTACATCTCGTCGTCTATGCCACAAATTATATATACACTAGCTTTTTCTTAGGAATGCCCTTGTTTTATAAGTATACCTTGTAAAACAAAGGTATTATTTGTGGACTTGTTTTGGTATTGTTTTTGCACCTACTCCTGCATCTAAATAATGGTACAAGCGGAAGGTTAGCACAATTAGATTAAGTAAACTACTATTACTTTATGTATTAGATAAGCATGAAATTTTTGTAATGATATATTGTAGCAACCAATGGTAGACCTGAATAAATAAAATAAAAAATAAATAAAATATGCTTCACCTTGCAGACAGCCCACGATGTTGAACGAGAACAAATGCCTATCAACAGCGAGGTAGTCCCCGAACACCTCCTGCACCTCCCGCACGGCCTCCTGCTCGTCGCACTCCGCTAGGGTCTTCACGTCCGCTTTGGAGATCACATTGCTGAAGTCTGGAACCACATTAATCAATCTTCTATATGCCACGAGATTGTAGAATATAAGTCATCATGATCTTATTTTCTACGCCTGCCTGGCAGCTACTTTATGGCTCCAGTACACTTTCTTGGCGGCTAGGCTCCAGTACACTTTCTTGGCGGCTACTTTAGGTAGGTAGAGGAGAGGATGTACCAATTACTTGCATGAGTGTTACCACAGAACATATAAAAGAGGTTAGAAAGGAGTTGTGGGCGGGGCCGGCGCGCCAAGCATGCGAGCGACCGCTCGTATCTTTACAAAAACACGTGACCGCGCCGTTTAGTCGCTCGCGAACTCTAGCGGAGTAAGTATTGCGAAGCGCTGCTACAAAATTGTACGAAAATGCCTTCATGTGCGGTAATTACTTGTCGAGCGAGAAGCCAAGAGCTTAATATAAACAAAGGATGCGTTTCTTATCATCGGTAAGTAAAAAAACCTCTAGTAAATACGATATTTTAGTCAAAATCTTTCAAAGGTCATTAAAATATTTTTCTTTCTCCAAAAATATACATTGCTGTCTGCATGCGTTCGTTATTTTTGCAACGTCAAACGTACCGCGTAGTGGAGTTCGCGGCAACAACGTGGCATTAGCTCTAGTGCTGGGCGTAGTGAGACGACATTTATCGATATCGTCTTTCAAAGTCATACTATATTTATAAAAGTTATAAATTAATGTTAATGTGGAAAGACTAAATTAAGTAATGCGAATAATTATTATTATTATAATAAGCTTTTATTTAACTTGCAATATACGTATGTATGTATGTTTGTCCATGTAACGGATCTAACTAAATTCGTTATTGAGAAATATTTAAACATTCGCTTACACTTTTTACTGAAAAATTCTTTAGAAAAACAAACCAAGCGACAACTTCTTAATAAATATATCTTGTTCCAAGGTCAATAAATATTAGATTGTAAGAAATGTACTTTGTTTTATTTTCCATTTTACTATATCACTTTTGTATGTAACAGTATTATTGTTTGAATTATGTTATTGTTTATTTTTAACAAAATTCAATATCGATAATTAAGTCATTTAAAGTTTAGTCAAGCACTAGCGTAGTTTACAAACACAATCACACTAATTGTACATCGATTGATTGGTTCAGCGTGCTTGCGTATGATTGGTTCAGTTTGAAATTGCGTGATGACGTTGCGCTATGATTGGCTAGATTGGAAATTGCAAGAATGTGCGAAGCTTCGTACTCATTATGGCAAATGTGTGGTAACGGTGAAAGGTGGGGCGGATTAGGCGACACTGGTTCTCATAGAAACGGCGCATTATAGCCATTCTAACCTCTTTTACATGTTCTGTGAGTGTTACCAAGAAAGAAAGATGCGAATTCTTATTTGATGTATAAAATCAATAAACTTTCATCATGTATGTAAAACATGTAAGTACTTATTTTTTATGGGCTTGTGGTGGGTCTTTAGCTGCACTGCTACAATTAGGTACTGTTACCATAGATAGGGTGTAAAAGTATAACAAACATTCAAACATTTGTTCTATGTTGGACAAATAGTTGATCTGGCAATAAGGTGACTGTTGAATTTTTAAAAAGCACCATACAGTGCCATTTTCAAAAACAATTCTTAAGTATACTTACCTAAAAGCAAATTAATTTTTATGAATAATTTATACTTTATTGGTAAAGTATATAATCTAAACATCTTTAATTTGTTGATAAAGTATAGATTAAAATTTTACAAGACTAAACATATGTTGTAGAGTGACGTCTTTGGAGAAAATGCAGCAGTAGAGTTTGTACTGCCTCTTCTCTACCTGAGCTTTAGAGTGGTAGCGGTGGTAACCTTAGCTTCAAGTAATGACGTACTAAAAAACAAGTGTGCGACAATTTAGAAGTGCTATTTTTATCAAATTATTTTCCTTAATTTCAAACTTTTATACATTTAAATCAAATTATTTTCATTTCATTTCAAACTTTTATGGAGTTGGATGTTAGCCTTAGATAAATGAATAGTTATCCCCTATAACTTCTTAAAATTATATCCCAAACCAAAAGGGGAACCTGAGAAGAGACCTGAGCCCAACAGTGGGACAATATAGGCTAATAAAAAACATACCCCAAACTATGGAAACATACTCACATATAAAATAGACCCCATATTTCGGATACCGCAGTTCCCTGGACAGCAGAGCAATGTTCTCAGACGTTGGCCGCAGGAACGCTATGCACTTCATGTGCTTCAGGTTGTCCCACTTGGAGTGGCTGTCGATCCTCTCAAACAAATACACCTCCTTCTGAAGGATCTCCGACTGGCTGAACACCATACTCACTATGCTTGTCTGAAAATACAATTTTGCTTTAAGCTCTCAAGATTTGATATAAATTAAAAAGCATGTGCCTGGGACTCTGTTCCCATGGGAAGTTTGGGAAATCCTCTCTTAGTGCTCCCCTACTCTGCATAAGGAACCTAAATGCCAAATTTCAGCTTCCTACGCCCAATAGTTTTAGCTGTGCATTATATGTCAGTCAGTAATGGAATAATTTTATATATACAAATTGCTGTGCCCAAAATAAGTTTGAGACTTGTGTTATGGGATACTAACTCAATGATACTACATTATATGATATAGATAAATATCCAAGATCTTGGCCAATCTGAATAAGATATTATTCTCACCACCACGCCACAGAGACCTACATAATCACAGTAATCTGAAATATATATAGAAGAGGGCATACTCATAATTTTGCCCCTGCTTGATATAGAGGATGCATAGGGTTACTGGAATACCTACCTAATCTACGAATAATTTGTTAATTATCGAAGTGAAAGCAAGTAATGAGTAATTATGATATGTAAACACTTACTGTTTCTTTATCCATGAGAATAACTTTCATACCCGGCCCGCTTTCCTCTGTCATTTTCGTTATATACATCTTCACCGCCTGAATCACATTCATTTTGATCTTTGTTAATTGTCCCTTTGGCTTGTTTATTTTATTTTGCAATATTTTGATCTTGATCCGCCATCCACCTATCAAAATAAGATTAATCCACCTGACGGCAACTGTTATTGCCAGTGTCAAATGTCATTATCAAAGTTACGTCAGCTTATAGAAAAAAATAATGGTTCCATTCAATGCCATGCTTAAGAGGAGGGCTCTTCATTCGCGCCGTGCACACCCGCGAACGCCGCGAACGTGGAAGGCTTTCGCGGCCGTTCGCAGGCTTCGCGCTTGTTCGCGCCATATTCCCCGATCGGTGTCGGTATTTGCGCCCGCGACAAAGGGATTTTGCGGCGCGAAACTGCCGTGAACGCGAACGCATCTTCATTCGCGCGTGAAAACAGAATCGCTCGAGAGTACTCGAGACTCGGTGCCGTGTGGTTGAATTTTGCAAGTATTTGTAGTCGCCAATGGCGACCGGCCGCATTTCTACTGTTTGCTAAAGATTGTTATGTTTGGTCTATTATTATCCTATAGTCTAAGGTTCCTACTCGTTTGTTCAAGTCATCGAGATATTATGTACTAACGCACTAGAGGAGCTACCCCAAACAAAATTTTTGTTCCAATTTTGTATATTCAAATATGTTCGATGCAGCGCTGTCACAATTATTGACCAAGATCATATAGTACAGAATGGAAGAATAAATCAATATACTGGAAGAGAAAAGGAAGTGAATGATTTATTTATTTGTTTCTTTACTCTCATCAATATCAATACATATATCAATATATTCAATCAATATCTATACATATAATAAAACTGTAATAGGTCTGTGTACATAGGAGATATTTAAAAAAAAACTATAAGGGGTCTTTATAGGGCCAATAGAAGCCAAAACATTTTCTTTTAGAATTTTTGTCTGTCTGTATGTTTGTACGCGTATCACGCAAAAACAACTGGACCAAATTTGATGCGGTTTTCACTGTTGTGTTGTTAAAGGTCTAACTTAAAATCTAGCGTAGGTTTCATCTTGATCCGTCACTAAGAATCTCAGATATTAACAATAATAAATTACGCACGGACAAAGTTCGTGGACACAAGCTAGTCAACGAATAAAACCATAATTACGATTTGAAATTAACTTTATTTTCCTTTAAACAGAATAAGTTTAGTAAGTTCCTGATGCCTAGACAAATAATCATTTGAAATATATCTTAGTCGAGATTTTTTTTGGACAAACCTTATCCATGCTTCTCAACGTCATCATCGCGACCTTAAAAAAATATATAGCATTACCTAGAGGTAGGTACAGCTTGTCTAGAAAGTCCTGACATGAATGTTCGAGGAACTAACATTGATGATGTGTCTGGCAACACCAAACGTATGTACATCAGCTGTCAATGCTGTCAACAATATTGAATTGTTTTTCGTTTGTATTTTTATTGTTTTGGTTAGATTGAATTAAATTAAGACCAAACTACGCAGAAAAGTTTGAAAAATGAGGAAAGTAAATCGGAGTCGCACGCGGGAATTGATTTTTAAAGTTTTCCAGCGATGTTTTGCGGAGTGCAAGGCTGGACGAATTTTGTCAGATTTCGATGATATTTATAGGAGAACAACATATATTATGGGTATGTAATCGTGTTATTGTTTGTTTTTTATCTACCTGAAGTTACAAATATACTGAATTTACGATTTTTAAAAGAAAAAAGGTATTGTTTACATCGTTCACTTTTAGGTTAGACTGAAATTGTAAATAGGTCATATTATAGTAGGACAATAAATTTTTGATACATTATTATGGCACATCTCAGTCGATTCGGGTTTTCTATCAATTTCGAATTTGAATTATTTGTTTCTTGTGAATAAGTTATTGTTTCTATTCTTTTACAATTGTCATGATTTCAAGTATTTATATTTAAATATACATGTATATTTATACACATTAATATATAATGATGAAAAAGTATCTATTTTAATATTATGGCAATACTGATAACGGCTGTTTGTACCGCCACCATTAGGATAAAATGGCAGAGCGCGCCAAGATGGCATCACTTATTATTGTGCAGCGATAGTGTTAAGACGTGTTCTTATGTACGACATTATCACAATAGACAGATTATTATACGTGGTTACTATGTGCAATGGAATATATAAATGGAAGATGTGATATATAATATGAAAATATATACATATGTATTTGGCAGATATATTTGGTTTCATTATATCTCAGAAGCGGGAACGAGCCCAAGTATAAGAAGGTACGTGAAAATTTTTTATTTTTTTTTAAATACGTTAATGTCTTTCAAAATGGTGTTCTTTTTCTTGTCTAAATCGCCTTACATTTTAATATTTTACAGCAGTTTTAGTACCTTAATACATTATTAAAGATTAAAATATTTTAATGTATCTAGAATATACTCAGTGTATATAAGTGTACATTAATTTTGTACTTGGTCGGGGCCACTCCCTGATAGTGCATATTGTGTCCACTTTATACACGTTCATGCCTGCTAAGCGTTCGATCGGAGCTACTCTCCGATAGCACTTGGTATGGTTCATTACAAGGTGTTTTATATGTTGTATATGGGTGATCATGGGGTGTACTTGGTCGGGGCCACTCTCCGACAGTGCAAATTATGTTCGCCTTGTACGCATGTGAACTGGCTCATCAAGCGTTTGATCGGGGCTACTCTCTGATAATCTTGGTAACTAGACTTGTATATAGGTGTACATTAATTTTGTACTTGGTCAGGGCCACTCCCTGATAGTGCGTATTGTGTACACTTTATACACGTTAATACCTGCTAAGCGTTCGATCGGAGCTACTTTCCGATAGCATTTGGTATGGTTTATGGTAAGATTTTTTTATATATTTGTGTTGTGTGTGTGCCACTCCCCGACAGTACGGTTTTGTCTTACGCGCACATAAAAGCTCATCAAGCGTTTGATCGGTGCTACTCTCTGATAACCTTGACATGTTGTAATGTATAGCAATAGTATTATCACAGATTACTATTTTAACTACTTTGTGGTATTATTAAAAACAATTGTTGTTTAATGTTACTCAGTACATATAGTTTTTTTTAAATCAATAAATCTATTTGATCATAGTTTAGACATTTCAACCACTCCGTTACCTTTTTGACTTCACGTAATTACAAAGGATAAATATCGAGACTTATATATAATTGTTGTAATTTTACTCGTAGTTTTCATGAGATTACGAGGAGATACTTTTTTTATTTTTCTTCTATTTGTATTATAGTATTTTCAGGCTTGTAGGATTGGTTTCTGTGTTGTTTTAAAGTAGTTCTAATATATATTAACAATTAATAAAAATAGTTACTCTGTTGGGAATCTAATTGGGTTCTAATTGGGAATCTAATCTTAACCTTTAGTAGACAATTAAATTTTAAATATCCAAATAAATAATCGAATTCAATATTAGTATAAGTGAGGGTACCAGGACAATCGTTGGTCAATTACCTACAATTCCTATGAATTTAATTTGTAAATCGTCTTATATTTATGAACAGTTATGATTTAATGTGTTATTGTTACATTGGTGCATTTTAAGTTTGTCAAAATTCAGATTTGACTTTTTAGTTTTAGCGAAAGAGTTAACAAGAATTACCTACAAATCCTAATAATTTAATTTGTGAATCGTTTTATATTTCTGAACAGTTATGATTTTAGGGGTCATTGTTACATTGGTGCATTTTAAGTTTGTCAAAATTCAGATTTGACCTGTTAGTTTTAGCGAAAGAGTAAACAAGGATAGATTTGAAAAATTGATACTTATTTGCTATTGTTATTTTTATAATAAAATAACGCGTGATTATTCTTGATATATGTAAAGCAATTTAAATCCATAATCCAGATGATGAATGCTGATTTTTAAAGCAAAAGAAAAATAAAAACTATTTTTAGACACCCATTTTTGTCGACAGTTACTTTTGCTGGTGTTTTTATATTTTCAGTAACAAATGAACAAATGATTTCGAAGTGCATTGAGTATGTAACAGTGGAGTTACGAAAGAGGTTCCATGTGATAGTGATGTGAGTTCGCGGAGGTACTACTTCAGATGCCACAGCACCACAAGTTAAGTATAATTACATTTTACAATTGGATTTACGATGAATTAAGTAAAAAGTTATACTTTCACACGGGGTAAACATGTGTGGTCAAACTGTGTATGTGTCACAGTTAGTAAAGATTTGTATGTTTATGCCAGTCAAGTTTCTTATTATATGAGTACCAAACAAAGTATATTAATGGATTAATTCGAAAGTTATATTTTCACACGGGGTATACACGTGTGATTGGTCTGTGTATGTATCACAGTGAAGATTTGTATATTTAAGCCAGTAAAGTTGTTTTTTGTATGAGTGTGAGGAATGCTACTCATATTTTATTGGTGAGCGTACCACAATACGATATATGTGAATGGACTGTGTATGAAGATTTGTATGTTTAAGCCAGTCAAAGTTCTTATTGTATGAGTGCGAGGAACGCAACTCATATTTTAGTGGTGAGCATACCACAATACGAGCCGTATGCAGTTAAGTTAAGGGGTGGTGTATGTCGCTCACTTTCTACGGTGCCAATAGTGCCACCGGGTGGATAGCGTGCCACATAGTGAGTTACATGCAGTCACTGAATAGGATTGAGGGGTAATGTATGCCTCTCATATGTTACGGAAATGTGAGCGTGCCTCCGGGTGGTCAGCGTGCCACATTATGAACTGCATACATTCGAGACTAGCTAGGGGGTGTTGTATGTCACTCATTTTCTACGGTGTCAATAGTGCCACCGGGTGGTTAGCGTGTCACATAATGAGCTACATGCATTCACTGGATAGGACTGGGGGGTGATGTATGTCTCTTATATGTTACGGAAAGGCGAGCGTACCCCGGGTGGTCAGCGTGCCACATTATGAGCTACATACATTCGAGACTAGGGGGTGATGTATGTCGCTCATTTTTACGGTGTCAATAGTACCACCGGGTGATGAGCGTGCCATATAGCGAGCTACATGCATTCACTAGATAGGACTGGTGGGTAATGTATGCTTCTCATATGTTACGGAAAAGTGAGCGTGCATCCGGGTGGTGAGCACGCCACATCATGAGCTGAATACATTTGAGACTAGGGGGTGAGTATGTTGCTCATTTTTACGGTGTCAATAGTGATACCGGGTGGTAAGCGTGCCACACAGTGAGCTACATACATTCACTGGATAGGAGTAAGGAACGATGATTTATGTGAACGGCATCAATCATCAGAATATTTATATTTAGATTTCCTACTTATGCTGGGGTTATATTAACTTTGGGTCAGATAAGAGATTGGAATTTCTATTTAGTTAATAACATTCATTTTAGTTTTTGTACTTTTAATGATTTATTAAATAACATGAGTTTAACCTATGGTTAATGAAATATTACACAGTCATATAATTCGTTGATATTACTACAAAATAAATAAAATGCATTCAAATAGAATGCATTTTATTACTCAAATTGAGATTTGAGTCAATTGACTTCGACAATTCAACTTTATAAATTCAACATTTTTAACAAGTATCTAGAAATCTTTCCTGATGGTCATTAGCTGCCTAAAGGATTATTTTTGTCAGAACTATCATTACTATTTTTCTTTACTAAAAGAAAGTCAGATTTTCAAAGTAAACTTATACAGTAATGAATCCATAATACGGTTTATGTCGATAAAGATTATACATTTCAGATTTAAAATGATCGCAGTAAAGTAGAAGACGGTGCTCCAGCTATCGCCTCCGGGACAATGCAGACAGCGGCAATGAGAGTACCAGCGAGTCGCTAAACGAAGGGCTTGTCCATTAACTTCCTTTACTTTACATCAATTTGTCCAGCAGTGGACGTCTTTCGGCTGAGAGAGAGAGACTTTACATCTACCTTTAGCAATAGTCTGTATTTTGGTAATCGCCTTATTATTTGATTATGACAACGAAGTGTCTAGATAAACGAGCACTTTTTAACTTAATTTCCCCGTCAAGATCGCTGAGAAGCTTTGTTTTATTAATTTACTTTAAAGTGTTACTATAGTACCATGTTATTCGCTACGTCTTTATGAAATGTATATTGGATCTTAGTTGTAAATATGAACAAAAAAAAAAGGGTAAGAAAGTTGAATAATTTATTTATTCAATTAAATTATGATGATTTACAGTAAATAAGTTGTACATTTTTTGTTACTCATATTAATTTATTTTGACAGACGTAAGTAATGCATGGTTAAACATATTTTTGTATAGTGTTCTATCAATCAATCAATTTATTTATTTGTCAAACATAGGTATACGTAGGATACAGTTGTTATAAAAAAAAAATCATCATTGTACATCTATGTTTTGCCATTAAAAATAGCATACAAATATTTATAAAATTATAATAATATTAGAACAACCAGAAATTAAGTTACATGCAGATAGTATATCAGTGTCCAAAAGTAAATAATTAAAATGTCAAAGTGTAAAAAAAAAAACCAAAGTTAGTAAAATTATATTTGATCATTTAAAAAAAAATCATTCAAAGAATAATAACATTTTTTGATTCTATGCTGCGCCCTTTGCCATACTTACTAATTTTAGTCATATAATGTTAATCAACCAATGTGTGCTTTCCATATTTCAATACAGCTACATTTTATTACTTTTGTATTTTATAAAACTGTTTTATTTTTGCTACTGAAAAATGTTTTGGGTTTCTTAAACTTTATCATATATTTTCAAGCTTGTCAATCACGTCAAATGTAGCAATCTCTTGAGTAAACTTGACTAGCATTGCAAATTAAATGTCTACTTGTTTGTCATATTTCCTAGAGAAAATATGTACTAACAAAATAATTATAATAGATAATGTTACTTGTTGATAATTTCTCGCATTTGTAAACTGTTAGAAAACATGGAATACAAAATAGATTTAGATGTACTGACAAAATGTCATGATTCTAGAATTATTTAAACATGTTTTAAAGATTAAGAGTGATTAAGTTAAGATTGATTAAGATTAAGATTTAAGAGTACGATTTAATGGAAACTGTATGAAGAACTGTGTTAATGTAAGAACATTAAAAAAGTGCCCAGTTATCGAACTTTATTTACAACTAGCTGTCGTCCGCGGCTTCGCCCGCGTGACTTTGGCTTAGATGAAAAGTCTTTTTGTATTCCAAACTGTTTCCTGTGTTCCAATCTTCCATTTTTATACGTCTACAGAAAATGCCCATCAGATTAACCAAGTTATGCTAAGGCGCTATTTCCGTATATGTTATAGTGTAGCTGGTCTCTTGAAGTTATTTATTAGATGTTCCAGATCTTCAATTTTTATACGTCAGCAGAAAAAGCTCATCAGGTCGAACAGTTTTTGCTAAGGCGCCATTTCCATATATGTTATAGTGTAGCTGGTCTCTTGGAGCTTTCATCAGATGTTCCAGATCTTCAATTTTTATACGTCAGCAGAAAATGCTCATCAGGTTGAACGATTTTTGCTAAGGCGCCATTTCCATATATGTTGTAGTGTAGCTGGTCTCTTGGAGCTTTTCATCAGATGTTCCAGATCTTCAATTTTTATACGTCAGCAGAAAATGCTCATCAGGTTGAACGATTTTTGTTAAGGCACCATTTCTATATTACTTATAGTTTAGCTGTTCTGTTATGGTTCTTCATCAGGTGTTCCAGTTTTCAAAATGAATTATAGCCTATATGTTGCCCAGGCTTAATAGCTATACAACAAAAAAAGTTTCATTCAAATCCGTCCAGTAGTTTTTGCGTGAAACGCGTACATACATACAGACAGACAGACAGACAGACAGACAGACAGACAGACAGACAGACAGACAGACAGACAAAAAATTCCAAAAATTTTTTTTTGCTTTCTATTGTTCTTTTTAGGTCTCCCTCTATCCATTTCAGTCAAAAATATTAAATGTACAGACAAAATATTTTTACTGTTTTATTATATGTATAGATTTGTTTGTCACTGAGTAGAAAAATAATTGTCGTTGATTAAGATTCTAAAATTTTGTTTACATGAGATAGTCTATCACTAATCCTTTTACATTGAATTAAATTTAAAATAATTGTGAACATTTAGAACATTCTTTTTGTTATTGTTATTGTAAACTAATTAAATCTGACATTTCATATTATTGTTTATGAGATGATAATGTACTCGTATACTCGACCATCTAAGTAGTTGTACTTATTTATAAGACCATGATTGTAGATATTGACGTCCTTGCAGAAAATGCAGGGGTAAAGTTTGTTGCGCCGCTTCTTCTTTACCTGCGCTTTGGAAGCGGTGGTAAACTTAATTATAAGTAAATTATTGACGTCAATAAGCAATGTCGTACATCCAATGTTAAGAATAAAGAATTCAATTCATTTTTATTATGTATGTGCGTCGGGAGACAGCACGTTATCGGATGGCCGAATGTCATGATTTCAAGTATTTATATTTAAATATACATGTATATTTATACACATTAATATATAATGATGAAAAAGTATCTATTTTAATATTATGGCAATACTGATAACGGCTGTTTGTACCGCCACCATTAGGATAAAATGGCAGAGCGCGCCAAGATGGCGTCACTTATTATTGTGCAGCGATAGTGTTAAGACGTGTTCTTATGTACGACATTATCACAATAGACAGATTATTATACGTGGTTACTATGTGCAATGGAATATATAAATGGAAGATGTGATATATAATATGAAAATATACATATGTATTTGGCAGATATATTTGGTTTCATTATACAATTTTTATTACTTTTTTTTAGGAAAACCAAAGAGTACAGTTAGGCGGATAGTCGACGAAGCAACTTGTTGAAGAGGCCTTCAACAGCATCACATCGTTATATGGAAAAACTGCTGTCATTACGTTGAGACGTTAAAAAAAGAGTACTATGAGCGAGGACGTTACCAGTATCTTGATATAGACGAATTGTTTGTTCACTTAGGCGATGATATAAGCAGCTGTAGTGATGACGGTGCCGTTGATGAAAAAGCAACGAAACGATTATTGTTGTTGAATATTTGGAATCCGATGATAAGTAAAAGTGACCAATCTTAGTTTTAACTATAAAAAAAAATCTGGTTAAATAAAAATGTTTAGTAAAACTTTTCATAAGCAGAGGTTACCTACTGTAAATAAATGACTGTATAATGTGTCTTATTTTTTAACTCGCTTTACTTGAACGAACTGCTAGTATCAAAATCATTTTGGTCACACTATATAGGGTTGCTACATGCATACCAGTGGCGCCATCATTTAATTTCACGACTTAATAGACAGACTGTATATACGGGTATTTTCCTGACCTGTTGTATGATAATAATGTCTACGGAACCTTTATGTGCACAATGCGCCGATTTTTATTACGCCATAAAGTATCTATATCAAATTACAGTTTTCTTGCATAGTCTTTAAGTTAAGCCGCGCACAAACAGACGGACTTTTGATTACTTTAGAACCCTAAGCGAAAAAATATTGGTCAAAATTCATATAGTTCACCTTCACCAAGGCTTTTTTGCCTACTTATCTAATCTGTACCATCCAGTTTTCTTAATCTGTGATTTTCATAGAAAATGGCAGTAACAATTGAATATTTTGAATATTAGAAAATAATTTATAAAATAATTATAAAAATTAGTTTTCATTGATATTTTGGATACTTACAGATGATATATCATTCCATCATATTTTTCTGCAAAGTCGATTGATTTTTACTGAGTTTTTAAAACGCAACACGTCATTTTCTAATTATTGTCAAGTCACAAAATCGCTTGCAATAATAATGAGCGTCGGCGAGTGACTGAAGGAGTTTCTGACTCGAGACATTAATGTTCACGTCTTCGCTTCTATACGTAGTAGTTGTATTTCGATCACAGACATATAATAATAGTAAGCAGACTGAACATGTCATTTGAAATTGCATGGCAAAAACACACACTAAGATTATTATTCACACAACGACAGAATACAGGGTCGGATCTAAGATAATTAATTATATTCGGTACAGTGTAGCAAAACCAAAAATTTTGAGACGCTGAATCAAGCCGTGCGCGGTATGCGGACGGATCTGCATCAGCTTTTTACAATGGGAAATTCTATCCCTTTTGGGAAAAAATACTAGTCATTAAATATATAACATTTTATTTTAAATTATTTAAAATCACGTGCAATGAAACATTGCAATGATGTTGATGGTTGCTGGCGTCCATTCACTGTCCTGGTACTCGTAGTACGTAAGAGAAATACTCCCCATAACAGTTCTCTTTCTTGAGGTATTATTTTCTGGCATATTTTCCTTGTCCTGAAATAAAATTCACTGTCAGTATTATTATTAAATGTGCATTTTAATCTTCAAGAAAGAATTCCTGAGATTTTTATAGAATAGGTACTAAATTCGTATATTTGCCTAGATTCGGCCCAGCCATAGTAAACAAAACAGGATCTGTCAAATGATCTATGCTATTTACGAAATTATTAAATTACTTGTAGTATTTCTTATGAAATGGTTATAATTAATACACTACTTTATAAAATAAATAATGATATTGCTGATAAATAGCATACAAAAGTCTAATAATGGTTATTGATTCAAAAATAACACGAAATTGTATATTATCATTGGGCACGTCAAAAAAACATGTATTGCTTACCGAAGGAACGATATTCCACGAATATTTTTTTATGAAACACTTCCACACATTGTACACGTTGCATTTTATCATTTCTATTGAGTTTAAAAGCACAAAACAGTAAAAAATAATTTTAAATATTTATGTCAACTGTGACAACACAACAAATATGACAGTTAAGGATCATTTCGCATGAAAAATCCGGCTTGGATGATAAATCTTTCAGTGTAGTGGTTCGTGTTGCAATACATTGCAATGCTAAGGAAGGAAAGGGACAGAGTTATGTGACAGTCCTTATCATGAACAGGATGCACATATTGTCAAATATCATCAGTGCGTGTGTGAAATTTGTGTTCCTTCTGCTTATATTTAAAAAAAAAATTTACTTCTGTGATTTCGATGGTTCAAGTCACAGAAGTAAAATTTTTTTTTAAATATATATATATATATTTAGCTGATAATATTAAAACTAATTGGAAAAACCAAAAACATTAGGAATATATTACAAAAATATAGCGTGAACGTCCATCTGAACAAGATTCATTCACAATGCACACCAAATGCATCCAATAAAAACAAAAGAATATCTAATCGGTTTCCCGCCAAAATCGACGTCATGGTTGAGATCTCTATGTTTGTCCATGAGCGAGCAGCGCATAGAAGACGTAGTCATTTCTTTTTTCTGTGCGTAGAGGTTCATCAGCTAATTCGGCCGTTCCTGATACCGGTGCGTCCTCGCCCGCTTCAGCATCAACAGCAAAAGGTGATGGCTCAGCTTGAACCTCTACGGCATATAATGGCCTACAAATAACATTATCAGTATTAGAACACAGTTAAAATTTCCATTAAGAAATCTGAAACAACTGGTAGTGCCGAAGGAAATAGTAGTTCCCCAAGGCACCACTGGCATCCCATGGTTGTGCCACTGGGAATGTAAACGTTCCCATGGCCCAACTACAACAATACATCAATTCCCCAAAGCACCACAACTTGTTCTCTATTTACTTTGTGGGCACTACCAAACTGGTAGTGGTACTATACTGGTAGTGTCACGCGGTTAAGTATGCTTCGGGTAAGAAACGGAAATAAGTTCATCATGAATTGACAGAGAACTCCTCGGGTTATCTTTGATTGGCATGATGATTTTATTTCAATTTTTTTAAAGAACTCAATAGTCATAGACCTAATATATACTGTGCCAGTATATAGCAAGTCCATGGCACTATCAGAGCTGGTTACTAAGTGTAATGCAGAGCCCTCAGCTTGCACACAACACCCAATCGATCCATATCTGTTTACTCCCTCCGCAACGATCGGTCTACTTTCCCACTAAGTGTAGAGCCCTCAGGATACACACAATTGTCTGAATCAAAACCTTCAGGTTAGTTTCGAACCAGACCTGGCAGAGCCCTCAGGTTGCCATCCACAATAATGATGCAATATGCAGCGTTACACATTATATCAATTCACAGCACAGAGCCCTCAGGATGTGCAACAAATCTCAATTAGCAGAGCCCTCAGGATGCTATCAACTTTCTAGCGCAGAGCCCTCAGGGTACGCATTACAATGTCGTTTACTCGAACATCCTGTTTCTTTCGGTTCTTGTCCAGCAATTCACTAGCACGCTGCTGGGCAAGTTCTCGCAGGAACTCTCGATTAGGGCCAGTTCTCTCCATCGCAACGTGGCGAACTGTTCAGTTCGGATGACAAGCTCCACATCATCACTGCCAAATTAAAGAATCATGTGTGAATATTGAGTTAATTCATGTTGGGTCCTACCCAAGGTGAGCTGTATTTTTTGCAAATAATAATACACCAACATTCGCGAAGTAATAATTTGTTTCTACGCGAACCACATTCATATCATAACAATGGTACGAATACGACAATACCGCTCAACCTCCTGACCATTACTTTCTTTGATTACTTTGCTCAGTTTGCTGCAGGCCCAAGCCACCCCTATGTGCGGCGCACACAGGTGACAAGCCTTTGGGGGCGCCGAATAAAGTGTCAGTGATTTTCCTCCGGATCTGTGGTCCAATCGCTGTAATTATTTTTACGTAACAACATTTAGAGTTAAGTTTGCCATACGTCCCGTATAGGGGCCATCACCGTACTTGACCATCCTGTACCGTACCGTACGCGAAGGCGTTCCGTCCGGTACCTAATACTAATAACGATAAACAATTCGTAAGTAACGCACACAGGTTGGCGCGGCCTGACATTGGTGCGTTTCTGATTTTTGATGTAAAAAAAGTGAATATCACTTCCCAAATCTTCAATTATAAAACGAGGTACATACTTTTTACATACCTCTATCAGTTATCTACTATTAACCGACTACGAGGTACCAAATAACGATATTGCGTTCTCAAATAAAAGTTTAAATTGACAAAAGCTGTCTTGCTTGGTGATCGAATACTATCAAATTTATTAGTCTGTCAACCACTAACGTATAGGGTATTGCCTCGATTGTTAAACAATTGTTACCTAAAACACCGTGATTGACGGATTAAGAAAACAAAACACTAATTTACACTATTCTCAAATAATAAGTATTTTTTATTTATTTATTTATGCAGAAAAGATGTTTTAAAAATGCACAGTGGCGACACGGAGTTAGTTCAGGGTTGATACAGAACCATCTTATGAGTATAGGGATAGCTACCCTACATAACACATGCGTAGATACTCACATTTCTATGTACCATGTATTACACTTCTATTGTACCGAAATTGTATCGCGTATTCATATTTCTATGTTATGAATAGACTTTCTATAATTAAGACAGAACCATAGAAGAAATAGTAGTTCTATGGACACACGTTAGTACGTACTAATAGTAGCATAGCCACCACTTGCCCCTACACATAAGCAATGTATGAGCTACGCAAACAACACAGAGAAACAGATCTCTGGCTTTCTCTGTCCCAATATAAAATAAATTTGTCTCAGTCTGATACTCTCACGAGTCGAGATTGTTCTCTTATAACATCTAGCATAACGTGTTCCGTCTAGTTCACCGTCACTAAATTTCTGCAGCAGAGACTCGTCGTCTCGTCAGCGGCCTATGCGCGCCAAGTACATAATCATCACACTGATTTTTAGTATGAAATAAAGATTTGGTTTGATCTCACCTGATATGGCTTTGATCGAAGATCGCAGCAATCAGCTATCTGTTACCTCACTTATAACATTTTCCGTTTTCCGCACTCGAAAACGCTGTACTCTGAAGCCCAAATACAGGGCACGCTGCACACGCGGCGACAGCATCATGCATCGGCGGCGTCGCCAGCGAGAAAGAAGCTCCCGCCAACTTTCCGCGTAGCGTAGACGGCGACAACACCGCTCCTGGATTATTCTCGAGCGCATCAAGCGCGAAATTATAGTTTGGAAGTTATTGAACCACACCAGGATCGGAAGAACGTTCACGCTAGCGAGATCTACTTTCAGACTCAGATATAGCTATTTCTAGCAGTAAAACTGAGAGCAATTAAGTACATCTAACACTCGATGATATTAGCAAATATTTAAGTAAGTACTTAAAAAAACTGAAAATCAACAAAAACCTTAAACAGTCATGAATGTCATGATGGCTCAGAAAGTGGTCTTGGAATCAATCCAAATCAATCCCACTTCTGAATTTAGCTGATAATATTAAAACTAATTGGAAAAACCAAAAACATTAGGAATATATTACAAAAATATAGCGTGAACGTCCATCTGAACAAGATTCATTCACAATGCACACCAAATGCATCCAATAAAAACAAAAGAATATCTAATCGGTTTCCCGCCAAAATCGACGTCATGGTTGAGATCTCTATGTTTGTCCATGAGCGAGCAGCGCATAGAAGACGTAGTCATTTCTTTTTTCTGTGCGTAGAGGTTCATCAGCTAATTATATATATATTTATATTTATATTTTTTTTCTTACTATTATTATATGTCTGTGGGTTCAAGTACACTCATTTCGATGCACCGTCCGTTTGACAGTAAAATACTTGCAAAATTCAACCACACGGCACCGATACTCTTTGTTCTGAGCTTTGAATCATGCCGTCTGCGTCTGCCACATTGAGGTGAGAGGTGAGTGAGGGCCATCTAGGCAAAGGTACTTACATATTACTTCCATGCATCTAGGTTCTTTCTTGATATTTTGACAGGACAATAACTTGACGTGCATTGACATTGACAGTTGTTGTTACAAAAGTTACATCACTATCAAATCCACTCCACCAGTTTTCGAAGGTCGGCTGGGTCAGGTGGAAGTGAAATAAAGTTATTTTATTACTATAATTATACACATTTATTCCACAAAAATGTTCTCTCGAGCTTTGAGACCCGTTGCCAATGGCGTTTACGCCCAAAGTGGTTCTATGAACTTCTCAACTACCTCCCAGGTAAGAATATAAAAATTTAATTTTTGGCTATCAGGGCTTAAATATACCCAAAATCGCTTTTAAATAATGTTCCAGGTGGCTTTGTAAGTCTATTCCTCGTATTCACAAATTGAACATGTATAAATAAACTTTTTTCAGAGGAACTTCAAAGTAATGGTAGCTGGTGCCGCTGGCGGTATCGGCCAACCCTTGGGTCTATTGCTCAAGCAGAACCCTCTTATCACCCGCCTGGCCCTGTACGATATCGCGCCAGTGACCCCAGGAGTGGCTGTGGACTTGTCCCACATGGACACTCCTGCCAAGGTCTCTGGTCACAAAGGTCCCGAAGAACTCGCCGCTGCTGTCAAAGGTAACAGACCTCAAAAAGAACCTTTTACAAGTAAATAGCGTGTGAAAATTGGCTCAGAAGGGTTACATAACAGGAGGTTATGTTGTGGTTGAAATGTATTTTCTTATCTGTATGTGGCACTTAGCAGATTAAATTCAAGGTTAAGTGGTTGTAACAAGTTATAGATCGTGAGTTCCCATATATTTTCCAATTTTGATTGAATTTGGTTATTTTTGCTTTAATGTTATGTATGACCTTGACATTGTAATGTATTTGAACCGAGTATTTGTGTCACAGATTATAACAGACATAAATTATTTTAATTAGTGGATTTTCTGCCCTCTTTTTTAATTTGTAGCCGTGTGTATGTCTCTCTACATATTTTAGTGTTAATGTAAGGTATGTATTTCTGTGCTAGTATTTATACTGCTAAGTTTGAAACATATTAATATAAGTGACATATAATTACTTCACCATTCATTACATATAACAGTAAAGTCATTAGTTGTATATTTCCTTATTTATTAGAGACTTAAATTATTGTTTGCTCAATTTAAACAAGTTATGTTGTAATTTCTGTAATCTATAATGCAATTAGTGTCATATGTTTACTTGTATAGCCTATTGTTGTTAACTTGATGATAAGTTTGTTATTTTATATTAATAGACCATTATCTGGTCAAGTCTATGTTAGTTTAAACAGTAACAAGTTAAATCTATAGTAGTAGTAATCTATAGTAGAGAAAAAAAGAAAAATAATTTATTTGGCTATTACAAAACCATAATGGCCTACACTCAGCATGTGTCATGAACTGTGGTATGATCCACAAAGCTGGTCTTCCATGGAAACTGAGTAACTATACTTATATAATATTACATAGATTGATAAAAATATAATAAATTACATGACCATCGAAAAGGTAGGATATGTGATAAAAAATAGCATTTGAACATGGTAAGAAACTTTATTTTAATTTATAATAATGATAATAATTAATTGATTTCATAACTGTTGACTCTCCTTTAAGTAGTAGTTTTTACATTAAAATTAATTTATTTTAATTTATAATAATGATAATAATTAATTGATTTCATAACTGTTGACTCTCCTTTAAGTAGTAGTTTTTACATTAAAATTAATTTATGAGGGGCAGAACAGTTGAAATTCAGAATATTGTTTGAGGAATTATTATTGTTTGGTTCCAAACAGTCCTTCTAAAATCCATTTCTTACCAGTCCTATCATGTAAGCAATCTTACCATGTCTTTTTATGATTTTACAACAATATAAATTAAAATAGACTTTTTAGGAAATTACTTTCGTTTTGATTAAATGTTTTACTTTAGAATGTTTAGGTTTGAACTAATATTTGTTTTATTTTCAACAAAATTCAACAAAAAGTACTGTGAAGATTGTTTACACAATAGGACAGGTAAGGATAAATGGAGTTTACTTTGATACTACCACAGAGCATTTATAGTAGAGCTGTTCATAAGCTAGTAGACCTGTCCCCAGTCGACAAACTTGAGGCTTCTAACTATTGGCCACCAGACGTCACTATTGTCGCATTCGCGGAGTTCACTTCACAGTATCAACACGTATTACACGTGCCGAATAAGTGTCGAAGTTACGCGAAATTTCAGAGATTGTGCTTATTAACAATGAAGTGCTGTATTGTGGGGTGTAAAAGTAACACGCAGAAGAAGGAATCACGCGATAAAAGTATATCTTTTCACTCGTAAGTATTTTTACGTAATTTTCCAAATGTGTAGTTCATTAATTACGCCATCTATCGTTGAAAAGCAGAACTTTTTAGCCTGCTTTTGTAATATAATGTTGCCAGATGGTGAAACATTTACCATTAATTAGGGAAAATTTAAAATTAGTTTTCATAAAGTACCTATATCAGCACAGCATGACGATTCCATTGAAGAAATGGTGAGATTTCTCGAGGTTGTGCCTATTTACATATAAATAAAATAAACATAGATAACCTATTATTTATTTTCAGCTTTCCCTCGGATGTACAGTTTCATTTGTAGTAGTAGTACCTAGGTATATAAAACGCCCCGTTTGTATGAAGTGCCCTCCTTGTAATATTACTTAACTCTTTGGATTTGTTTGTTCCATTTCACAAAGTTTTGTGTTATTTGATGTTAACAAATTATTTGGGTACCTTCATTTTTAAATATGAATTTAATACCAATAAATATAAATCTACACACTCCGTTTTTTACTCAATCTATGATAGTCAAGGCTCCGACATACCAAACGGAGCCTTTAAAAAGAAATAAATTGAGTATGTAATGATAGGTCACCACAATTTATGTGCATTTTAAATTACATACACCCATGCACATACATACATACCTTATATTACATTAGTACATTATAGTACCGTCCCGCTCTTTGTTTGTTTCATTTTTTACTACTAAAGACTTGGCCTATTCCTTTGATTAGAAATAAGTTCGTAAACACAGTTATTTTTAAATTAGTTGTCGTAAATAAAATAAAAAACGCAAATATCAAAAAAAAATCTCCTACTGTAATCAGTATTATCATATGAAGATTTTTTAATTCGCCGCGTTTTCTTAGGTCCCGCTTTCATTTTCCACACACTACCTGATTACACGATATTAATTAAATCTATCCTGCAAAATAAAATACAAATTATCCAATCAAGAACTACGCGTATTTTTTTTAGCAGTGACTAGCTTTTGCCCGCGGCTACGCTCGCGTGAATTTGCCTTCCTCTCTTTAGTCTTATTTCCTCATGACTGAGGGTCGTGGCCAATATATGGAATGAAACACATACAACGACTATCTTGACAATTTTAATGGAGTGGTTTGCCATTGCCTTCTCCATTTCACACACAAGCTGATAATCATCAACTAGAGTGCAGGTTTCCTCACGATGTTTTCTTACACCGGAAGAAAGTAGTGGTCGATGGAAACTAACATAGGTACATGAGTCAGATTGGTATACAAACTCGGCACGGGCAGGATTTGAACCCGGGCGCCCTACCACTCGGCCACCACCGCTTCATTTCCCTTCCAGTGCTATCTAAAACTTCTTGTCTCACTTCTAAAATGACGAAGTTTCATATATATAGGTGCCTTTAGGTGTACAATTTTCAAAATCCAAGTACACATTAATTATTATTTTCAATCTATGTTTTTTAACCGACTTCCTTTTAAATTTTGTAATGTATAAAAAATTTAAACTCAGATATCAGCTCAAGATATCTGAAAAATTTGATGCAATATTCCAAGAATTAAACGCGGGCATTAAAACAAACATACGCGCATATACATTGCAACTGAAATAAAAGATTTTTGCCGTGTCGCCACGCTAAGAAGATAAAAATACGAGAGTGAAGAAATAAATCCTACTATCCTACCAATATTATAAATTCGAAAGTATGGATGTGACTTTGTGAGTTTGTGAATCTGTGAGTTTGTGAGGATGTTTGTTACTCAATCACGTAAAATCTACTGGACGGATTTCGATGAAATTTGGTATACGGGTAGAAAAATACCGGAAATAGCACATAGGGTACTTTTTATCGCGAAATTCTCACGGGAGCGAAACCCCGGGACGCAGCTAGTAAATTATAAAAATACATTAAAACTAATTAAATAATTGTCTTATGATCTGTAATTTCGATTTTTCATTTTATTTTAAGATTAAAAATTCGTGGTTTAAGTAACTATTGTGTTTTCAGTAACAAGCTGTAAATGTTTTTAAATTATAAGTAATGTATAGAGTTCATTAAAAAATGGTAAATTTTCGATATCTGGCAACATTTAAAATGAAGGTGCGGTGCGGATCCAGCCACAAAAAAATATTGGTCACAGGTGGGGCACAACAACCAAAAATTACTAGAAATAAAAACTATGTTTCTTTTGCGCAATAAACGTAAAAAAAAAAATCGAATGCCCCATATCTTATGTTTATCTAGGAAAGGTAGCCCGGGTTATCTTTTCTGTGCCATTGAGACAAGTACGCAGAAAACGTTCCTTTCATTATATTATTGTAATTTTAAGATTGGACGGTTATAAAAGTGACAAAACATTATGATTTGAAATGTTTGTGAAAATAATTTTCAAAGTCATCCAGTCCAGTTTGTGGGCATGCCCATCCCAGCCCATCATGCCCGCAGCGCTGAATCCGCGCCTGTCAGTAAAGCCATCTAGTGAGTAATAGCAGAACTCAAAACAGTTTGCGAAAGCTGATAAAACAGGTCGCGAAAATAATTCTGCTGCTGGCTAATAGGTGGCTATACAGTTTGTTAAAATAAGATAAAATAAGTCGTACGTCAATGCTTTAGAGTTCATTTTTGAAGTCTTGTCTAAGCTAAGTATACGTCCCCCGCTCCACTATGGATCCTGTAGTATGGAGCGGCCGGTCATAAATCATTTTTTTGAAAATGTAGGTAGATGGTTATTACTTATCGATTTGATAAATTGAAGATATAGTGCATTAGTTTTCGATAGTAAAGTACCCTTAGCCGTCAAATATTGTGTGTACGACATGTCAAAACATTGGCAATTTTGTGATTTCGCTATTGTTCGTTGCGCAAACCAAAGTTTTGTTCATACTTTGAATACTTGTATTTCTTAAAGTAAGAGCGTGAAGTTAATAAAAATAATCATGAGTAATGATGAAGGTATGTAGTATTTTAAACGTATAAATGTAACATTTTGAGATTATTAATTACATGGAAAAAAAATAGAATACAACTTTAAGTCAGTTTCGAAAATGCAATTTTGTTTTTATTATTTTTTTCAAATTAGGGATTTTGTCCTCTCAATTATTGATTTTAGGTGAATCCTAGAATAATGTAGAATACAGATTTGAGTTGAATCGTGCGGACAAAATCCCCAATTTGAAATGGCAGGATTTAGAAGTTAGGAGGTAGTGGTTTCTCAATTGAAGGCGTTCGTGTTTATGATAATTTTATACAGATATATGAAGAATGCAATGTTATAACTTGTGTGAAGTGTTGACTTTTGACTATACTGTAGCTGATTTTATAGTTTTTTTTATTTATTCTTTCTTAGGTGTAACAGTCTACACAATAAGGAAGAGAGATTTGTGTGAAAGATGATTTTCACTCAAATACAAAAAATTAGATACAATGTTTTCAAAATTAGAAGAGATGCTAATTGCCAAAACCAACTGCACTTCTACAGACCTAACTGAACTTAAAAAAACTTTGTATGTGTGTTGTTAATTTTTTTTATAACGTTTAAAAATAAGTGGTTGTCGTCGAACAGGGACAAAAATATTTTTTTAAATATTAATTCGTCATGGTTAAATTGACAGTGCATTAAAAAAAAAAAATTAACAGAATCGTCAATCCAGGAGGCCGATTCTACTAATTACAAATGTGGATGTTTCGTCTCAGTTGTGTCTCGTGAGCCAAAGAAATTGAAATAAAGTGACAAGATCTCTGTAAGACTTCTGTTTTATTATGATTTCTTTGGCTTTTGAGACGCAGCTGGGGCACGGCATCTGCGTTTGTAATTTGTAGAATCAAAGGCGTGTAGGCCGGTGAAGGCTTTTCTGGATTTCGTTCTGTCTAGTGAACGCCATAAATGTAGGAAGACTGAAAATTTATGTGCTTCTACTTCTGTGGACGAACTGCTTTTTTCTACTGAAGCGAAACTTCGCAGTGAAGGCCATCTTAGCAAATCATAGGAAGTAAAAAATATCATACCACCGAAAACCACAGAAACAGCATTTGAAGAAAAGATAGTACCTCCTCAATCCGCTCTATGTTGACGGAAGCGAAGTTAATAATAGCACTTCCAACTGAGGTTCTAGATATGATTTTATTTACCCGAGTAGACAACTTTATACTTGATTTATAATGCAATAAAGTATACCTACATTGTTTTTTTTTAGTTTATGTTATTTGTAGGGAAATATTTATAATTTCATGGCCTTTAACATGAAATTATTCGAAGTAATGAAGTTATTCTGCCATATAACACACGTCGACAAATTAGTTACAGTCGAAAAATGCACCTAAATAATTTTGACCGGGCTGTCCATAGTATAGGGTCCACCGTGCGCTCCCCTCCCAATGCGGACACTGTCTTTCATTTGTAAAATGCCTATGGGCACCTCCTCCCCTTCCCTCCTCCGTGGATACTACCTATATTTGATTGATGCCTTCTACTCACTATTTTTGTCATTACTTATTTCTATAATCTCGTCATTGTAGTTACCTGGCTTTAAAAAGGATGCAATCTGATATCCTCAACAGTTGGCATTGTATGTCATTGCTGTAGCAGCACAAATTTCCCTATAGCCTTGCCATACTTGATGGTGTCTGATTACTATGGCAAATTCCAATTGTAACCTAATTGTATTTTTCGCTTTGCTAGTATTTTTAAATTTTTGCTTGAACTTGTATGATTATGATCATAGAATATATTATATACTCCACTGTTACTAGTTGTTACTCGTGACTTCGTCGCGTGGAATTTATTAGGTTCCAAGTTGTGTAATAAAACCTATTCCAATTTCATTCATTTATGTGTGATTCATATACAAACATACAGAAATTTCAGCTTCTATTTTCCACATAAACACTCCTCATCCTACTAATATTATAAACGCGAAAGTTTGGATGTGAGTTTGTGAGGATGTTTGTTACTCAATCACGCAAAATCTACTAGACGAATTTCGATTAAATTTGGTATACGTGTAGACAAATACCGGGAATAGCACATAGGGTACTTTTATCTCGAAATTCCCACGGGAGCGAAGCCCCGGGGCGCGGCAGTATTCCGTACATTCAAATGCCTGTGGAAGACTTCCTGAATTTTTTTTTAATTCTAGACGCCGACGTGGTGGTCATCCCCGCGGGGGTCCCGCGCAAGCCGGGCATGACCCGCGACGACCTGTTCAACACAAACGCGTCGATCGTACGAGACCTCGCCATTAGCGTCGCGAAGAACTCCCCTAAAGCCATCCTGGCCATCATCACAAACCCTGTCAACTCTATGGTCCCTATCGCTTCTGAGGTCTTGAAGAAGGTAAGAATGGAATAGAATAAAAATGTACACATACACAAGGATACACATACAATGAATTGACTAACATTGATAAAGACTCCATTGATGTAATCCTAATATAAATAAAATATTACGTTAGCAACATATTACTTAGGGTGCAACCACACTGATCGACGCGGAATCGGCTTAAGCCGATCAGCCGAACTCTTATTTCACCAGAATAAGGACGCTAATTGAATGCAGTGACGCCATTCGCACCAACTCGACGGGCCATGCCGATCCCTTGCCTACAGCACTCAATTTAGCGTTCTCATTCCTTTTTTTTTAAATGCTTTATTTGTTCCAAAAGTACTCTCTCTCTTTAGTCATATTCCTCATGACTGAGGGTCGTGTTCATTATATGGAATGAAACACACACAACGACTATCTTGGCAATTTTAATGGAGTGGTTTGCCATTGCCTTCTCCATTCCACACATTAGTTGAATAATCATCAACCAGAATGCAGGTTTCCTCACGATGTTTTCCTTCACCGGAAAATCCTTCATTTTAAGCATAAAGCCTGTGCCAAAGTTCCTTATTCCTTCTATTTGATATAAGAACCATTTTCCTGATCGAATATGTTAAGATCGGCTAATCGGCTTAAGCCGATTTCGCGTCGATCAGTGTGGTTTCAACCTTATAGAGATTATCATTATCATTGTGAGGTCAGCGTCTATGCGTATGTTTGTTTGTGGTTAAAAATAAAGATAAAAATTGACGCAAGATATGATATTTACAATTAAAAACATTCGACAACCTCACTGTGATATTTTGGTTGATATTTTCTTTCTGTTGTATTTTTACGAAATTTTAACTATCCTAATCCTAACTAATATTATAAATGCGAAAGTAAGTTTGTTTGTTTGTTATCTCTTCACCCTTTATCTACTGAACCAATAAACACACGTAGTTAGAAAGACATGGTATTTTTTTAGGGTTCGTCCCGGGAAAAAGCAAGTGTTCCCGTGGGAAATTCAGGCGGGCGAAGCCGCGGGCAAAAGCTGCTTCTTTATATGTAGTTTAAACTGATTTTTTTATTATTTTACGTGAACTATTGTATACGTGTTTTATTTCTAGGTATTACAGTGTAATGTGTATATTGTTAGAATTTTCATTAATAGATAGATATGCAATGACTTTAATAGACTTTAAAATCAATTTTCCTTTTATCGAATAGCATTTATTGCTAAACTGTAATGTTGAACCTACATTAAGTTACATGTTTTTTTACCGCCATCATCTAAGCTGACATTTTGTATCGCTAATTTGTTATTCTTGACACTTGTTTCGTAAGAACAATGCATTTGTGTCACTGGTGTATAAATGAAGACATTTAATACCTATTTTTAAAGTATTGAATGGACTATTGTCATATAGCTTCATTCTTGTGGACACCAAAGGATTAAATTGCCCTGTGGCTGTGTTCTAGGTATCTGCATTACCGTACTAAGGTCGTGGGTTCAAATCCCATGGGAAGCATATTTTATTGTTTCAAGTTTGATCAAGAAATAAATACCTTAGACAAAAAAAGTCCGTATATAAAAGGCTAAATTCTAACATTATGATAATCTAAGGACAAGAAGGACTTGAGCATGTTAATCGCTAACCTTCACTAGTTGGAGAGGCACCTTTAGAAGAAGAAGATAATCTAGCTTTTGCCCGCGGCTTCGCCCGTGTGAATTTCCCACGGGAACAGTGCTTTTTCCGGGATGAAAGGTACCATATGTCCTCAGTACTTCTAACTATGTGTATGCAAAGTACTTCTATGTGTTTCAGGAAGATTGGTTTAGTAGATAAAGCGTGAAGAGGTACAAACAAATAAACTCACTTTCGAATTTATAATATTAGTTAGGATAAGCGCTATACATAAATCGCTGATCGTAGATAAAAAAAAGACAAAAAAACTATTTCCCTCTCCCAGGCCGGAGTATACGACCCGAATCGCGTGCTAGGCGTCACAACTTTGGACGTGGTCCGCGCGGCCGCCTTCATCGGCGAGATCAACGGCGTGGACCCGCGCTCGGTCACCATCCCGGTGATCGGGGGCCACTCGGGGGTCACCATCCTGCCCGTGCTGAGCCAGAGCCAGCCGCCCGTCCAGCTCAGCGACCAGGACAAGATTAAGGCCCTCACTGTCAGGATACAGGAGGCCGGCACTGAGGTTAGATATAATCTATGCTTGAATGGGTATTACTTTGTATGATGTGTAAAACGAAGAGCTATAACACAAGGCAACAGCATTTTGGTTGCTTAAAAGCTACTTGGTTTTTTTGATAGACCTATATGTCTGGAATATATACATACATACATGCATACATTTTACAGTTATAGTCCTTATATGGAGAAATTATCATTACTTTCAAAAAAGTTTTTGGGGGAAAGAATAATTGTAATATTTAAAATTAAATTGCTGTGTAACATTGAACAATATTATAATATTGACAGCTACAAACCACGTCAAAAATTATAGAACTACTAATTACAATACTATCCCAAACTATTAGCGAAACACAGAATTTTCAATTTTTTTCTGAAATCTGAGCTGATGGGGAATTCATAATTGGACCTATATTCCAGACATATGTCTGGAATATAGGTCCAATTATGAATTAGACCTATATAGGTCTATCAAAAAACCAAGTAGCTTTTAAGCAACCAAAATGCTGTTGCCTTGTGTTATAGCTCTCCTAGTTAGGGTCCTTAACGTGAAATACAATTCCATCCGGAAGAAAGCATGAAACCCTTGTACTTTCACCCCCAGAGAGATTGCTGGTGTTAAACAAAACACCCTTTAGTAGTTTGTCGATATCGGTGAAATTAAAAGGTCAATTTTACATGAGTCTTGCTCGTTCTTGGGCAGCCAATCAGCTGTCAAAAACATCCTAGGTAGTCCTATCCTATTATTAAAACCTTATTGACTCACGTGCACGTTTAATAGACTTTAAAATCAATTTTCCTTTTATCAATTGCATTTATTACAAAGATGACGGTGAAGTGAACCTACATTAAGTTACATGTATTTATGCTTTCAGGTAGTAAAGGCGAAGGCCGGCGGGGGCTCCGCCACCCTCTCAATGGCGTACGCGGGAGCCCGCCTCGCCAACGCTGTGCTTAGAGGACTCAATGTAAGTCAAATGCAATATTAGTACTAAAGTACTCTCATATAGAAATAAGATATGGTGAAAAAATTCCATGCGAGCAGGACTTGAACCCATAAATAAAAATAAATATTGATGGCTTCCTACACTTTAATTGATTTTTTACTTCATCGAATATGGGTTAAATCAAATACCTTACTCGTATAGTGGGTATTGGTGTTAGGTGACGCATGCCTAATGCGTTTCAATAGAAATTGGATATGGAGAAGTTTTTCGATGTGCAGAATTGAATTGCGATAGCTCAGTTGGAAGAGCAAGGTCGTCTAAAGACCAGGTCGCGGGTTCAAGTCCTGCTCGCATGGAATTTTTTCACCTTATCTTATTTCTATTTGAGAGTACCTAAGTCTATTTCTACTCAAATTTCATTTGCAATGCAGTTATTTATATTTGACGTACTATCAAAGGCCTATAATTATGATTCTTCGATTTTGTGACTTACTTTTCCGAGTTCAATCATTACTTTTGCAGTTTAGTTTTAAATTTATAAGTCTATTTAAAAAGTTTAGTAGTAGTTTTCATACATAGAATAAAAAACATTTTATACGAGGAAAAATAAATGATTGATATGACTCCATACGTCTTTAGTATGGAATTCTCAAAATTCTATTGGTCCTTTTTATTTTTGTTACTTTTAAGCACCACCACCTGCTTCCGGTGAAGGAAAACATTGTGAGGAAACCTGCACATTGGCTGACTGTTCAGTTTACTAGTGTGTATACTACTGCCACTAGATGACGGTAGTCGTAAAAGTCATGTCAGATGCCTTTAGGCGACTTGAATAAAATCTGACACCAAATAACACACTCTATGTATCCTTTCAACTATGTATCCTTAGTACAATAAAGATATTACAAATAAATAATTCTTTTAAATGGTTGTTTATTATATTTAATTACTAGTTTAAATTAAATGACTTTTGATTTTTGGTTGTGCGTTATCTGTCAGTCACTCGGTAACGGAAGAATTTTATAAATATTGATTTCACTTATTTTGGATTTTTTGTGCATCTCGGATGTAGTTAGTGGTGTTAGTGGTCGCAGGTTCAAGTCCTGCTCGCATGGAATTTCTTCACCATATCTAATTTCTATATGAGAGTAGTTTAATATTGATTTTATGATGATATTTGTCAGGGCGAGTCCAACGTAGTGGAGTGTGCGTACGTGAAGTCTGATCTGACGGAGGCGGCGTACTTCGCGAACCCGCTCGTGCTTGGCAAAAACGGAGTTGAGAGGAACCTCGGCTTCGGGAAACTGAACGCTTTCGAACAGGTATTTATTATTATTGATTACTAGCTTTTGCCCGCGGCTTCGCCCGCGTGGATTTCCTACGGGAACACTGCTATTTCCCGAGATAAAAGGTACCCAATGTCCTTCTCCGTACTTCCAGCTATGTGTATGCGAAATTTCAGGAAGATTGGTTCAGTAGATAAAGCGTGAAGAGGTAACAAACAAATAATTAAACAAACTCACTTTCGCATTTATAATATTAGTAAGGATACACGCACACAAGGATATTGCCTACCACTAGCTTAAAAATAACCTAATAATAATATAACCTATATATAACCTGTATAAATGGAAAGAGTCAAATTTTTCATCGGTAATATTGCCAAAAACTGAATTATTTCACCAAATCCCATGTTTCTTCACCAGGAACTCCTCAAGGCCGCCATCCCCGAGTTGCTGAAGAACATTAAAGTCGGTGAAGAGTTCGCCAACAATTAAATCGGATACAGCAGTGTTGTAGGTGGCGCTAGTGTAGCTTTAATAGCTATAAGTATATTGATAACAATAAACGATGGAACGGCCATATTGCCGTTTGATACAATCTGTTGATAGAATAAGTATTTGAGATTCTTCGTATGGAAGAATAATATAGCACTATGGGCAAATTAGTCTGTAGTCTATGGTTTCTTAGTTCTGTTGGTAGTACTAAGAATACTATTCTATCAAAAAAAAAGGTCGTTATACAAAGTTACCGATAAGGAATACTTTTTAAATGTTTTTATTTATAATATTTTTTAATTATTTATTTTAGATCAACTTGGTATCATGTAATTGTAAGTGAAATTTTTTTAAACATGAAAATGGCGCCATCTACATATCGTCTATGGTAATGGTAGCGTTGGTACGAGTAAACTTGTGATAGAAATAGTATAATGTACGAATACCTATAGTTTTCCTAACTTATTATTATATCCTGCATTTTCGATTTCCGTAAATGTATTATTTCAGCAATATGTACCAAAGTTGCCACGAGGTGAATGATTTTTTGTAAATATACATGTTTTGTTTATGTGCGATAAAGTTGTATTAAAGGGATGTCCTTTATTATAAAAAATGTATTTTTATTTTTACATCTATCAACCAGTCGTAACAGTTAAAATTTATACACTGTAGGTGTCTAATAACATACACTTTGTATTATTGAAACCATTGTTTTATTCCGTATTTCCAGTTACAAACTTAATCGAATTCAATCCCGGATTTAACCAACAACCTAACTGATCCGCTCCTAGTATTGGCGGCTAACCTATGACAGTGACAGCTGACATTAGCACAGATACAGATTACATACACTACAGGTTGCCTGTCTATCCCATACAAATGGGAATGGGCAAAGGCGGATCCACGATCTTTTTCTTCTTGGCGTATCGATGCCATTCCACCGATCAAATTGTACCCGAAAAGTGTACCGCCATTTTTTTTTCTGGGGCTGTGCCCACAAGGGCAATGGCGGACTATGCATGTTGGGGGGGTAATTGATTATTTTCATTTTACAAAAAGTCTACATATCCCCTGAGCAAGGATCATCTTAGAGGTTTTGGGAATAAGCCCCGTCTAGAAATCCCCTGCCATGCGAAGGGAAAGTTTCTGCATAGGGGCGTCAGGGGCAGAGATGTGAGAGATGGGCTTTTTATTCGAAATCATCGGAATAAAATATCCGTGGATATTAATCCGCGGATAATTTATTCACGAATAAATCACACGGGATTTTGGGAATCCATGCTCATTTGAAATAACCAGCCAAATCGGTTACTAGTTTAGTGCTTAAAGTGTCAGAAAGGGAAATAACGTAGTCATTTGGATTCAAAAATTACCTTTATTTCAGGTCAAAATATACCACTTAACTTTTTCTCAAATTCTGTAAATACGCAACAAATTCGCACATTTTGTCATAAACTCGCAGATGTGATTGGTTCTCATAGATCTCTATGTATATCTCCACCATCAATAGCACTAAATACGCAGAAAATACCGTCACACCACTCCAAGCCCGCTCTTTGGGATTGCTGTAAGAGAATCGTGCACTTCTCTCCATATCTTCATATGTGCACAATAGGAAAACACACCAAGCGTGTTTTTACCAACGCAAGGCGTGTTTGCGCGAAAATCACAATATAAATCCACACTGGCAAATCTAAATAAGAGTTAGGTAGTTCTTACAATTTCGTTAAATACCTACGCACATGAAGAACTGGAAGTATTGCGTGCATTTGTATAACAGACGTCTTTGTTTCCCGACACTATGGTACTCGTAAGTAGCACTTCTATTAGGCAAGGCAAGGATGCTCAATATTGTAGGCTTATTCCAATTTTGTAGATTACATACCTAACTTAATTATCAACCATTATTAATTTAGTTTTCAGTACAGAAAAATTGACATTGTATTATGTTGTTTTTACGGGTGTTATCAATTTGACAGTTTTGCTCTTGCAGAGTATTGGCAGGAGTTCAGATTTAAATGTATTTATAGAGCGCATTGCGTGTTTTATCTCACGTAGTAGTACGCTTTCAAATTCAGCATAGAGATGGGTCACCAAAAACTATATAAATTGGGGTCACACATCCTTGATTGTCAGAAGATACCATAAAAGTAATAGGTAGTCACGAGCATTCATAAGTAAACACATCGGTCCAGTCGTTGCGTGTGTTTTATTCCATATAATGACCGCGACCCTCAGTCATGAGGAATACGACTAAAAAGAGAGAGGCTGTACATATCGTACCTACATACAAAGACTATATTATATGCCCGTTCACTGCATATACAGTATCAATAACAGCGCCATTCATATGACAATATCACGTTCACTAATAAGTGACATAATCGAAAATTCAAATTCCATTCCATTGAATGTGAATGAGATAAGTAGCTTCAGAGTCCTATTAAAAATTAAATTAAATTAAATCGACTTTATTTACTTGGGGTACTCGTCTGATAGCCTTTGCGACTGTGGAGCCGTCCAATCCATGGCTCATCTTTTAACCTGCCCCAACTGCCCTTCCTCCTGTACCTTGGAGGACTTGAATGAAGCCAACGATAGGGCGGTGGAAGTGGCCAAATACTGGTCGAAAAAAATCTAATTTGTGCCATTTCGACTCGAGATGATGATGATGATGATTTCAGACTTGCGTCCATATAAAATGTTATTAACAATTTGATCTTATAAACTAGCGTTAGTAACATGTACACACAAAAACAAATAAAAGATTATAGTAGCTGCCTAAAGATGTAAGCAGTCTATAATATTATGACTGCGTGCATCCTGCGTGCGTGATATGGTTTATGCCAGACGGCGGCAAAATAATTCATCTATGCCACTTCTATGTGGCATTATTCCAAATTCTAGGGAAATAACTTATACTTAGCTGTGTGGGGGGTCCATTCCTGTGTAGTCTACTACGTCGTCTCGCCCCGGCTTCGCTCGGGAGGTACATACATAAATTATGATGCCTAATACTACTACGAACTCTTCCTCTTTACAACATTTGTGTGATTAGGAGTATACCTTTTCGTGTGAAAATTTTGTCAAGGAAATACTGTAGAGTTTGCTTTGTACGCCTTCTTAATTGCTCTTTTTTACATGGTGTTGAGACGAGAATAATTATGTTTTTAGTATAGTAGAGGATTGAAAATATATAATAAAATAAAAAATTACAAGAAATATTATAATTAACTTTATTTCTCTCGCCATAAGTTCGAATCAAGACAAATGGAAAATGAAACACAAAATCTGTTTGCATCTTATTTATTGATTCGTCCTCACAAAACTTTGTTTTTGCTTATGATCGGACTTACAGGGATTATGTTTCTTGGACTACTTACATAACATTACAGTTTTATAAAGAAATCACAGGAGCCATCGCGCCCCGCGCCCAACGTAAATTTAGTCAGTCGATTAAAACATACTCGAAAACGTTTTAGAAATGGCCGGCCGCGTTCTGGGCACGCGCGGACACTTGGCCGCTGCGCTAACTTGTGTGTTGAAATCTATTAACTCTATGGTTGAAATCGTAGGTGTTTTTTTTTATAGAATAGGCAGAGCATGCGGGCTGCCTGATGGTAAGCAATCACCGCGTTCCATGGTCACCAGCGACCCTAAAAAGGTCATTAATGCGTTGCAGACTTTTTGAGAAAGCAATTGACTCTTTTCTTGAATTAAATATCGAACCTATTCGGTAACACCGCTGAGCTTATTCCACAGTCTAAATCAAATAATCCTTTATTGTGGATCACAGGTTCAAAGGTCTTACAATAAAGTCGTACAGCCGTGTCCTGCCCAATTTGGACGTACAAATATCTCAAATAGTCTTAAAAAAATCATCTACTAGCAATACATTATTTTTAACATAAAATTGTATTTAACATAAAAAAATCATATATTGTCATTGATTAATTAAATCATTAATTATAGCGATTTATCTGTCTTTTGTCACTCATTAATATAATTTCAGTTTCAATCACAGATAAGTGCATGAGTAACAAATAAATATGTTTTTTTTTTCATGTGCATTGATATATTTACATATTTATGCTGTTAAATTTTGGTAAAGAGTAATATAAATGATGAGTAAAAATATCAAATTTACTGTTGAATTTTTAGACACACGATTTTTAGTTAGCGCAACGACCAAGAAAGGATCTGTCCTGACTATCAGGACAGATTTATCAGGACTATTCATGTTAGGAATGATTATTCACCTTCGAATACATTTAGACTCGGACGAACCCTGAGCCTAAGAGCCCGAGTCCTCGTCACTTAACTAGAGATTATTACATGAGAAATAAATTCGTCGCGTCATCTGGGATGCAAACATTACAAGATTTATCATCTAGTGTTCATTCACAAGTTTGAATTGATTGCGCAGGATTTGAAATTAATTTTAAACTTCGTCTTTGCTAACTAAACGAAGTCAGAAAAAAATATTGATAGACTAAAATTAATGCAAAAGAGAAGCAGATTATTTGTCCTATTTTGAAACCCTGTTCAGTCAATTCGAAATTTTGAATGAAAACATTGTATGAGAATGTATCACGTTGAATTGGTATTAAATCTACGAGATCCCGGCGCGTGCCCAGAGCGCGGCCGGGGCGGCGCGCGGGCGCAGCTCCGAGACTATCTCTCTCTCTCACACACTGACATCCTCTCGCTCACTCCAGCACTCGATCCCTCTCACTCGACCATATTTATACGCGGCCGCGTCGCCGACCTAACTAAAAAATGAAATCTCTAACGTAAGACTTACCTAACCTTCTATATAATTACAAATGCACAGTGTTTACACAGTATAACCATACACTTTTACATATGTATATAATTTACCGCGCACGGAGCGCTATTCACACGCTCGAAAATTCCGATGTCGAATAGAAAAAATCGCGTTATTCAGTTTCGGACTTCGCGGCGCGAGCGAGCTATACAGAAACGGATGAAATGAACTATGTACATGAATTGGCGAACACTACGCGGCTAACTACCGGATGGGGGCGCAGCGAAATCCGAAGCGAAGCTTTACAAAAACTTAATACAAAAGCTAAATTAAATCGAGCGACGGGCTGAATCGATCGATTCGACCCAGCCTCATCTTCCAGCCGGGCGAAACACACGCTCGATTCGGCGTGTGTTTCGCCCGATTCTGAACTGAAGTCGTAAAATGCAGCACTATACATAATTTACAAGTTTCGTGTAGCTAAGTAATGGACGAAGTCGCGCAGAGATCGCGGGCAGAGCGCCTGTGGAAGACTGGGTTGAACTTTACTGACCTGCCACTTAACAATATGAGGTAATTTTTGCATCACAGCGGCAGTGCTATAACAGTCACAAATTAACACGATAGCCAATTGATTTGAAGGCTGAATTAAACTACGACCTCCGCACTTAAAGCTTGCCACAACATGGTACATCCCTGCTTTAAACTAGAAATATACAATTGTCTCTTCAGTGAGTCACAATGCACCCTGTCTGGACCATTGACGGTCGTCCGTACGAATAATGTACGGATTTTGACATTTTGTCACACTTTTAGACGATTTGTCACAACTTTAGATATTGTCACATGATTTTAGATGTTTTGTCACACTTTTTAAAGTCTTAAAACTACTTCACTGTCCGTATTTCTTCATGTAACAGAAAACTTGATTGCTCCAGAGCTTCAGTGAGAGAATAAGCTTATAGCTGACACAGAATATCAATAAATACATTCGCTTTAATTCATTTAATATTTTCCTATGCTTGTGGGCTTTGCCCTTGCTCTTAGCATTCAATGACTGAATCCAGATTCATGATTTCTTCGTTTTTCTTGGATCCACCGACCTGTTGTCAAGATTCAATGTTACAAGGCGATCTATCATAGGATGTCTTTGCTCAGTACATGGAGGTTTAGTGTACTAAGGGTATGGTGTTATGTTCCAATACTCCATGATGAAAGTCAATACTTCGTATTTATTAGTGTTCCAAGAGCCATCATAAGACTTTCAGCTCCTTCAGTTGAGGTTTAGTGTCCCAAGACCCCATAGACTGAGGTTTAGTGTTCCAAGACCCCATAGACTGAGGTTTAGTGTTCCAAGACCCCGTAGATTGAGGTTTAGTGTTCCTAAACCCGGTGAGCTGAGGTTTAGTGTTCCAAGACCCCGTAGACTGAGGTTTAGTGTTCCAAGACCCCATAGACTGAGGTTTAGTGTTCCAAGACCTCGTAGACTGAGGTTTAGTGTTCCAAGACCGAACAGGCCTCAGTACATGGTTCCGCTGGTGTTAGGGCCAGTTCTAGCTGGTGTGGTTGTGGTCGCGGTGTCAGTCCTCGTCGGAGAGCGGCTCGTACTGCGCGGACATGAGCGGGGCCGGCTCCTGCGGGGGGGGCGCCGCGGGGGCGGGCGCGGGCGCGGGGGGCGCCGGGGGGGCTGCGGGGGAAAACAAAAATAAGTAAATAAGACTATTCTAAAAAGAGATGATCTTTCTTATCGAGCGTGTTATTACTTACACTGGTGTCAGATTTTGGTGCTCTCACACAGGCAGTTATAAAATTTTATATAATACTGTCTCTTTTTCTCATTTTAACTTGTAACGTAAGTGGAACAGAGATAACAGATGTTAAATAACATTTTATAACTGCCTGAGTGGGAGTACCATTTCATTCAAGTCGCCTAAAGGCATCCGACATTACTTTTACGATTACCGCCATCTAGTGGCAGTAGCCGTATAGTACTAGTAAACTAAACAGTTAGGTAATGTGCAGGTTTCCTCGCGATGTTTTCCTTCACCGGAAGCAAGTGGTGGTCTATGAAAACTACCATAAAGAAATGATAATGTAGTAAGTTTGGTTATTTATTTGTTTGTTACCTTTTCACGCTTTTTCTATTGAACCAATCTTCCTGTTTGCATACACATAGTTAGAAGTACTGAGAAGGACATAGGGTACCTTTTATCCCGGGAAAAAGCAAATCCCGTGGGAAATGGGCAAAAGTTAGTTCAAAATATAACTCACCATCGCTCGGCGCCGTAGCGGTGGCCACATTCAAAGCCGAGTAAGGGTACGCGTAGGCCGGGAAGGCCAGCGGCTTGGCCCGCTCGTCGGCGTCGCTGCGCATGACCTCCACGATGCGGTTGGTGACGTAGTCGAAGGCCGTCAGCACGCCGCCCGCGCCCGACGTGGCGCCGCCGTAGCGACGCGTGTTGTTGCTTCTGGGAATTGTGGGAATCGCGTTGTAGTTTTACAAGTACAGTATTATAGGTATCGGCAGGGAACACAGAGAACATATGAAGAAGAGCTGTTCATAAGCTAGTAGACCTGTCCCCAGTCGACCAACTTTGAGGCTTCTAACTATTAGTCACCAGACGTCACTATTGTCGCATTCGCGGAGTTCACTTCACAGTGTCAACACGTGCCGCAGATGTGTCGAAGTTATGCGAAATTTTAGATTGTGCTCATTAACAATGAAGTGCTGTATTGCGGGGTGTAAAAGTAACACACTCAACAAAGAATCACGCGATAAAAGTATATATTTTCACTCGTAAGTATTTTTTACGTAATTATTCCCACTCCCACAGCAGTGGATACGCGCCTGGCAGTACAGCCATCTAGTGAGTAATAGCAGAACTCAAGAGAATTGATAAAACAGTTTGCGAAAATAATTCTGCTACTGGCCAATAGGTGGCTATACAGTTTGTTAAAATAAGATAAAATAAGTCTTACGTCTATCCAATAAGAGTTCATTTTTTAATTTCAGTCTACGGTAAGTATACGTCCCCCGCTCCCCTCCCAATGCGGACACTGTCTTTCATATGTAAAATGCCTATGCGCACCTCCTCTCTTTACCTAATTCGTGGCAGGGAACTAGACCCAATATGGCGTCGACTGCAAATGTAAGACTCGCGAGAAGAATGCGGGAAAACGCGGGTGCTACCATTCATTCCCGTTTCCCCCCGCAAACCGCACCTCCAAGGACATCTATTTTCATTTCTGCGCAGAGTCTAGTTTCGTGCCGAATGTTGTACTTCTGTATCTCTTAAGGGGTAGACAGAGCTAAGCTTATCTGAATGATATTTAAAAACTTTAACAAAATAGGTTACAAAAGGCGGACTTAATGTTAAAAACATTCTCTACCGATCAATTTTCGGGAAAAATAAGTTTGGTGTTCGGATTGTTTATTATATGTTTTTGCATTAGATTTCTCGAAATCAGTTCATAGTTAAAAATTTTGAATTGGCTAATATTTGACATTTAATAGTTATACTTAATGGAAGACCTGTTTGGATATGTTTAAAAAAACCGCGAAAATAGCATCAAAATGTATGGAAATCCTGAAACTCAGAAAGCTGAGCTGAGTAGCTCTTATAATGCTGATCTGATCAGTTGGGTGTGTATAGCGATCTGGATGTCCTCCATTCTATCCCTGAATGGCCATCATCAGATCACAGCTCAGATCAATCCTGGCATTGAACCAAGGCTTCAAAGTAACCTCGTTTGTATAAAAATCGACTGGTGTCCCTAATTATCTGACCACCACTGTATGTATGGCTGTGTGTGCTATGTAATGTGTAGTCACCTGTTAGGCTGCAGGTTGTCCGGCGGGGACACAGGTTCGAGGAAGGGCGCGTGTTTGGGTTCGCGACGCTTCCACTCCTCGCTGGTCGGTGCATTATAGCCCTCAGACGTTGGCGCTTGAAATCGACTGCTGCAAGTATAATAAATAAAATAAATATATAGGGGATAAATCCAACGGCGGATTCAGGATTTTTTTCTGGGGGGGGGGCATAAGGTCCGTGGCGAACTATGCATGTGGGGTGAGGGGGGGGGGGGGGTGCAACAAATATCGACATCCGTCCTGATGCTGTTGCCGCCCCCCTTGAAATGAATCCTAAAGACTTGCTCAGATTCGCAAAAAATCAAGAAATAAACCAGATGGTCAGAAAAAATTCTGTTATTTCTTAATTCGATATGCACTGTCATAGAATTTCCCTTCACAGTAGGTACACAAATCACACAGATTGAGCTAGCCCTAGATTGAGCTAGTTTGAGACTTATGTTATGGGATACCAACTAAACGATACATTTTATAACAAACTAGCTGCACCCCGGGGCTTCGCTCCCGTGGGAATTTAAAAAAAGTATCTTATGTGCTATTCCCGGTATTTTTCTACACGTATACCAAATTTCATCGAAATCCGTCCAGTAGATTTTGCGTGATAGAGTAACAAACATCCTCACAAATTCATATCCTAACTTTTGCATTTATTATATTATCATTTTAAGTATTTTATAACAAAATACATGTTTAGATAAACATAATAAATAAGGTCAGTATTTGTACAGGGACTTTGAAAATGTGACCATTTTTAACAGGAAGTGTTAAAAATATGCAATAGGTAATATATTAGAATATATACATATTTTTGAACAAATTTTTGCGATAAAACCCGTATATATCTTAATCCTAACTAATAGTATAAATGCGAAAGTGAGATTGTTTGTTACCTCTTCACGCTTTATCTACTGAATCAATCTTCCTGAAATTTTGCATACACATTGTCAGAAGTCCTGAAAAGGACATACATACACCTTTCATCCCGGAAAAAGCACTGTTTCTGTAAGAAATTCACGCGGGCGAAGCTGCGGACAAAAGCTAGTATTATATTACATAATATACTTACTTATGGTGCATCAGCGTAGTGGTGGGACTACAGAAGTCCCTCGTGATGATGTTAGACGCCAGGTCCCCCAGCTTGATGCTGGTGGTGTGCGCTGAGACGGGTGTATGTTCGTCTCGCTCCCTCTCGCCGCGCTCTGACGGCGGCCGCTCTTGTCTCTCTTGCTGTGGCTGGTTGCTGTTCTCGCATTCTCGCAGCGTCTGGAATCAAATTTGTAGGTTAGTTTGTGCGATTTGTAACGCCCGACTACGGACTATGTTTGACAATAAAGATATTTTGATTTTTGATTTTTTTCTTTTTTGTGGTGTTGGAGGCGCATGGAAAGAATCAGTTGGACAGATAAGAAAACAAACGAGGATGTACTGGATATGATCAATGAGAAAAGAACATTAATCAGAGCAATAGAGACAAGAAGAGGAAAGATGTTTGGCCACCTTATACGACACAACTTTATGAAATACCTGATTGAAGGAAAAGTAGAAGCGAGGAGAGGGAATGGTAAGCCAAGAAGGGCATTTATAGACGAAATTAAAGAGAAGGTAGAGGTCGTGTCGTATAGAGAGGTCAAATCGATGGCAGAAGACAGGAACACATGGAAATTACTCCACCGACAAGAACGAAGTTCTTAAATTTATTGATTGATTTTTTTTGACAATATATAAAGAGCTCTTGTGACATTTCTCTAAGAAAATTTGTGTGACGATACGCGGGGTGGAAGGCAGTCGGCGCGGGGTACTTGGCTCCGCCCATACTAAACAGCTGACCGTCATAAAGTACACAGTTGAGCGAGAAATGATATAAGATCCGCCCCTTTAGGTAATATAACGTTAAACGATTAGATATAACGTGTCCTCTTTATATTTCGTCCGTGCGCCCGACGCAAAAACTAAGGTGTTATGAGTTTAACATGTCTGTGTATCTGATGTCTGTAGTTTTTTTTTGTTTCAAAGGTGACTTAATCGAGAGTGATCCTACCCATGATGATTCATGGAAATTGGTTAAGCCATTTAGGCGTGATCACTAATTTTTCAACATAATGTCGGAGTTTTTGTAGTAATTTATTATTTACATCGGAAAATAATACTTAAAAATAAATTTCTTTATTTATTTTTTAATTGAATAGGAAACAATTGGCAAAATGTTAAAGAGCCATATCATACCTTACAGACTGATTTATGTTTTATTTGGTGGCAGCGGTGGGATAAAAATATTCTATGAAACAAATCACTCGTGATTCGTTTTATAGAATGTTTAATTTTAATAAAAAAAAAGCTTACCGGGAACCTCTGAGGATCCGTAGTCTGACTAATCTGATGCGTGATGATGGCGTCTATCAAGGAGGCAGCCGTCAGCTTGCCTTCAGCGGCGCGGGGGCGGCCGTCCGCGGGGGGGGCGCCCGGCGCGGCGGGGGGAGGGGGCGCCGGCGCCGGGGCCGGGGCGGGGGGGCGGCTGGGGACGGACACATTATGTTATTCAAATTGGCTAGAAGAAAATTCTTTTGACAGACAATGTACAACCAAAACTAATGTGCGTTGAAGCTGAAATTTGGCATGTAGGTTCTTTAGGGAGCTCTAAGTGAGGATTTCCCGATATTCCCACGGGAACACAGTCCCGGGCCAATGCTAGTCCTAACTAATATTATAAATACGAAAGAGAGTTTATATATTTATTTGTTTGTTTCCTCATCTCGCTTTATCTACCAAATCATTTTCCTTTCGCATACACATAGTTAAAGTACTGAGAAGGACATAGTGTCCCCGTGGGAAATTCATGCGGGCAAAAGCTAGTAAAGCCCTTAAAATAGGAGCCCAAAAAATCTCCAATTCGCGGTTAGTACGCACGAAAACCATAACCTTTCCTTCGCAGTCGGGTAAACAAGACATAACAAACATACCTATCCTTCCTATCGAGATGGTGCGGCGTGAGCGCGCGATGCTTGCCGTGCGCGTACGCAGCGCCCGCCACCGACACCGCGCACGCGCCCAACATTCGGCGATCTTCCGCGCTAGATACCGCCTGTTGCTGGGAAATTCAATATACACGGTCAATGGGCTTTTCCGAGAACTAAATTAAAAATTTTGGTTAATTTTAATTTAACTTCAAGTCTCACGACTCTCGGCTCTGTCTATCCCGTAAGGGATAAAGACGTGATTCTATGTATGTGGGTCAATCAACTTTTTCTTGCCCTTGGACAACCGCCCTATGTCTCAGATGATTTATAAAATTTATAAAATTACTAATAAGCAAATTATTATTATTTTCATTTATCTATGAAATATCCATATAAATCAACATATTAGCTTAAAAGGATTTAATCAATTAATTTTTTTTAACCTTTTTACAATGGTGGTCCGGGTGACAAATCGATAATTTCTATGTGTCCCTGAACAACTTTTATCCATTAAACTCGTTACCACCAAAAAAAAGTCCTCTAAGACAATTAATATAATGTCGTTAAACACACAATTAATGTATGAACTGAGACAATTAGAATAATTTATTTTTAAAATATTGAATTCTACCTTTTTTTGCATGTTGCTTTTGTCCCACAAAAACGTTATCGCATAGTGCGTCCATCGGACAACCACTCGTTAACTCCAAAATAGCGAAATTAGAAATAGCGAATACAACAAGCAAGTCATGGTGTAAACAATGGTAGAAGTAGCCATTTTGTATTTTCGTTTCGTTGAGTCTAACGCGGAGAGCAGGGAAAATACAACATGGCTACTTCTACCATTCATTCATTTAAAAATATTTCCTAAAAGTGCTCATAAATATGAGCAACTTTTTGTAAAGGACTGACTTATCAAAAATGCAAAACAAACCGCAAATGCGTAACAAACATCCAAACAAACTCATAAAGTCACAAACAGGTAGTCTGATAGATAGGTAGCGAAAGTTTGGATGTATGTATGTGTGGATGTTTGGTACTCAATCACGCAAAATCTACTGGACGGATTTCGATGACATTTGGTACACACAGGTAGAAAATACTATGATGATATTGATGATGCTAGATGATGATGATGAACAAACCTGGTGTTGTTGCGGGTGTTGCCGCTCCATCATCTGCTGCTGATGATGCGACGGCTGCTGTTGGTGTTGCTCCATCGCTATCTGTCGCTCCTGGAGTATCGCGCGTTCTCTGTAACAAATTTATTTATTACACGACTGACCAAAAAAGGATTGTTATGTTTTTAGGGTTCATGTATGTAAGTATGTATGCATGCAAGTTTCTTTATTCCACCATAAGTCCTGAATGGCTTAACAGATTTTGATGTATTGTTAGATTCCTTGCATTCCCCCGAGTGACATAGGCTATGTGAGTTGTCAGTCGTGTTTTTTCTTTTTTATTAATTAACTTGTTTATTTAACTTCTTTACAAAAAACATGTAAATGGCGGACTTAAAGCCGGAGGCTTTTTCTACCAGTCAACCAAGAGGTGAAGCAGAAAAGATATCATTTTGGGGTGAGTGCAAAGCAAATGAGCAAGGGGCACAAAAAAAAACTTAAAAAGAAAAGACAAGATTTTTTTTTTATTTTATCTCAACGGAAACGAAATAGACACAATCCAAATACCTAAGTTTCTCAAATACAATAAACGCACATATTCCGCATCAGCCAAAGAATCACACAAGTGTTAACAAGGAAGGATAACTAAATATTAAAAATAAGTAAAAATTTCTAATTTGGTGGATTGAAAAAAGAATTGGGAACAGCTCGCTTAATTGTTGATGCACTGGTAGCGAAAGCGTCTAATGTCGGGTAGTCATTCAGAAACTCATTGTATTGCCTACTTGCTCTGCAGATATAAGAATTTCTACGGTAATTACTGTGACATTTTCTACGGTAATTTATGAGGATTATCGCTCACTAGATGGCGCTACTGGCAAATATGGTCATGTCAATGGTACAATACTGTTTGAATTTGACACATCGACATTGACAGCGTTGTACTCTCAGACGAAGGAGAAAAGAATAGACATGACATACCTACAAAAAATCGTGCATAGCCGGCGCCGACAAAGGATTTGGCACAAAGATGACGCCCTGCGCGTACTAGTAATAGTGACTACATGGCGACAAGCCGCATAACTACTGTTTGTATATCGATTGTTACGCCGGGTCTATTATTTTTTACTGAGTCTATGGTTGTACTAGACAGATGTCTGTCCGTACTCGTGGATGCTGCCATCTGGTGGATATTACAACGCGATAGCCCTCATTGAATAGGGTACGCAAAGCTCTAGACAGAGGGCGGTATCAGCAAACGCAGTAAACACTTTACTTACTTATTGTTAATTTCTCAGGTTCTAAACGACGTATTAAGATAATACAACTGTGAAAACCGCATCTTTCATTTTGTAGTTATTGTGTGATGCGCATTTAAACAGACAAATAGACAAAAATTTAAAAAGAAATCATTTGGGTTCTATTGGCCCTATAAAGACACCTTATTATTTTTTCAAATTATTTAGGCCTTTGCCCAGCAGTGGGACAGCCCAATAGATTATGAAAAAAATAGACTAGTTTTATTAAAGTAAAAATCTCAAAGTAAAAGTTTTATCAGTTTTAGCAAAGGAATGAATTCCTTTTTGTATAAAAATAATTCTCACTGACCTTTCTCTATTTTGTTGGATGGCGATTCTGTCTCTTTCTAGGTACTGCGCCTGAGCTCTTCTGTCCCGCTCTAACGCTTGGTAATGTATTTGGTATTTCGCCATCGTCATTTCTCTTTGCATTCTGGAACAATAAATTTAATATTACTACCGTGAGTAAACAAACTGTACATAATTTTTCTATTCCACCATTGGTAAAAGGGCTGGCTATTTTTTCGCACGAAGCCTTAAAAAACGCGAGATTGCAGCCAGCTTTCTTGGCCCCATGGACATTTTTATACGACGCCCCAAAAACCTTGGAAGACCTGAATGAGGCCAACGATACGATACGGTGGACGTGGCCAAATACTGGTCAAAGAAATCTAATTTTTGCCGTTTGGCCAACGATAGGGCAGAAAATCTATTTTGCCATTTGGCCAACGATAGGGCGGTGGAAGTGGCCAAATACTGGTAAAAGAAAATCAAATTTTTGCCGTTTCGACTCGAAATGATGATGATGGGGTACCTCATGTCGTGGTGCGAGTGGTGCTGCATATGTTTGTTTTCCTGCTTCTGCTCCTGTTCGCCTCTCGGCACCGGCAACGCTGTGGCTGCTGACGCTACGTTCACGAGCTGAGCGAACGCTTCGTGACCTGGAAACAAGTTGTATTATTTTAGCATTTAATGATATTTAAGGATGCATAGAACTTTGAAAACGAAATATACATATGTGTCATTCCACGGGAAAAGGTACCTTTAATGGTCAAATCATACGAGTTTACTTAGCTCATGATAAGTACAATGTCGTAAGTGTCAACGACCATAAGGTAAATTATCCCGTGGATATATTAAATAAATATATTATATATATTGTAACAGGATTTTGTCAAATGAGAAGTTTGTGGAGTCGCAGCGGCGAGATGGCAGGACGCCATTATTATTGCACATTGGTATATGTGCCCACGTCAATCCTAGCTCGGCGTAAAAATGGAAAACAAGTGTTGTGAAGTGCTACTTAATATAGAAATAGCTTAAAGTTGTATTTCTACAGCTTAATGCAGTTTTATCAGTGTTAAATCATAGTGGTATCGGAGGTAAAAGCAAACCTCAAAATATCTTAGGCATAACAGGAGTTTGTGCCTTGTACGTGGTGTTGGTGGCTGTGCGGTGAAGTGGCTGGTATCTGTGGACCTATGAGTTCGAGCCCCAGACTGTAAGACATTTATTTATTTATTTTCCATGTTTTTGTTGGAGTAATTTATCATTGGGTTGGGTATGTGTTGTGGTGCATAGCTTTTAAATGGATATTTTTAATGGATTATGTTTTTAATTTTTGACATGTTTATCGGTTATAATTTTTTTTTTTTTTATTTGAAAATTTTGAAATGCCCTTTAAAGAAATAATGGTTAATTATTTTGAATATAAGTAATATTTTAATTATGAGCCAACAAAAATCGGCTTGCCCACATTGCCCAGATTCCTCACGATTATTTGTGGCTCCCCGTGGTCTCAGTGTACATATAGGCCGCGTTCATAAGACTCAATCTAATTCTCAGTCTTCCTCCGCCGCCGTTCCATCTTCCTCTCAGGTTGGAGCAATAAATCATCCCAACTTTGATCATATATCGCACCTGAAGGGAAATGTACGGATTTTGAAACGTATTCCAAAGGGTGCTAGATATTTGGCGGCCGGACGACTCTCTGATGTAATTGACCAGTGCATTGAGAACAATGGCAGGCAGGAATGGTACAAACTGTTTACTTTTGCGTACTCAGCTTTGCGAGTTCCGGATAGTGGTGACAAAAGATCACTCACAACCAAAGTGAAGGAAAATATTAGTTTACCTTCTAGTGATATTTCTGGTGAGTTAAGTAATACGACAAAAAAATTGGTCTGGTTCGTTACGAAAATCTATTGAGAATAAAGTATATGACGGAGACTTGCGCGGTGCTGTTAGAATATTGACTTCCGACTGTGGTTTAGCGCCTAACAATGCGAGTACTTTGGAGGCTTTAAAAAGCAAGCATCCAGTGCCTTCACGTCCTTTATCTCTTCCTCCGGAGCCTGATAGCTCATGTCCCGTACTCTCAGTAACTAACTCAGAAGTTTTAGAGGTTATAAATTCTTTTGCCAGCGGCTCGGCGGCTGGTTTAGACGGACTAAGGCCTGATCATCTCAAGGAATTGACGTCACCGGCGGCGGGCGATAATGGCGTGCGCCTCGTTGATTCTTTAACAAAATTATGTAACTTTTTGTTGGGTGGTCTTTTAAATCCAGAGATTTGTCCATATTTGTATGGAGCATCATTGTGCGCATTACTAAAGAAGGATGGCGGAATAAGGCCTATTGCTGTGGGAAATGTGGTACGACGCCTAGTCGCAAAGTTGGGGTGTCGGGCTGTGAAGAATGAGATGTCTTCGTATTTGCAGCCTCATCAGCTGGGTTTCGGAACGGTATTAGGATGTGAGGCTGCGATACATGCCACTCGGACTTTTTCTATGATGAAGATGAGTGATGATGACGTCATTATAAAACTGGATTTGAAAAACGCCTTTAACACTGTTGAGAGAGACATAATTTTGTCGGAAGTACGGGATCGTATTCCTAATCTTTATCCATTTTTACACCAGTGTTATGTCCCATCCAGCAATTTGTATTTTGGATCTTCATCCATATCCTCTCAAGTGGGCGTTCAGCAAGGTGACCCATTGGGTCCGTTGTTATTTAGCCTTGCTATTAATAAAATAATCTCGTCCCTTGAATCTCCTTTAAACATATGGTACCTGGATGATGGGACAATAGGTGGCAATCATGCTGTGGTAAAGAGAGACATCGGTACCTTAGTGGCCAAATTAAGCGAGATTGGTCTTGAGTTAAATGGTACGAAGTGCGAGTTATTTGCGCTCCAGCCTGATTCGTTGCATGTCAATGAGTGTTTGACGTTACTCCCGGGTCTAAGAGTTATTGACAAGTGCAATTTTCATCTGTTGGGTGCTCCGGTTTTTGCTGATGCCGTTCCGACGCTCATCAAAGATAAGAGTGAAGTTATTTTAAAATCGGGACTTACTTTGAAAGAGCTTTCGGCGCACGTAGCTTTAAAATTATTTGTCAGCTGCCTGTCTATGCCAAGGTTAACTTATACTTTGAGAACGGCTCCAGTGTGGCTCTTTCCTACAGATATCACTAATTTAGATTCCACCATCAAAAAGTACTGGAAACAATTTTAAATATAAGCTTGGATGAGAGTCAGTGGCAACAAGCTTCATTGCCAGTTAGACATGGTGGTCTTGGGGTGCGTAGAGTGCAGGATACGGGGCTTCCAGCATTTTTGGCTTCATCACATGGGGTGAAGAGTCTAGTCACTCGATTGTTATCTCAAAATGGTGACGAGATATCTCTGCCCTATGTGGAGGAGGCATTGGCTGAGTGGCGGGTCCGGTTCCCGGCACAAAATATCCCGGATCTCCCTCATGTGCAGAGAAAATGGGATGACACACTCGCCAAATCCATCATAGACGATATGTTAAGAAGGAGTTCTGATGTTGATTTGGCGAGACTGAAGGCTGCGTTGTCTCCTGAATCAGGTGCGTGGCTTCATGCTTTACCGTCTCCCCAGATAGGGACATTGATGGATGACAATTCTTTGCGTATAGCGGCTGCCCTTAGGATTGGCTGTGACATTTGTGAGCCACATAGATGTGTCTGTGGAGCGTCAGTAGATTCCAGGGGACACCATGGCCTTAGCTGCTTAAAATGTGCGGGTAGATTCCCGAGACATCATGCGCTAAACGACATAATTCGCAGGGCGTTGGTTAGTGCAAATATTCCATGCATTTTAGAGCCACCAGGACTGAGTCGCACGGATGGCAAAAGACCTGATGGTTTAACTTTGGTGCCATGGCAAAGAGGTAGGTGTTTGCTTTGGGATGCGACGTGTGTAAGTACGTTTGCTGCTTCGCATCTCAGGGATACCGTCCGGGGTGCGGGGTCAGCAGCGGACAGTGCGGCAAGGCAGAAACATGCCAAATATCAGTTTTTGAAACCGGCCTATATCTTTGTTCCGGTGGCATTCGAGACCACGGGTGTTTGGGGAACCGAGGCTAAAATATTTATTAGAGAGTTGGGCCACAGATTATCGGAAAGATTAAGTGACGGCGGCCGCTCCGTTTCGTATCTGTCTCAGAGAATCTCCATCGCCATACAGCGCGGCAACGCCGCCAGTATTATGGGAACTTTTGAGCCAGGTACGATGCGGGGTGGCCTATTAGACTAAATATTTTTGACGAAGCATGTTGCGGATATTTTTCTGTAGACTTTTTGACGAAGCATGTTGCGGATATTTTTCTGTAGCCTTTTTGACGAAGCTTGTTGCGGATATTTTTCTGTGGACATTTTGACGAAGCATGTTGCGGATTTTTTTTTAATAAATATATATAAATAAATATATACGGACAAATCACACAGATTGAGTTGGCCCCAAAGTAAGTTCGAGACTTGTGTTATGAGATACTAACTCAACGATACTATATTTTATAACAAATACATATATAGATAAACATCCAAGACCCGGGTCAATCTGAAAAAGATCATTTTCCATCTTGACCCGACCGGGGATCGAACCCGGGACCTCCGGTGTGGCAGTCTGGCGTGATAACCATTAGGCCACGGAGGTAGTCAATAATGATGAAAAAAATGAGATGAAAATATTGGTTATATAACACATATATTGGTTTAGACAAACGAAGGAACCGCAAAAAAAGAAAGAAAAATACTCCTATTTTACGTAGTAGTAAATTGTTTAATAGAAAATCCTTAAGAGATGAGAATAAAAATGATCTTATAAACGTACGTAGTTCACAGGAACTCCAGCCGAGTAGTATTTGACGCTTCACGATGCTTGCTATTTGCTATTAATTGTGATGTGAAAACTTAATACTGCTCGTTTTTAAAACATTTGTCATAAATACTTTAAAACCAATACATATTTATAAAACGTCTATATATAACTAAACAAATATATCTACATTGTAGTATGCTACAGTTTTATGCTAGGCTTTCATAGTTTGTATGTCATCGCTGACCTACAGACCAACTCGCAGACCAACTAGTTGGTTCTTGGAGAAATCTGCTATAACACCAAAATTTTATACAAATACTATCTTTTGCCCGCGTGAATTTCCCATAGGAACAGTGCTTTTTCCCGGGATGAAAGGAGCCTATGTCCTCTGTACTTCTAACTATGTGTATGTGAAATTTTAAGAAGATTGGTTTAGTAGATAAAACGTGAAGAGGTAACAAACAAACTCACTTTCGCATTTATAATATTAGTTAGGATAAAATATTCATTTACCTGGCGGTGGATGTGGATGTTGCTGCGGGTACACATGCGGCGTGTGTCTCTGTATCACTGACACCGGTTCCCTTTCTCTCCGCTGCGGACTGTACTGCGGCGAGGCGCCTCTCTCGCTCCTCTCGTTCCGCTCACTTCTCTCGCTCCGCTCGGGTCGCTCGCTGCGCTCGGGCCGCCGCCCGCTGCCGTGCATCTGTTGCGAGGTTATGAAGTCCGCCATTATGATTTGGCGTTGTTCTAAGCCGTATGGACTGCGGGAGTAGGCGGCGTTTTGTTGCTGTTGAATAAAAGTTAGGTTTATTAATATTATATTGCGTTTATTAACATTAAATTATAATCAAATCCAGGGGATTTGAAAATATGAAGACGGCAACAGTCTGTGACGTCCCCTGCGTTCTGTGAAGGTACAAATTTGATATACGCGGCGCCGTTCTCGCCAAAAATGTATGAAACAGCTGATTTTTCTTTGTTTTCGGTTGGTCCTATATAAAACGGTGCAATTTTTTTATATTAACCCTGTACGTCTTAGTTTGAGAGACATTTGAGTGGGACACGAATTACTTTTTATCCCCAAATTCGTACAAAAGCGAAGTCCGGGGCGTAATTTATAATCTACTATTCGCCCCGGCTTCGCATAGGAGGTACATAAATTGTAGCCCATCTCACTCACGCATAGCTTTCTATTGATGAAATAATTATTGAAATCGGATTAGTAGTTTGGAAGGTTACCCCCTTACAAACAAACTTAACTTTCTCTTTAAATCTAATCTATACATATAATAAAACAGTAAAAATATTTTGTCTGTACATTTAATATTTTTGACTGAAATGGATAGAGGGAGACCTAAAAAGAACAATAGAAAGCAAAAAAATTTTTTTGGAATTTCTTTTCTGTCTGTCTGTCTGTCTGTCTGTCTGTATGTATGTACGCGTTTCACGCAAAAACTACTGGACGGATTTGAATGAAACTTTTTTTGTTGTATAGCTATTAAGCCTGGGCAACATATAGGCTATAATTCATTTTGAAAACTGGAACACCTGATGAAGAACCAAAACGGAACAGCTAAACTATAAGTAATATGGAAATGGTGCCTTAACAAAAATCGTTCAACCTGATGAGCATTTTCTGCCGACTTATAAAAATTGAAGATCTGGAACATCTGATGAAAAGCTCCAAGAGACCAGCTACACTATAACATATATGGAAATGGCGCCTTAGCAAAAATCGTTCAACCTGATGAGCATTTTCTGCTGATGTATAAAATTTGAAGATCTGGAACATCTAATGAAAAGCTCCAAGAGAGATTTTTCATCTAAGCGAAACTCACGCGGGCGAAGCCGCGGGCGACAGCTAGTATTTAAATAAATACTGACCGGCGAGAAGTTATTAGGATCATGCGGCCTAGTGGTGTAGTAGGTGGCGTGGGGGCTGCGCCGCTTGTAGTACTGCGGGTCGAAGCGCTTGTCGTGCAGCGCGTGCTGCGCGTGCTGCACGTGCGGCGCGTGCGGCGCGTGCGGCACGGGCGTGCCGAGCGTGATGGAGCCCGGCTTGGGCTCCGGGGTGCGTCGGGGCTCGTAGCGGGACTCCAGGGGGACTGGGGTGCCTGGAAGATTATGCATATTAAAAAAAAACAATTTACATTTTCATTTTTTGTCTTGCAAGTTTTTGAACAGCAGTGGTCGTTCCGAAATGCTAGTAGTTTGTAGCTTTGAGATATATTATGTTTAAATAATTCGTTTTTGACGTGAACAAGGCCTTCTTTGAAGGCCAAGTTTCGATAAAGAATTTTTGATTTTGATTTTATCGGACACTACCACCATTCGTAACACAATTTTTATTCTTGAAAAAGACGAAGAACACTTTATCCGTAAAACGTAGTGTGTAGATTTTAAGATCCAATCAGCGTAATACGAAACGTTTGTGAAAATTGCATATTTTGTATCACAATCCCTGGGTTTCTCTGTCAGCACACCAGCCACTTTATCACCTGAGTAAATCGGCCCAAATTCATGTACAAAACAATCATCATAATCTGACAAATGTAAATGCCGAACGCTTCGAAGCACCTCCGATCTTCGGCGATTTTAAAGTCATAATTGGCTAAATCATCTGTCAAAAATAGCTTTACCATTATCACACATCTGCACGGCTCCACGTTCATTCAAAAAGTGCCAGTTGGTTTTTCTTAGCTGTCACTTGTCAAAGCTGTAGTGTTGCCAATGCACGAAATCGAACACACCCAAGTCGATGCAGGCTTGACTAGTACTCTGAGACATATAATGATGTATATGTAGACTTACCCAAGGTAATAGATCCCTTAGGTCCAGCGGGCGGCTGCTGCTGGTGCTTGCGGTCGGCGGGGGCGGGGGCGGGGGCGGTGCCCGAGGCTCTGTACGACCCGTACTCGCCGCAGTTCCTGTACGCCTGCAAACAATCGGAATTCGTTAAATACTTTTGGCGATTTTGACAAAACATTACTCAACTATTCGCAGTTGAGCAGTAGGGAAAAAGTGATATTTTCTTATCCAATTTTGCCGCCATGGCAACTGAGTTTCACAACCAGTTGTAAAAAAACGAATGTTTATTCTTTCTTGGCAATTAGTTGCGACAGAAGATTTTTTTTCTTTATACGCAAACAGTTGCCAAAAAAGATTTTTTCAAAAACGCTAGTTTCATTTTGGTATGTTCCCGATGAGTCATACCAAGATTTGTAACACTGAGACTCAAAGAGAAAAAGTATCGATTAGTCACAGTATTACTTATTGCAACTGATGTTTTTCCCAATGAGTCACACTTTCCACATCGTCACTCTGTATTCCCGTTGTGTAAACTGTCTTGGTTGATTCCTGTCTTGGTTCTATATGTAGGATCACGACGCCATCTAGGCGAGGACTCTAAACAAAATACTAAGCATTACCAAGCAGAACAGTTCTAGTATATACCGGTTTCTGATGCTGCTGCTGTTGTTGCGGCTGAGGGAAGGCCAGCTCGTGTCGGACTCGCTTCACACTCAAGTCCAATAGGGGTTCCTGTCGCGGTTCTATATGTAGGACCACGACGCCATCTTTAGGCGGAGCTCTAAACTAAATATAAAGCAGAATATTTGTTATATTTACCGGTTTCTGATGCTGCTGCTGTTGTTGCGGCTGAGGGAAGGCCAGCTCGTGTCGGACACGCTTCACACTCAAATCCAAAAGGGGTTCTTGTCTTGGTTCTATATGTAGGACCACGACGCCATCTTTAGGCGGAGCTCTAAACTAAATATAAAGCAGAATATTTGTTATATTTACCGGTTTCTGATGCTGCTGCTGTTGTTGCGGCTGAGGGAAGGCCAGCTCGTGTCTCACTCGCTTCACACTCAAGTCCAATAGGGGTTCCTGTCGCGGTTCTATATGTAGGACCACGACGCCATCTTTAGGCGGGGGCTCTAAACTAAATATAAAGCAGAATATTTCTTATATTTACCGGTTTCTGATGCTGCTGCTGTTGTTGCGGCTGAGGGAAGGCCAGCTCGTGTCGGACTCGCTTCACACTCAAGTCCAAAAGGGGTTCTTGTCTTGGTTCTATATGTAGGACCACGACGCCATCTTTAGGCGGGGGCGCGGCGAGGGGCGTGATGGTGGCGGGGCGGTGCGGGGAGCGGGGGGAGGCGCGGGAGTGGGAACTGTTGACGACGCTGAGGGTCGCGAGGTTTTCTCTCCCTGTTGATGGTGTGACCTGGTGGATAAGTGGTGGGGGTTAATTTATTGAATAACATCACATAACACTATTTAAAAATTTGGATGTGAGTTTGTATGTTTATTACTAAATCACGCCATGAAATTGGTTCACGGGTAAAAAAAATCCCGAAATTTGCAAGGGAGCGAAGCTAAAGAGCGTAATTAGCAATTTATAAAAAGTACGGAAGTCAGATAATTTTGATACTAGTTATCAATTTTGATAAAATATATTGTCTACATTAAACAATATTGCTTAAATGTTGTATGTATATGTATTTCTGCTATGGACTATCTGGTAAATTAGTTTTATTTTATTTATTTATTGATGCTTTTTTTATTTTTTCAGACACAAAATCGCTGGGGAGACTAAATTCAATAAAAGCGGCTAGCAAGTTTATTGTCAATGCTGGGTTTATTATTACCCAGTTACCCAGTACTAAGAACCCAGTAGGTTGTGAGCAAAGTGTGATGATGAGGTTAAATATGATGATGACATACCTTCAACGGCTGAGGCTTCACCGCCGGCGGCACAGGCTGGCTATTCTTCGTCAGACTTATTTCAATCATGTTCAGCACGACGTCTCTCACTGACAGCTGCCCCGTCGCGGGGCCGTTCCTGGGTAGCAGTGGGGCGGATGACGTCACCACGGTCGTGGAGGCGGTGGTGGGGGTGGCGGGGCAGGGGGGCGTGCTGGCCGTAACGGGGGCGAGGACCGTGGCGGGGGGAGTGGGGGCGGAGGATACAGGGGTGGGGAGCGACGTTGGGGGTAACACCTGTGGAGGACATTTTATTTTTTAGCACGTGGAATTTATTACATAGTTCAGAAATTGTTTCGTTATACGAATTTTTGTAATAAGGATGATATAGAGAACGATATAAGACAGAGTATATCCCCTAAAACGAGGCCTCGTAAGTTTATTTCCAGAATTTATAAAAAAGGAGATACTGTCAAAATTGTCGCTGTCAAGTGACGCCTAGGTTTAAAGTACTCTCATATAGAAATTAGATATGGAGAAAAAATTCCATGCGAGCAGGACTTGAACCCGCGACCAGGTCTTTATACGACCTTGCTTTTGCATTTGAGATGCTCAAAAATTCAAAAATAGACGCCTAGGTTTATTTATTTATTTTTATCTAAAAACTTTATTGCACAAATTACAAAAATTATGTATAAATGGTGTAAAACTATGTAAAAACCTAGCTAGTCAGGTTTGCTAGGTTTGGGTCACGGTGTCGGTCCTAGGCCCCGGAGGGCCCTGAGGCCGGGGCGAGCCTACACGTGTCAGTTTTTTTTTTTATATAACATAGGGCGGCAAACGAGCAAGCGGGTCACCTGATGGTAAGCAATCAGCGCTGCCCATGGACTACTGCAACACCAGGGGTATCACAAGAGTGTTGCCGGCCTTTCAAGAAGTATCTGTGATCCAAACACAGAAAAAGTAAGATTCTCACCTTCGAACTGGGTTCGCTCTCCTCATCCGCAGTCTCAGTCGCGGACGAGTCGTACTCGTCCCTGGGCTGGTGGGGGTGGGGCCGGGCCAGCCTCCTCGGGGCCACGGCGTCAGTCCTAGGCCACGGCATCGGTCCTAAGCCACAGCGTCGGTCCTAGGCCCCGGTAGGCCCGCGTACTAGACCCAAAAAGGACAAAAAGAGTAAGAATCCTACCTTCGAACTGGGTTCGCTCTCCTCATCCGCAGTCTCAGTCGCGGACGAGTCGTACTCGTCCCTGGGCTGGTGGGGGTGGGGCCGGGCCAGCCTCCTCGGGGCCACGGCGTCGGTCCTTGGCCCCGGTGGCCCCGGCGGCCGCGGTGACCCCGCGCTACACGTGTCGGTGTCCCCGGAACTGGCAGACTCCTCAGAGGATGATCGCGAGGTGATGTTCGTGCGGTCTACTACTGCGTCTAGTTGGTATTTTTTCCTGGAATTATGGGTTGAGGTTAGATATATTTTTTTTTAGCATACGAGCAAGCGGGTCATTTGGTGGTAAGCGATCACAGCTGCTCATGGACAACTGCAACACCAGGGGTATCACAAGAGTGTGGCCTGATTGATATTTGATTGATAGACCGAGCGAGTCTCCATTTCAAAATGGCCGATTTTTGGTTTTGTCGGGATGTCTGTAGGTTTATTTGCTTAGATATAGAGGTCACATTTCTGAACGGATCCTTACGAGTTTCGTAAGGATCCGTTCAGAAATGCGACACAGGAGTTCATTGATTTATAAAAAAAAAATTGGCGGGAGCTTTTTTGATTGAGGGGAAATAGGGGCCAAAAAGAGGGTAGTGTTCTGTAGCGTTATTTATGAACGGATTTCAATTATATTTTGAGGAAATATTGTACGTCGGATTCTACACAAGTCAGTCAAGTCTACACAGATCAAATAAAGGAAAGTATGTTGTAGAGCTATGATGCGGAGATGGAGCTCCGTCCGCGAGGTACACTGTTCACAGAACCACTAGAGTTAGTTTCTAATCAAAACTGGTATAACATACCTATAAGTAAAGTAAAACGCCTTCAAACTCGCAGGCGATCGCGAACACAAGGGCCCCAGCCTGTCCCACGCGGGCCCGTGTTCCCTCAGCAATTGCCGCACTCGGTTGACCTCTTCTTCGCTCGGCTCGGGCTCGGGCTCCGCGCCCGTCTCCAATCGCCGCGTGATCCGCTTGAAGCAGGCCAGGCAGCATTTGCTGAGTTCGCTTGGGATTTCTGCAGAGAAAAAGATTAATTTAAAAAAATATTTTAGAGAAAAATAATAATTAAATATAAAAAATTAAATTAAATAATAAAAATAATAAATAATAATAATAATTATTATAATTATTATAATTAAATTAAATTAATTATTATTAAATTTAATTAATTTCTATAGATATAAGTAGAACCTTTGTACTTAGTTTTCCTATGTTTTATGTTTCCTTTGTATGTGTTTGTTGTGTACAAAAATTAATAAATAAATAAATAAATTAATTAATTAAGAGATTCCTACACGGATTAAGTCCGCCATTGTGCATTTACCTTTCTATTTTAAGTCATTGTTATGTATTTTTATTCGTACAATAAAGATCAAACAAAATGTTTATTTATCCATACTAATATTATAAATGCGAAAGTCTGTCGTCACCCTTTCACGGCTAGACCGCTAGACCGATTTTGATGAAATTTGGTATGGATATAGTTGAAGATCCGGGATCAAAAGAAGGATATAGGGTACCTTTCATCCCGGGAAAAAGTTCCCATGGGAAATTCACGCGGGAAAAAGCTAGTTTAAAATACTTACGAAACTCCTCCATAAGTGGCCTCTTGTCGTCAGCAGCTAGATCGTGCCATTTAGGCGGTAGATGTCGGAGCCGCTTGGCGCGCACGCGTGGCCCGGGACACGTGGGCACGGGACAGCGCGTGTACCGCGAGCGTACGCAGCGGCAGTGGCACGCCTCGCACACGCGGGACCCCACTGCGTCCTCCTGGAATTAGGGATTAAGGTTATAAACTTATAAAACAAACATTTTTTGACAGGGAACACTGTCGTTCGTGGTGGGTCGGTGGAGGTTCGCGCTGACGAAAACCGACACAAAAAATGTCGACCGTGGCAACGCTTCCCCTTCAGGCACCTGTGGGCCGATTGTGGCGTCACATGTATCTATCGTTAGAGTACAGATGTATAATCAATACGAATTAAATTATGATTAGTGAATCATAATTTAATACGTATCGAATAGTAATATCACAAGATATTTCTAAATATTTTCGAATGAGAGCGAGCAAATACGATCAGCACCTCGATGACCCAAAAAACCTTTAGAATTAATGCTAAAATTATAATAACTTATTTATAGACCGCCGAAACCTTTCTAAATGAAATGAAGATCGTACAGTAAAAGTTCAACTCTGTCTAAAGCTAAATAAGATACATATTTGCTTACCTTGAGTCCATAATGCACGGCTCTCGACCGGGACACTGTCCGCGTCGCTCCGGGCATGTTGCACACTGCACAGGTTGACGTTGACGTCACGGTCACTGTGGGTACCGTGCTGGACGGGGTGCCCACTCTTTCCGTCACCGCTGAGGACAAAAAATAATTAAGTTTAAAAAAAAAAATTGTGAAATTTTGTAATCGAGTAGGGTGAATCCTGCGGGACTAAATTAGTAATCGTGTTTCATCAGTAATCCTACTAATATTATAAATGCAAAAGTTTGGATGTGAGTTTGTGAGGATGTTTGTTACTCAATCACGCAAAATCTACTGGACGGATTTCAATGAAATTTGGTATACGGATAGAAAAATACCGGGAATAGCACATAGGTTACTCTTTATCCCGAAATTCCCACGGGAGCGAAGCCCCAGGGCACGGCTAAAAAAATAGGGACAGATTGAGCTAATCCCAAAGTAAATTTACTTTTGTTATTAGATACCTTAACAGATAGATGATAATACAAGATAATGGCAACAACAAGAAGCAAGACTCTTAATTAAATAGGAGTTAGAGTAGATCAATGGAATTGTTGATTAGCACACCAGAGCATCCTGTAACGCCATAAATAAGTAGCCGGGTATTAACAGAGATTGGCGCGAATCAGACGCTGTAATATTCACGCCGCCATTTGCAAAACAAAACAGATTACTGCCTGTTACAGGTTAGGGCGTACATTATTTATATCAACGGCCCGTTTGGACGTAGTTAGGTGTAGTTTTTCATGGTTTTCAGATATTTTTTACTATTAAAAAAAATTCCGTGGAGAATGAAAATGTCTTCTCCACCGACAAGAGCCTCGCTCTTAAATTTGATGATGATAAAAAAAATTTAGATCTAGTTTGTTTTCATTTAATTGGGAATTTTATCACATCTTCATCCCTTACGGTGTAGACAGAGCCAAGAGTCGTGAGACTCGAAGGCAACGTTTAGCTGGATATTAGGCTTATTGGTGGAATTGAGATTCTGATATAGTGACAGGTTGTTAGCCCTTTGCCTAGGCCCTTAGGATTCCCCAGTCCCCTGATCGACTTTTACAATCTGCGTGGGAAGCGAAGCAGCTGGCACATTCTTTGTTTTTTCTTCGCCCCCAGCCCAGCATGGAAAGAATATAAATTGAGAATATATTTATATTATTATATTTTCCTCAAGTATGCCAAGAGATAGAAGTGAAGAGGTTTCAGATTGGCCTGGTCTTGGATGTTTATCTATATATGTATTTGTTATAAAATATAGTATCGTTGAGTTAGTATCCAATAACGAAAGTTTCGAACTTACATTGGGGCTAACTCAATCTGTGTGATTTGTCCGCATACATTTATATTTATTATTTATTAGATACAGAACGAAATATACCTAAAACCACGCAAGCGAAAATTGAATCAGACAAACCAACACGCTCAGAGTACAAAGATAAACTTTGCAAATCAGAGCTCGAATCATCTTAGTTGCAAACTGCAACTGCGCTCAATAATTAACGAGTTGCAGCGGATTGTGCTAACTACTGATTAGGAACTAGACAGGTGGGCGAGATTTCAGATTTGTTGTTTGTATGAATAATTTTTGCTGGACTAAAAAGGTATCCTAACTATTATTATAAATGCTAAAGTGAGTTTGTTTGATTGTTACCTCTTCACGCTTTATCTACTGAACCAATCTTCCTGAAATTTCGCATACACATAGCTAGAAGTACGGAGAAGGACATAGGGTACCTTTCATCCCGGGAAAAAGCACTGTTCCCGTGGGAAATTCAGGCGGGCAAAGCCGCGGGCGAAAGCTAGTAAATAATAATAAGCAAATCGTCATTAATTTATGTGCCCGAAAGTAACAAAAGTAACCTATTGTGCCATTGTATTTGTGCAATAAAGCTTAAATAAATAAAAGGAGTTGATGATATGTAAATCTAGACTGGATTGTAGTGAAATGAGGATGTAAAATATGACAATATAATGATTTATCAGGTAAGTACAATTTTAAACATTAGATGTAGGAAGGATTGTCATATCCCTTTCGAAATTGTTAAGATTTACCAGTTTTTAAAAGAACCAAAATAATTCTCAAACTCGAGCGAGCGATAGAAGTAGTTGGAGAAATAAAGGGGAGGCTTTTGACCAGCAGTGGAGCCTAGTAGCTGAATAAAAGTCTCAAACTCTTTACAAGCTAATAGCAAAACGTTTTCATCCAGTAAAATCAAGAAATATCCGGTTTGAACCGGTGAGAACTCGCTCTGACTAAGACACACAGTTCTGCCGGTAATTAGCGCTGGTGCTACGCAAACGTTTACCTTCCAAGAAACCTGGAGGTAGGACACGGTACTGGAAGAACTCTGTGGCCCAGGTAATTTGACAGAGAATGGTGGAGTTCAACAGAATGTAAAGCCACAAATTATCACGCCTGTTTTCCGTGAGGGAGGCGGAGACAAAGAGATTTCCACTTGCTTATAAAGTACTAGCTTTCGCCCGCGTGTATTTCCCACGGGAACAGTGGTTTTTCCCGGGATGAAAGGTACCCTGTGTCCTTCTCCGTACTTCCAGCTATGTGTATACGAAATTTCAGGAAGATTGGTTCAGTAGATAAAGCGTGAAGAGGTAACAAACAAACAAACTCACTTTCGCATTTATAATATTAGTTAGGATTATCTCAATAAAATACATACTGGTAGATATACGAGTAAGAGATGTCAATAAATAAATTTAAAAAAATTGTCGTGAAAAACTACGAAGAATAATTTGTAATTTATTACCGGTGAATGTTAAGTCTATTCCATGGATCTTACAATTAAAAACATTTTAACTTCCCCAAATATCATTCCTTCACTTTCACACAAGCTCATAATGTAGGAATCAGCATGGCTGCGGTTGAGAAGAATGATTTCGACAAATGTTAAAACTGGCGCCCAACGTGGGATTCGAAATATTTGTTTATTATTCCGTTACAGAGTTAAAAAGGCCATATCTAGTACAAATGTATCATAGCCGAGCACTGTCGATTAATCCCCCAATTACAGATATTTGCACAAGCTCTAATTGGATCCGGCGGACGGCGAAAATTGCGATCGACAACGCTCAAATACCGTGCTGAAATCCCGAAAATTTACACACTTATAATTATAACAACCTAATTATCAAGTGTATTTGCATTTTATTATCAATTAATTAATATTTTATAGATAATTAATTTCGAATATTTAATCATGTTGTTTTAATCCGAGTTATTTTATGTTAAATCAATATGAGCAGGAATTCAAATATATTCCGGTACAGCGTTGGGCGCCAACTAGTAAAATTAAATATTGCATAATAGTCATAATAGTTATTCGATGTAAGAATCTGTATATTTATGTCGTATGCATTTCTTTATTGTCACAGTTAATTAATTCTCCAATTCATAAAAATAGTCATAGTACAATTGATATTTACTTGTTCAAATGTGGAATTAAGGATAAAACTTACGGGATAGACGTTAAAACAAGTATAAATCCTCCATGACGACGCCAATAAAAAAACCCAATTTTTTCACTCAACAAACAAACGTACGTCAAACGAACGTGTAAAATTTCGACAAACCTCCGCGAAATCTGTCACTCGGGAATAACGTGACACGAGTATACCGTGTTTATCCGTGCACCAGAGCGTGACGATTTAACGAGCACATGTTTGTTGAACAAACAGAGGGACATCTTGCAGATTAAATGCCTTTTTGGAACCGGCACGGCACTCGCGCGGTTATGAAATTAATGGTACATATTTGTATTGTGTGTTTGGTTTGCAGATTGTAAGCGTTTGCGAGATCTGTTTTCTTTTTTGAGGTGTATTGGTTACTAGTGGGTCCGGGACTTTGGGACGTGGAAATTTCGGGAAATCCTGTGTTAGTGAATGAATGAATGAATCGTTTATTTGTAAAACATAGGTAAGTACATGTACTTGGTAGTAGGTAAATAAATCTTGGACCACTATGTTTTGCCGTTACAATCTTCTTCTTCTTCTTCTTCTCTCAGCCGAAAGACGTCCACTGCTGGACAAATGCCTCCCCCAAGGATTTCCACAACGACCGGTCCTGCGCTGCCCGCATCCATGCGCATCCCGCGACCTTCACCAGGTCGTCGGTCCACCGAGTGGGAGGCCTGCCAACACTACGTTTTCCGGTTCGTGGTCGCCACTCGAGAACTTTTCTGCCCCGTTACAATACCGAGTACAAATATAAAATAATTAAATTTAATCATGTGAATAATTCAGTTTTAAATTAAGGTTGTCTAAGGAACCTACATGCCAAATTTTAGCTTACTACGCCTAGTAGTTTTAGCTGTGCGTTGTCTGTCAGTCACTCAGTAAAACAAGAATTTCATATATTTTGGTTATTAAAAAGTGGTGTCTGTGTGATGAAGTAAATTAAAGTCGTCTAGAACTGCTGCTGTATTATCATGTCTGATGGATATAGCATTATAAAGGAAACGTTTATGTGAAATGTAATTTTTCTCTTTAGAAACGAAGTTTTTTACGCGTTTCTTCTTAGTCGTCGTTACGTTCGGAAATTCCAATAATATACAGATGAAAAAAAATACATTTTAAATGCTGCTAGTAATAAAAATTGATTTCTACAACATCTACATTGAAACACACATAAACCACTCATAACACTCAACTGTCGCGTACAACGATCAGTTAATCCGGGTTCGCGCTTTGCTATTCCGTGTGTGTCGAGCGCGGGATTACGTGACGTGATGCGGGACACGTCACACGCGTCATGGCGGGATCAGCATGCGTGTGCAATTTCAAGAAAAGGTAATTAATTTAATGTTTTCCCAAAAATCGCACCACATCGTTGGGAAAACGACAGAAAAATTTATAAATAAAAGCTTTATTTGTTCATTTCATCAACAATTTTACAATTCCACACTAGGGTTCCCTGTGTCGTGGATATCCACATCCAGTCTTTCGTACATATACATGACATTATATTGTAAAATTTATTCAATGTATTTACAGAATATGTTTACCCTACTACCTACTTACAAAATGCTAACTTATTTTTTATATTATAGGTAGGTAGATAGATAAATAAATAATTTATTTGTATAAACAGGTATGTAGGTAAATTCACCCAGTTTTGATATAGCTTTAAGCTCTGACCAACCCGCAGGGAGCGAAGACGTGATTCTAAATTAAACTAAGTCGGTTTTGAATAATAAAACAGAGATGATATAACAAAAGGTGGGTAAAAAGTCGTATGAATTCACAGTTTTATTCCGAGTCTCTGGTCCCCTCGGATTCGAACGGGTATCCCCTGAGACTATTAAGCAAATAACCGCCGGCACCGCGGCCGACCAACAATATTCATTTGACGAATCCGCAGTGGGACCGCTTTGTGAAAATAAAGAAATATTAGGACCAGTAAGAACTTGTTGATCTGAGAGTTGGGTTGAGAATTTATTTTTCATTAATATCTATATCTATTTATGTATATATCTACTTATGTAAGAAATCCTAATCCTATCCTAATCCTACTAATATTATAAATGCGAAAGTTTGGATGTGAGTTTGTGAATTTGTGAGGATGTTTGTTACTCAATCACGCAAAATCTTCTGGACGGATTTCGATGAAATTTGGTATACGGGTAGAAAAATACCGGGAATAGCACATAGGGTACTTTTTATCCCAAAATTCTTACGGGAGCGAAGCCCCGGGGCGCAGCTAGTATAATATATAACTGTTGTAATGGCACAATGGTGCAGTTTGTTAGTCGGGTTTTATTTTTATATTATCAATCTTTTTAACTTCAATATAAAATTAGTACAATTTCTAACTTAAAATCTCAATAAAGGGCTTATTAAAAGATCTGATTAAATCTTCCAACCTCTATACTAAGAACCACCCCAATCACATCAGTGTTTAAAAAAAGAAACAATCAAAAATGGTCCATGAACACACAGAACTTATAACACCCTCATTTTGCGTCGGGGTCTAAAAATATATTTCCATTTTATCTGGCTTTCAGCGTAAACCCTCCGTAGCCACTCAGGGGACGTCTTTTGTACCCACTTTACAGATGTTTAAACACCCACTGTGCAAAGATGTTACATTATTCAGTCTAGGAGACTTTCCAAACAGAAGAGTATAAGAATTTCTTTAGGTAAGTACCTATAGCTTCGAATCGTAATTTTAGTCACTGTTTTTAAATGGAAAATTTAGTTTTAAATTTGTTTTTTTACGTATGTTAGTGACCAGCACTTTTTTCAAATTCCTAGTTTAAATTTTTCGTGAAAACCAACTGCCAAACAAAGTATTAGTTATTAATTTTCTCGTACATGTTCGGCCAGCACTTTTTCCAACCTATTTTTTTAATTTTTTGCCAAAAACAAACAGCCAGTTAACACCTATCTCAATTACTAGTAGACAAAATGTTAACAAGGTTTGTTCGCTGTCCGGACAAGTTTGAACAGTGCTGTTTGAAGTGCTCGTTGTTAATTGGCGTCCGATGGGGACTGGCAATTGAAATTACTAACTGTACTGGACAGATAGGGTTTATTTATCCTCTATATGTCATAGTTATTGACGACTATTTTTGCCATGTCTATTTTTCTGCCAGCATTTTTTCCAACCATAAAAAAATACAAAACTCTTACTAGAAGCGCGAAAATACGTTTTACTTTAAACTAATAAAAGATAAAATAAATAATTAATTAAGTATGCAAGTGATACGTAATACATTTATCCTTTTTTTTTAATGAGGCTGGATACAAATATGTTATCAAATTTCGAAAAGTTGGCGCCCAACGTGGTGTCTTCAAAAGTCTCTATAAATATAATTTATTCCAATTTTCTAGACTCAAAAATGTTCTCAACTTGATCTCGCTTAGAAACTAATGCCAAATAAGATGTTTCCCTAAAAAAATATACTTAATCAGACAACATATTTATTTTAGCAAATATACCTGAATAAGATAAAAGTGTTTACCAGAAAAACCATGTCAACGTTCAATACAATCGGCAGAGTAAATACGAAAACAGACGGGAATCAGAATTCATAATTCGAATCGGGATGGGGTATATAAGGCTTGGGACGTCGGCCGCGCGTTAGTCGGCCAGTGATCGCTGAGTGATGTTGTCGTTATACCGCGCATGGCTCGGGCCAAGTCCGTGCGTGGCCCGTCCCGCGCCGCCCCCTGGGGCCCACAGACCGGTCCCACGTAGGGCCAAGGTCCCTTCACCTCCGTCATCACCGCCTCCGCCATCGCCATCATCAACAACGTCCAGCGAACTAGACGTCGAACGCATAGAAGAATCTGAGCCTAAAAGACCAACAAACACAGTTTTGGACATCGCGTCTTGCGACGGACCAGTGCGATTTAGTCGCGTTTTAAACGTCGCCTGGCAAGAAACATCTGCTCAACGACCTTGGCCGTGTCGACACCGCAAGTCGAGCCAAGCTAAGACCACTGTGCACTACTATCCGTGTAAAACTTGTGGGTCGAAGTTTCCTTCGTACTACTTCGTTCATAAACACAGGAAAAGGTGTCATGCCGAAGAAGTTGCTGCTTCGGGAGAGCAGGAACCGGAACCTTCGACTTCTAGTGCCACGAATTGATTTTTTTTTAAGTTTTCAAGACTTGTAGTGTCCTTCAGTGTTGCAAGCGAAGAAAAGCCGTGTGCTCTTCAGATTCAAACTTTTAATTAAAGGATATAAAGGGTGTAGCAAAATGAAACATATCAGTATTACGCGTGATCGGACGAGCTTTGTAGGTTTAATAATTTCAATTGTAAGTTGTTGAAATAAATATTTAAGTATTAAATTAATATTGTTTCAATTTATCTCTCATTAGTTGGTAAATTAATTAAACAAATTAAAATCAATTGTACTATAAACACTTACATATTTAGTTTTTAATTGTATTTGAAAGTACGATATTTAATATTTGTTTGGTTAAATCGGATTTCAATAACACAGCAATTCGCAAATTATTTTGATCATTCACATAGGTAAACATGATTAGTGAATAAATTTATTACATTTTTGGTACTAAAAGCTGTGAGATTTTTTTAAAATTTTCACTAATTTTCAGCTATGCAGGTTCGTTGCTGAATTGATTTTTAAAAGGTTTTTTTTTCTCTTTACTTTTTGGGGCTTTCATCTTTTGAGATATATCAGCCCTATTGTAACTTTCTCAAGGGATTTACGTCTGAAAAGATGTAACGAGTAAAAATCTTTTTAAAATTATAGAGTCTTTTTAAAATTGTCTGGGCAATACCCACATTATTATAACATAATTTCATCTCCACGGTTTATTTTTTATGTATAAAATGGCAATCTGCCTCCTCTATGCTAATAGAATCAAGCTGACGAGTTTTATCGTTTGAATGCGGTAATCTCTGGTACTACCGATTGTATTTTAGAAATGATCTAGCACTTATTAAAATCTATCCCTATACCTATATATTTTTTGGACACAAATATTTAATTATTTCTAGCCAGCATTCGAAACTTTTGAAAAACATCAAGATTTTTTGATAAATATTATCAGGATACATCGAATTTAAAAAACTAACGTGAGACTTGGACATTATAGTTGACTCAAAGGAAACATACGTTGGAATTTGAAAGAATAGAGATTCAGATATAGTAAAAGGTTGCTATGTCGCCCATCCCTTTCTTGACTTTTACAACCGGGAAGAGAAACAGCTGGTACATTTTAAGTGTTTCCTACGCTTCTAGACCAGCATGAAATGCACCTAGAAATATAGAATCAAAGGCCCATTTAGACAGAGCAAGTTTCTTGAACATACAAGAGCAATAATTGCAGCGCAACAATTTACTATCAAAAATTGCAAGCAACAATTGTTTAGACCATTCGAGAAAATTATTGCTTCAATTTAATTGTATGCAACACACTTTAACCTTTCACCACACTTCCACTTCACCTATGTTTGACAATAAAGATATTTAGATGCAACAGGCAAGAAACTTGCAGCGTCTAAAGGATCTTTAAGGGCCATTTAGACGGTACAAGTTTCTTGCCTGTTGAATACGATTAAATTGAAGCAATAATTTACTTGCATAGTCTAAACAACACGTAACATTATTGAACTGGTATGCAAGTTTGGATTCAAAACTTTTCTTGGTGTAAACAATACATGCCAGAAAATTCATTCAATTCTTGCATGAAAAATTTGCCAACGCAAATACGTTCAATTCTTGAAGCAAGTCGCTAAAAAAATGGCACGTGCCCATACAAATCTGTGTTTCAAAAATGGAATGCAATAATTGCCTAAACAATTGTATACATGTAAACAGAACACATTGGCAATTATTGTATGTCAAGATTTGCATTCAATAATTGTATTCTAGTTTTTTATTTATATCACCATGTAAACAGTTGCTTTCAATTATTGAAAGTCAATTCTTGCACTGCAATTATTGTATTCAATTATTGCTCTTGTATGTTTAAGAAACTTGCACCGTCTAAATGGCCCTTTAGGGTCCTAAAAACTTACCAGCCTCAGGCGTCGGTGGCGGCTGCGTCGGCGTCGGCGGCTGTGCCGGCTGCGGCGTGGGCGGCGCGCTCCCACTGCTGGGCGTGGGCAGTGAACTGACGGACGATGACGTCACCACCGACGTCGCTATCGACGTCACGACGGACGGCGATGACGTCGCGGCGGGCGGGGTTGGCGTCGTCGCGGCGGTTGTTGGTGTCGGCTGGTGGGGAAGAGAATTGAGATATTTTTTTAGGGTTCCGTATACTGCGAATATAGGTTTTTTTTATTCAACTAGCCTGTAGTTGTTGTGTCCTGGGCAAAGGCCTCCCCCTTAGAAGCGAAGATTGATACGTAAAAAAATAATTGATATGAACATAATTTAAAAAAGAATGCAACTTAAAATTACATAGGATTCTAACTACCATACTCGAAGCATAACCACAGATTACTAAATAGTTACTTGGCATAACGTCTGACTTAAAATTTCAACAAGAAGAAAACATACTTTCATAGAAATAATATTAATCAGCCTATTATATAATAAGTCATATTTTAAAGGAAAATAGTTCTTTAGCGAACAAGATTTCTTAAAAAAAATACTGTATGTCGGGTTCTTTGACTAGTTCTTAAATCATTACCTGCTTTGTATTGGTGATAAAGCTGTCTGATCCTTGGCTGGTGACACCTGAAGCAGCGGGTCTCCTAAAGGGACCTCCTCCTCAGGACTCGACACCACTAGAGCCCTACTAATTGGAGACTTAGATATTCTAGTATTGGACATTAGATGATGGATCCTAGATCATTACCTGCTTAGTATTGGTGGTAACTGTCTGGTCAGCCGCTGGCGACGCCGGTAGCGGGGTCTCCTCAAGGGGCGGAGGCCCGGGGGAAGTCGCCGGCGCAGGACTTGAATATTCTAGTATTGGATCATTACCTGCTTAGTATTGGTGGTAACTGTCTGGTCAGCCGCTGGAAGTCGCCGGCGCAGGACTTGAATATTCTAGTATTGGATCATTACCTGCTTAGTATTGGTGGTAACTGTCTGGTCAGCCGCCGGCGACGCTGGAAGTGGGGTCTCCTCGAGGGGCGGAGGCCCGGGCGCCGGCGCGGGGGAAGTCGCCGGCGCAGGACTGGACGCGGCGGGGGCACTACTGCTGGACGTGCTGGTGACGGGCGCGGGCGGTGCGGACGACGCCGGTGGCGGCGATGGCGGTAATGGCGGCGTTCGGAGTTCCGATCTGGGGACAAAGTATATCAAAGTCATAAAGGTTTTCTAAAAGGCAATTTACTAAATCCTCCTTAAAAAGGGAGATATTAGGAGCACCCATAACCGGAGAGCATGTATGAAGAGTGTGATAAGTGTAGAGGAAGCGAGAGAGATCTGTAAGGATCTTAGCAAGTGGAAATCGCTAGTCTCTGCCTCACGGGAAAAAAGCGTGATAATATGTACAGATTTATTGTAAAATTTATGACATTAGGAATTGTTGCGATATAAATTGTCATTTGGTAATAATAATGAATACTTAATATAATGACAATTTAATTGCACCGCCCTTGCAGGGCTCAATTGTGCACCTATGAAAGGTATAAGAATGTATAAGAACAGATGAATGCAATAAAGAGAATGAGAATTGCTACACAACAGATGTTAGCACCCTAGACATAATGTGTTTTCGTCGTACTGATAGTATAAATGCGATTGTTTGGATGTAAGTTTGTGTTCGGACGTTTGTTACTCACACGCAAAATTTACTGGACGGTCTTCCATAAAATTTGGTACACGGATAAAAAATACCGGGAATAGCACGTGGATATTTTTTATCCCGAAAGTCTCACGGAAGCAAAACCCCGGGGCGGGGTTAGTATGTTAGTAAGCTACACTATAGCATTAGGTTAGCATGTAAAGATAGATACAAGATGGAAATAAGCAAGTTTAGTTCCCACAGCTCAAGTTTTCAAAACAAAACAATCCACGTCGACAGTCACCAGTGGTGGGGTACCCCCCCCCCCCCTTCCGACCTCATAGTAAACATAATTAAACCAGTTCCGTATACTTTTAATTAGTGCTCATTACCGAGGCAAAATAGATAGGCGACTGTAGGCTCCATTTTGAAATTGTGTGCTAACCAAATTGGTACTCCCACTTTCAATTTTGTTATATTGCCTACTCGGTACAATATTGTATTTGAAGTGGCAGAGGGTGTTATCGAAATATCTCAAGTTCAATATACTAAGACAAGCACTTATTCTATTTATGATCACTATTCGCCAATATAACCAAAATTTTATAAATCGTCACATTACACACATTCTAATTATCGCATTTGTTATACTGTGAGGCAGTAATAGAGTTTCATTGAAAACTTTTTCCTTTAATAAACGCAAAATTGCAAAATAACACAATATAAATAGAATAATTGCATTGACAGCGAATTTTCTATTTCATCATATTATTTTCTCAATTAATAGAAACTAACGCTGACGGAACAACAGTCAAAAAATACCCGTTAACGATGCAAACTTTTAATCCGAGCTTCGCGGTTGGCGGTTATTTGATTATCATTAAAATCTGGCCAATTAATAAAACGGAGGGGTGGTAATTACCCTCAGTAACCCCCCCTTTGGGAGGGAGTGTGTTTGGAGGGTCGGGACCGGTAAACATAACAATTGGATTAATCCTTGCTTTTTGCGGGATAAACGGCTACTGTTAACAAAGACCACCACTTGCTTCAGGTGAAGGAAAACATCGTGAGGAAACCTGCACTCTGGTTGATGATTATCAGCTAGTGTGTGAAATGGAGAAGGCAATGGCAAACCACTCCATTAAAATTGCCAAGAGAGTCGTTGTGTGTGTTTCATTCCATATAATGACCATGACCCTCAGTCATGAGGAAATACGACTAAAGAGTTAACAAAGAATGCTGAAAAAAAAAAATGTATCTTACACATTCACATTAATTTTCGTAAAAACAAAGGGAAAGGGCTTTAAACTGGAGATTCCTCCACTCTTGGCGATGGGCTAGCAACCTGTCATCCTATACCTGAATACCTGAATCTCTATTCCATCAGAGAGCCAACTATTCAGCTAAGCGTGGCCTTCAAGTCTCACGACTCTTGGCTCTGTTTACCCCGTAAGGGATAAAGACGTGATTCTATGTATGTATATATGTATGCAAACGTGATCTCAATAACTGAATAAGCAATTAATTTTATATGTATGTAAAAAAACATTTGGTGGGCGTAATTTGGAATGGAAAAAATTAATCAATTATCGAATTTTTACAATACAAACTAATTTAAGTATAAAAATATGAGCATTACTGACCATAATCCCGTTCCCAATAACAGTTCTTTTTGGGCGCATTTACAAATTAATTCTTAAAATTTCACAAATGTACTTAAAATTACCATCGCAGCTGGCCTTTTCAATAATAAAAATTCAAAAAAATCCAAATGTAATCCCAGTAAAAGGCTACCAAATCCTTCTCTTGTGAGAAGTGTTTGCTTTCACTTGCCTTTATGAGCTAACTCAATTTTTCATCTACAAATTAATCGTTTAAAATTCATACTTTTTTCTCGGATCGTACCGACAGAACTCTAATAAAAGATCCCTCGGTTTCTTATTGAATGTTAATTTTATTACAGTCTTTTTGAATTAAGTAATACTAAGATTGGACTGTATGAGACCAAATGAACGAAAAAAACCGTTTTAGGATTACTTTATTGTTTAAGTTTCCTTATTTATTTCTCAATAGGATATGCCGTTATTTATCAACGTAAACAATATCTACTACTCTAGCTAAGCTAACTTTTGTAATACTAGCCAGATAAGAAAGGATATTTTTACAAAATAAAAATGTATGAATACATCAATTCTTCTTCTTAATCAAGAACGCTAGTCGGTGACACTATATGTAATCATCATCGTCATAACCTCGAGTCGAAATGGCAGAAATTATATTTTTATTTGACCAGTATTTGGCCATTACATGTAATGAAACACAACTACTTTGGCTCCAGATTTCCCAAAATTCCCAAGGCAGCAGAGTCCGCGACACAGCTGGTTATTTTACCACCGTTTTCCGTACCCACCGTAGGAAGAAAAAGCTTGTTGAACAAAAAAAATCAAAAATTATCCCTAACAACCAGCCAATTTTTTATTTTTACTACCAACTCCCTTGGGAACACCGTTAATATAGATCCGAATAATAATGTTTGTTTGTGCGTGTGTTGACAATTACTCCCGTGATTATTTGCGGAGGAATGCCGAGGGACGCGCGATACATATCGATATATCGATAAACAAATCCACATATTGGCATTGGCAAAAAAATCAAACAAGTTGTTCGTGTACTAACAATTATTCGTGTGGTTTGATTACTCTGTAGTTTACGTGTCTCGATATATTCGAAAATTTACACGACATTAACAGGAATAAAGATTAGAGTTATACCAAAAATATCGTCAAAATTGTTTTTTTTTACTGATATACTTTTGATTAGATATAAGAACTTAAAATCCAACTTTCTCTTAACTCTTTTCAGATAATTAACTAATTACTGTCAATTAATCACAATAGAAGTTGATTAATGTCTATAGATGCTGAATGGTGCTAGTGGATTAAAAAAAAATATTATACTAGCTTTCGCCCGCGGCTTCGCCCGCGTGAATTTCCCACGGGAACCGTGCCTTTTTCCAGGATGAAAGGTACTCTATGTCCTTCTCCGTACTTCTAACTAAGGGTATGCGAAATTTCAGGAAGATTGGTTCAGTAGATGAAGCGTGAAGAGGTAACAAACAAACAAACAAATAAACAAACCAACAAACAAACAAACTCACTTTCGCATTTATAATATTAGTTAGGATTCAAATCTTTTGGTTTTAATCATTTTTTAATTAGGAAATTCCCGACCCGCATGCTGTATTTCAGTTTGTTTTCACAATAACTCATTGTACGCGTAGAAATCTTAAAGAAAGAAACAACTATTGAAATTGAAATTCATCGATACAATATGTCCATAATTCATCGATACCTCCCCCTCCCTATCGACAGTTCGGCACTACATTCCTCCCTTGTTTAGATTTTTGCGCAAACACCGAGCAATCTTTCTAATTGGCTTAATTAAAAGCGATCGAGATGGGCGCTGCTGTGTGTGCTCGGAATGAAAAATGTCCGATAACGGGGTCTTCGCAAATTGCGGTTATTGCGTAGTTTTTAGTGTAACTACTTGTACTATTATGTATTCTGTGGTGCAACTTTGTCCAGAAACTGTAACCATAAAAAAAATCTTTTTAAAAAAAATATTTTAAATGCCATCTTAGGATTTGCTGGATTGACGTGCATCTCAAAATGAAAAGCAGATATTGTCTGTTATACATTTTATAGAATTTACTTCACTATCTAGGTTCACTTTTATAGAATCTACTTTATACTAAGAAGTATTTATTTAAAGCTGTACCAAGGGGGTTTTGTTCCCGCGGGAATTTCGGGTAAAAAGTACCCAACGCGTTATCAGAGGTTCCATTCTACCTTAGTACCAAGTTTATAAGAACTTAAAACCTAATATTAGTAGGTAGATGCAATTCAAAATGTATTCACTAAACGATTAATACTCGTACAATTCAGGATGCACACTCCACCCTCGCCTCACTCATCCACTTAGCTGTACAAATACGGAATTTAAAAAGAAAGTCGCGGACATGACCGGGAGGTTACTGAATAATGCATGTTGGAGCGGCCATATTGGCATTATGATATTAATTAAATTAAAAAAGTATAATAAAGTACCTGTTTAAGTTTGTTTTAACGTTAATGATATTGAGATTTAGTTATGTTCACATTTCTATTCTATTAGCTAGAGCCCGCGGCTTCGCCCGCGTAAATTATACATACACCAGAATCATTACGGAGATAATTAAATTAAGTGGTTAATTGGTTATTAAATTTTTGGAAATAACTCTTGATTCTTACTTAGGCAAAAATAAAGAGTCAAAAATAATATATCTTAAAATTATTAAATTAATATGTTTGCAGTTTTGGTTTTTTACATCAATCTGTCTAAACATAGCTAAAAGTACATCACTAAAAACAGTAATCAATGGCGTCCTTTCATTTCATTTTTACTTCACTCTTTTAACGAAATGTAATAAAATAACATAAAAAAATTTATAGACAGTTTCGTCGTTCAGTTCAAAAAATCAGTACTTCCCAATTTTTCTTAGATACTGAAAACGTGTAAAGCGGAGGGGCGGGGTAGGGGGGTTGAATAATTCATAACGAGCGCCGTACGCAGTGTTGACACTGGCTAATTAAGGCTCAGAATTTCGCGTTTTGCCTACCAAATTACTTTGCTTGCACTTACTGTACAGTTCTGAAATTTTTGCTAATAATAGATTAGGAAATTAGCAACACAGTGCAAGAACCGAAAACATGATTTGACTAAGTTTGCTCGATAAAAAATAATCCTAAACATAGTACCTAAATTACCAAAAAACTCTGTAGTACAATGATATTTAAAAAAAAATAATTTCACATTAATGTAGTTCATATGATTACTGAATTTTTAATTAAAGAATTTATTAAAACAAGTTATTTATTTCTACACAATCTTAAATTATAACATTATTCACCTACGTCCATCGCAATTTTTAATGGAAACATCATACCTTCCTTGTCGTTCATATGGCAACTCGTCTTACCTCTCTGTCCTCAGACTGCCGGTGGCATTTAGACAAGGCAGACGCATGTCAAATTGCTCCGCAAATTTACTTACGTAAAATATATTAACATGGGGGTTGTTATACAAATCAAGAACTAGATGGCGCTCTCAAAAAGTCGTCAAAACAGCACGATGCTGCTTTGCGACGTGAATCACGAAAATCAGACTTGCTTATTCTTGAATAAATGCATTTTTAATACACTCATTAATGGTCATATTATTAATAAAAATAATTACCAAATAAAAAATAAAAAACAAAGTAAAAAAAATTGTACTGGGAATCGAAACTGCGAATTTTTCTCTGAAGTTCTAATAAAATTATACTGCGATAAGAAAGCCGACAGACAAGAGGGCGCCTCTTTTTCTAATTTGTACCGTTTATGTATCGGATAATGTTTGTTCACTTTTACCCACGACACGACTTTCTTGACAGACTGTGTTTATATTTGTTCTTCTTATATATCTCCCACGTGCCGACGTAGTCGGTATATAATTAAATGTTGTTTGTAAAATAAAATATAAAAAAATGTATTAGAATTTAAAAAAATCAAAAAAAATATCACGGAGGAGATTTGAACAGTCTTTCTCGTTTTGATCGGGCTGTCTGTACGTAACCATTATTCTAACAACTTGTTCGAAATGCATGTGAAATTTCTCATGTTATATAACACTAGTTTTTGCCCGCGGCTTCACCCGCGTGAATTTTCATCGGGAACAGTGCTTTCCGGGATGAAAGGTTCCTTCTCCGTCCTTCTAACTAGGTATGTGTATTTGAAATTTCAGGAAGATTGGTTCAGTAGGTACATAAAACGTGAAGAGGTACCTAACAAAAAAACAAAATCACTTTCACCATAAAGTTATGTTTAATAAAAAAAGAAAACCGAATTCCCAAATAACAGCAAGGATTTGAACCTAGCACTCTCCTAATCTAACTTCATCAACTTAACCGTTTGGCCAAACGCTAATATGACATCACTGTCGAAATGTTACATTACATATTTCAACGTACTATACATGTATTACTTACTACGTAAATGGCTTTACGAAAACACTGACTAAAACACATTTTTTTTTTACTTTTCCTTAATTTTGCATTCATTAATTTGAGTTTTCTTGATTTTCATTTTTAAATAAGTATTTCAAGAACAAATTTGTTGAACAAGGTTGAAATAAAAAAACAGTTTATTAGATGGTTTAGAGATTATGAGATAGATGGAGCTAAATTTTACTATTTAGTTCCTCTGAGGGGCGCCCTTGTAGTTTACAGGGGGTCGGGGGTGAAATCTAACTTTCTTATTCACGCTTTCTGACCCTTAAAACATTTCATCATTTCATCGAAATACCTTGTTTCTATTATATTTCTAGGGAATTGTGTTAATTTCTTGTTATTGCAGCAACGATCTCGCTCTGTGCAAATATCATCTTAAATTTTTAACACAGTCTCACGTCTTTATTCCTTACGAGGTAGACAGAGCTAAGAGTAGTGAGACTGGATTATAAGAATGGAGATTTAGACTTTTTACATAAAATTAATTTTACTTAAAAAAATAAATTTGACTTCGGGCAAAATCGGATCAGCTATTGAACCATGAATGCGTAATAGACAGCTTTACACACTTTCGCATTAGTAATATTAGTATGGACATGGACACATCTTGATATGAAATAATCAATTGAAAATATGAACTTTAATTTTATCGTACTACTGACGCCATCTATCGAAAAAATCGAGCAAAAATACCTATACCTCACAAAGATTCATCTGGAATTACAGGAATTCGGCAACCTTTCCTGTTGTTGTTCACACAGTTTTGACTAGATGGCGTTGATTGAACTTGCATGACAGATATTTTGATGATTTTTTACTGAATTTTACTTCGAGCAACAAGGACTTCCGCGTGCGGCCCCGGAAGGAGACCGTGTTGCTCTATGGAATTTTAGAATAAAAATACCAGTGCCAGTAAAGGGATCAAGAAATCCAAAAAAAGATGGATTGTGTCAAAGAAAGCATGAGTAGTAGGGAAGTACCAAATGAGATGGCAACCAATAGAGTTCTATGGTCTCTCCCTTATTATCCCGATCTCTCACATAAAAGTAGGAAAAGGTTAAGGAGTAGTTTTTTCTTCTTTAAATAAATAAATAAAATAAATATATACGGACAAATTACACAGATTGAGCCCCAAAGTAAGCTCTGGACTTGTGTTATGGGATACTAACTCAACAATACTATATTTTATGACAAATACTATAGATAAACATCCAACACCCAGGTCAATCTGAAAAAGTTCATTTTCCATCTTGACCCGATCGGGGATCGAACCCGGGACCTCCGGTGTGGCAGTCTGGCGTGATAACCGTTAAGCCACGGAGGTAGTCTTTCATTCTGGTATTGTATAACAGTCATGTCAAGCCCGCATCGACCTGCTATACCGAAAATGATAAAGTTGTCGTGAACATACCTGGCGGGGGTGGCGGGCTGCGCGAGCGGACACACCACCACTCCGTCCTCTGAGCTCGGCTCCTTATCCACTTGTCGCGCCGCGGATCCTGCCACAAACAGACATACATCAATATATGTTATAGCTTATCATATCTTAACACGCGGGGTCCGAGGTCCGGAAGTACTTCAAAACAAAAATGTTATAGCTAGTAATGTGAAGTTTTGAGATTTATAAGATTAAATAAAATTTAAAATTAGACGTTTAAAAATGCTGTGAAAATCTATTTTTTGAATAAGCGTTAGATGTTGATATTATATAAAGTGACTGCCACATGATGCTGATGACGCATGGGTGTAGAAAGCAGAGAAAAAAAATATCAGTACGTTAAAGTAGCAAGCTAAACTAAAAGCCTTGGATGTAGGTGCGATACAGCGCGGGGAGGAGTCCCACCTCCCACAATCCGCCCCCCCAGAGTAACGCACACAGAGCAGAGAAAAAAGCCCTACACTATTTTCTACTCTGTGGTATTGCACGTCGCTTGAGTTAATTCCAGAGCTGCCATCCTGATGATGATTATGTACAGTCAGGGGCAGATAAATCTGACCCCTCTGGTATAGGTTTCGGTGAGGTAGGGGGGTTAGTTGAAATTAAATTTATTTGTTTATAAACATTATGTTGCATAATACTATACCAGGAAGGGCTGAAATTGAAAATGAACTAAGGAACAAACTTCTTAGCAAAATAGTAATTAAGTTTCACTTTACGTATTATTTGTATACTAACAAAGCGCTCCGTGACGCGATTTACTCGCAATTGAAACAAATACAAACAATATTTGCTTGCACCCCACCGCGCGCGCGCTGTCGTCGCCTGCTGCGCGAACGCAACGAGAACAAGCTAATTATTAAAAATAAAAAACACGACTGACGAGTTTTTACTCAAAAAGTACATACAATCATAAAAGTTATATACATTTTTGAAATCGGCTTTTAAAGCCCTTCAATTTGATACCCCACTCGATAAGATTAATCAAATTTTATTTTTTGGGTCTGCTATTTATCGCATATATAATCCGCCATTTTGTTTTATGGTGACGTTATATAGCCTATGTCACTCGGAGGAATGCAAGGTATCTAAGAATACCTCTCACATCAAAATCGGTTAAGCCGTTTAGGACTTATGGTGGAATAAAGAAACTTACATACATACATACTTACATACATACATGAACCCTGAAAACATAACACTCCTTTTTTGGTCAGTCGTGTAAAAACAGGTTGTGACTTGTCTTATTCCAGCTAACGCGCCCCCACCAAGCATGTACTTCGCGCCGAATATTCGGCGCTTCGACCGACAGCGTTGCCGAATTGGTATTCGGCCAATTCAGTATTCGTGGCATCTGTAATTGTACCTTGCGACCGCTGCAGCCTCGTGGTGACGCCGTGCGACAGCTCGGGCTCGGGCGCGGCTCGCGGCGGGTTGCGGTTGGAGCGGCGCTGGCGCGGCTTCCGCAGCAACTGCTTGTAGTTCTCAGCCTTTTTCGATAGGTAATAAAATCTGCAAGAAAAGGTAGGGTCGGTCATTTGGTCTGAACAAAAGAAATGTCAATGATTGAAACGGTCATTGAATGAAGATTTGTTAATAAAAGTGCCTCCCGGGTTACTAGAGATAGTAAGAAAAGCGTCGATAGACACATTCTTAATAATATGGACTTTATAAAACTAGGACAATATAAAATTACACATTAGCCTGTAAATAGACTAGGTCGTAGTTTATGATTGTATTAGCGTATTTATTTATTTAATTATATTTAAATATGAATAAAATTTGGTCAGTACAAAATTAATTTTAAAGACCGAAAACGGTCTTTGAATGAAAAATTTAGGTTATTGCAAAACGGCCAAAACTCTTATGAAAACGCTCACAACGAGTTGTGACAATCACAGAAAGGCCAACCTTTCATGTTGAGACCGAAGATGGTAGGCAAGTTAAAAATTTTTTTTTTCATTTTTTCATTTCCGAGGTTTCCGGGGTTGCTGATTACGACATCAGGGGGGCGATTCCACTAATTACAAACGTAAATGTCGTGTTTCAATTGTGTCTCAAGATCCAAGGAAATTGAAATAAAGTGACAAAATCTCTGTAATACTTCTATGTTTTATTACGATTTCTTTGGTCTTTGAGACACAACTGAGTCACGACATCTACGTTTTTAATTTGTAGAATCAAGGGCCTGGTTGTAACCAGTTCCAATCCTCACCTAACACAGTCGGGCACACTCTTCCTTGGCAGGAAGGCGGCGATCTGGCCGAAGCTCTTGGGGTGCTGCAGGTACTTCTCTCGGAACAGCTCGCGCTCCGCCGACGACCACGTGTTGCGCAGTGACAGCTCCTTGTGTTCCGACTCCATGTCCATACACCGCCCTGTGGGGGGGAAACGTGATGAATCCATATCCATACGAATATCTGTCTTTTACACTTTCATGACTAAACCGCTGGACCGATTTTGATGTTTGATATGGATATAGTTAAAGATCCGTGGGCAAAGACAGGCTACTTTTCTTTTTAAATCAACCCTCAACAAGGAGCTGAAATAAGGGATCAAAAAACTTTGACCGCAGCAAAAAGTATATTTTCATACGTTTGTATGAATATATACTTTTTGCCGCGGGCAACAGCTAGTTGTCAAATAATTGTTGATTTCACCTCAACACTATTCCTGTCATTTTATTTTCGATATTATGCCACTACTCTACTGATCTGATTGAGCGATTTTTCTGACAGCTAATTAAGAAAAAAAAATCAGTATAAAAAAGTCTCAACAGATGGCGTTTTATGAAAGCCGAGTCGTAATACTGGCTGAACCTATATGATGCGCTTTTTCTTGTCAACCAGAGGCAGAAAAAAAAATCACATAACAGTTTGACAGTTACACAAATCACAATATAGATACTTTTTAGTTGTTTTTTTTTTACTAAATTTTATTTTTTTTAAATGCCAATCCCGTGAATTTTTTGCTTTTTGTATGGAACTTTTTCTCTCGCCTTTTACTAAGCGCCATCTTTGAAGTCATCTGGAACTATTTCTTTTTTTAATTTGTTTCTCTCTGTCAATTACTTTATTGAATAGCCAGAATATGTGTCTAAATAATGATGTCACTTTTGTCCAAGGAGTAATAGTCAAAAGAAATCATGGTGTTTTGTTTACCCACAAAGACAGACCTCCGGTCCCTGTGCAGAGGAACAAAGTCAAGAGAGTCAAGGACCTCAACTTTTTATCCTTGTGCTTTTGCTCGTGTAGACCGTCAGCTATTTCCTCCAGCTCAGCCTCAGATTTGACCCTCAACTCCTGACTATTTCTGTGATTTCATTTTTGTGTATTATGTGAAAACTACTGAACTGATTCTGATGCAACTTACCTTATTAAATAGCCAGAATCCAGGTGTAAACGATGCAACTTTCGTCCACTTATCTCAAAAAATACTAGAGATACAAACCTTAGTATGAGAGGGAAAAAAATTAGTAAACTTGAAGGAAATAGTACTCACGATTTTTATCTACATAGACAGGCCTCCGGTCCCTAGGGTCCCTTAGCAGAGGAGGGACAACAGTTAGGGACCTCATCTTCTTGTCTTCGTGCTCCTGTTCATGTAGACCATCAGCTATTTCCTCCAGCTCAGCCTCAGATTTAACCCTCAACTTATGACTATTTCTGTGATTTTATTTTCGTGTATTATGTGAAAACCACTGAGCCGATTTTGATGCTACTTACCTTATTAAATAGCCAGAAGCTCTATGTATATAATGATTCAACATTCGTGCCTTTATCTCGAATAATAATAAAGATACAAGCCCTAGTATGAGAGAAAAAAATTGTAAACTTGAAAAAAATTGTACTCACGATTTTTATCCACATAGACAGGCCTCCGGTCCCTAGGGTCCCTCAGCAGAGGAGGGACAACAGTTAGGGACCTCATCTTCTTGTCTTCGTGTTCCTGTTCATGTAGACCATCAGCTATTTCCTCCAGCTCAGCCTCGGATTTGACCCGCGCGCCGAGCCGGTTAAACCTTTCCCGTTCTTCCCGCTGCTTTCTTAGTTCCGGGAATACCTGAGTGGGAAAATAGACAGATTTGTTAAAACATTTTTTTTTTGTAATCGTATTTAGTCACACTGCTGGGCAAAGGTCTTCATCTACTTCAAAACTTGTCTATCCAACGCGAAATCTATTTCTTCTTAAAGCCTCGAAAATAGCAGTAGGCCATCGAAAGATTGAACAAAATCAATTTTTTGTTTACTAGACCTCACAGGCACTTTCTCACAATATAATTATTCTCCAAGATAATCCTACAAATTACTGGCATTTGGGAATGACCACTGCTGGGAAGAAACGCTAGAAAGGTACATACATATGTAATGCTACATAAGTCAATGTGCTAAGGAAGAAACCCAATTTATTGTCCCTATCATGGCAGAAGAAGAGCCTGTACTAAGCCAAGCTCATATAGGTATAGAAAACACCTAAGATAAACAAATCATAGTCAGTCAAATAAGTCTTCACGCGCGTAGATCAATAAAATTATACATGTAATAAAATTATAACTGGTCTATATCTGTACAATACTGTTTATATGATATATTTAAGAAAAAGATCACGATCTCTTTATAGAGCCAATAGAAGAGCTCCTAAATAATAAGAAGAGAGAATTTGATCTCCAACAGTACCTTTTCAAAGAACTCTCTATTTCTCGCGTCCTTCGCTTTCCTCTTTTGGCCGGTCTCTATCCGCTCCACTCGCTTCATCCACTCGGCCGCTCTCCGCGTATACGCCTCTGCTAACATATCTTCTCTCTGAAAAAAAAATGATGTGTGTAGAAACCTGAAATTTTTGAGGGCCTTCATAAAAATGGATAGAAGTATGTAACAGCCGTTTGATTTGACCAATCAGCGTGCGCGAGGTGGCTAATTATTAAGGTGAGATATGTAGGCTGTTGCCTAGTATGTAAATAGACAGTGCTTTAGCTGAATAGTTTATTGTAGATTAATTTTTAATAAAACTATACGGTTTTTTTCATAAAGATATATATTTTTTTTAATTTATGGTTTTTTTTTTGTCTGTCTGTTTCTTGAAAATAAATCGGCTTTTGCCGCAGATATCTAAATATTGTCATCATACTCTAATTTGTCACTTGAAGTCATTTTATTTAAAATTTAATAACAAAAATAAATATTTCGCGCCATTTTTTTCAACTTTTTAAATAACGACAGCTAGCAAAACTATCAATACATATTATGCTCAGTTATATTTTACAACCTTTCACTTTTTACTAGCTGCGCCCCGGGGCTTCGTTCCCGTAGGAATGTCGGGATAAAAAGTACCCTATGTGCACCAGGTATTTTTTCTATCTGTGTATCAAATCCGAAACTTTGAATAAAATTCAAATGTTTGCGGTTGTTGGGGCATGGTTGGGGCCTGATTGTATTGGCCTTAGTAGTTACTTTTTTCCCAAATTCCCACGGGACCGAAGCCTTGGGATGCGGCTAGTCATCTACTAATATTATAAAGAGAAAGTGTTTGTAAATTTATGAGTTTGTAGGTGGTAATCTTCGGAACTAGTAAAGTAAAGTAAAAAGTCTTTTATTTGCCTGAATTTTTTTTTTTTTTACAGTAAGGTAGGTATTTTAAGTACAAATATTTTATGTGTATATAAATAAGAGGACACAAAACAAGCAAGTAGTGAAGGCGGCCAGTCCATCCTCCATCCGGGAGCTCAGAACCTATTTCGAAAATTCTTTCACCAATATAAAGCTACATTATACCTGAGTGACATAGGCTAAAATTTATACATGTACTTTCCGAGCGAAGCCGGGGCACGGCGCTAGTACTAGATATACATATTCTTTAGTTCTTTATCCCACTTCCTACTAATATTATAAATGCGAAAGTTTGGATGTGAGTTTGTGAGGATGTTTGCTACTCAATCACGCAAAATCTACTGGACGGATTTCGACAAAATTTGGTATACGGGTAGAAAAATACCGGGAATAGCACAGAGTACTTTTTATGCCAAAATTCCCACGGGAGCGAAGCCCCGGGGCGCAGCTAGCTTGAAATAAACGAATTCAAGTGACAAATCAGAGTATGATGACACGGTTATACCCTGATATACCCTTCATCCCGGGAAAAAGTACTGTTCCCATAGGAAATTCACGCGAGCGAAACCGGGGGCAAAAGCTAGTATTATATAAATTCCTCGAGACTCCATTAGTTATTTTTATTATTTTATTGCACTCGAGTGCGAGCTCGAAGTGCATTGCTCTCGCTCTTTGACAGGTGGTCTAGTTTCGGAACATAATTTATTGTATTAACGTACCATCTCGGCCTCGTGCTTGAGCCGGCGGATGTGGTGCGCGAGCGCCTTGCGGAAGCCGCGGTGCTTGCGGATGTTCTCGTGGTACAGCTCCGTGTCCTGCGGCTGGTTGTACAGCGGGCACAGCACCGGCGGGCCCAGGTGCGACAGCACGCCGTGCGCGGACAACGCCTGGAATGACAATTAACATTAAGTCTTTTGAAATTTTGACGACGTCTATCGGTCAGCAAGAAGGACTGCCACACTGGGGATAGAACCCGGGACCTTGGGTTCGATCCTCGGTCGAGTCAAGATGGAAAATTATCTTCAGATTGGCTAGTTAGTATCTTGGATGTTTATCTATATTTCTTATTTGTTATAAAAGTTCGTTCGTTGTGGAGTTGGACAGGGCATATTGAACACAGAGAAAAGTCGATTGAAAAAAGAAAAAGGGACGATTGAAAGCAGAGAAAAAACTAAAATAATCACAGAATGGTGGCCCTGTGGGTCGGCCAAGGATGAGATGGGCTGATGACCTGAAGAAGGTGGCAGGGTCCCTTATGGGTCAAGCTGTCCAAAGACCGGAAGCACTGGAAGGACCTGGAGGAGGCCTATGTGTCAAGAGGACACGCCGAAATAAATTCGGCATAAAAAGGCTATTGAGATTGAGGGTGGCCCCGTGATGATGAAGAAGAAGAGGAAGGCAAATAAAAAGATGGAAAGATATTAAAAATACGCTATGGAGAAGAAAGCCAAATGATAGAACTGGAAGATGCTGGAAGAGGCCTATGTGTTCCATGACAAGCTGGTGGAAAACACCAGCAATATAACTAGATATTAAATCCCATATAACACAAGTCTCGAGCTTACTATAGGGGCTAACTCAATCTCTGTGATTTGTCCGTATATATTTGTTTATTTATTTTAAAATAACAAATTGGACATCAGGAAGCTCTAGGAGAAAGACTCCAAAGGAAGTTGGTGTGATAGGATTCAAAATTCATATGTCGTGACGGAATTTGTAATCATCGGTCGATGCTCAGTTGTTCAACAATAAATATATTAGAATTTTGATGCCCAGATTTTTATTTACATCACCAGATGTCCTATGACGGCTAACTTTATTTTGTCCTTAGATCAAGGACGTCGGTACTTGTGGCCGAGATGATGATGAAAGATCAAAAATCAATATGCAAGACTAAAAATGTCACTTTGACAATTTAACAATGAATCTTATACCACATAAAAGGTTTCTTGTTACATTTTTTACATATTTAGAAAATGAATCATATACTTTTTAGACTCCCTGGCTGACCTTTTTCCGGTATTTTTTATTTATCGTATGGCATTTATAAATTATGTCAGTCATTCAAATTATTTTATAAGGTACGTGTTAATTGCTGAATGAATGGGGGATGGAGTTGCTCACGTCCGCAGGAATTGCCACTATCACCCTGTACGTGTCCCCCGGGTGGCGCTAACCGAGCAACAAACCTGGCTGCTGTACCTACATACATATTATCACGCCTTTTTCCCGTGGGGGTAGGCAGACTAGCGATTTGCACCTGCTACGATCCTTACAGATCTCTCTTGCTTCCTCTACACTCATCACTCTCTTCATACATGCTCTCCGGTTATGGGTGCTCCTAATATCAATACTAATACTTAACGACCTCACAGCACTATTTAGTCTAAACTCCATTTATTCTTACCATTTCTATCATGAAAGCAATCTTACCATTTCTATCATGAAAGCAATCTTACCATGTCTTTTTATGATTTTACAACAATATAAATTAAAATAGACTTTTTAGGAAATTACTTTCGTGGTTAATAAATGTTTTACTATAGAATGTTTAGGTTTGAACTAATATTTGATTTATTTCCAACAAAATTCAATAAAAAGTACTGTGAAGATTGTTTACATGATAGGACTGGTAAGAATAAATGGAGTTTACTTCACCTTTTTCCGGTTGTCCTTGTAGACGCTCTGCGCGAGGCTGCGATGGCGCGGCACGGCCTCCTCCGGCTCTTCTTCTTGCGAGGGCTTCGATGCTGACTGTTCCAGCTCTTTCTGCTTGTTTTTCAGCTTCGTCAGCATCGTCTCCGATAGCGCCATCTCGCGGTCCACCTGTAATATTACACAATACTTATGAATATTTGTACACATAAACAATGTCGGGCTTGTTTACACTGATGATATAGTTTCTTCGCCCACTAGTTGCTAATGGCGACTGAGGTCAGTCAGATGGTACAAAACTGTCATTTGAATTTGTCAACTGATGACAGTTTTGTACTATCTGACAGACCTCACTCGCTAATAGCGTCATCTAGTGAGCGGAAAACGATAACCCTCATTTTAACTCAAGAATTAAAATTAAAGAGAGATTTATTTTATGGAATAAACACGATCCTCAGCAATCGATACCATTAGTATCGATTGCGATTATTAAATAATAACTGAAGAATTTTATCGGTTCCCGATTTGAAATCTTCTTTCTGCGTCGTCACAAAGTCTGGGCCCAGCTAGTGAGAAATATGACTAGCTAGAAAGAAGGATTTCCCTCCATTTGTTTTGATTTTAAATGGGTAAACTTTTGGTGGGAGCCATCATGCCATATCATACTCGCATACTTCGACATTGGATACTTTAGAACTAACGCAGAGAAACCTGACCCCACACAGAACCCTATCTCAGGGGATCATACTGTTTTTTTGCATCTAAATGTACATTGGCATTTCATACTTCGACATCCAGTAGGGGGAGTCGCAATTCTCATCTGTTTTTTTTATAAAATAGTGTCTTTACCTTAGATATCTGCTGCAGCAGGTCATCCTTAGTGGTTCTGAAGCTCTGGTCTTCGACGGTGGACTCCGAAGGGGGGTTGGGGGAGAGGTCCACCGTGCTGTACGAGTTCACCGGCTCCTGAAGACCACAGATTATATTAGGACACAGAATGACGCCTTTATCCCTTACGGGGTAGACGGCCAAGAGTCGCGCGACTCCAAGGCCACGCTTAGCTGGATAGTGGGCTTATTGGTGGATTACACAAAGATTCACAAAATATTAGGATACAAATACAGTATCTCGTCTTTATCCTTTACGGGATAGACAATATTTGGTTCGCTTGGAAGCAAAGTACACGTCCATTCCATCTACAGACTCCCGTGATTCAATATAAGTTGAATAAAATCAGAGAGAGCAGTAGAACAAGGGTCGGGTTGATGTATGACATCATTCGTAGTTGTTTATATTAATTTTTGTATATAATAAATTCAACAAAGTCGCGAGACAGGCCACGCTTTGTTGGATAGTAGGCTTAATTGGTGGAATGTAGATTTAGATACAAGTCAGAGAGAAAAAAATCACTACGTTAAAGATATAGTGACAGGTTGCTGACCATTGCCAATGAGAAGAACTTCTCTTTGGAAGCCCTTTCTCTTGATTGACTTTTACAATCTGCGCGGGAAAAGCAGAGGTACAAGTTTGTTCTTCCCGCGCAGACCGGCATAGAAAAATATAAAAATGTTTGTTTCTTCATTAAAATAAGAAATTCGTGCTTTAAATTCATCATCATATTCATCTCGATTCTAAATGGCCAATTAATCAGATTTTTTTTTTAATACATAATCTGCTTGTATATTGTTCGAAAAATAACTCGTAGAACAAAAAAGGTAAATGACAAACAGCCAGCCAGCGATGGATTCATAAATCTTGTGAGTCTGTGTGAAAGAGAGCTGTCGCGTCATTGTGGCTAAAAGTGAAATTTTGTGAAACCAACCCACGCCGATATTGGAAAACTTCTGACGCTGCTACATTACATGTAAACATTTCGGAACAAATAACAATCACGGTTTTCTGGAAATATTGAGTGATTTTGATTATAATTACTGAGTTATTTAATAGCTGTCTGCTTCATCAAAATCGAGTGGCAAAATTCGTGCTAACGTTCCTAAATTCAGTTTAAGTTAAAATCAGTCTAATTATTTTTATGTACAGCTTAAATTTCGCCAGCCAAAGATTTACTAACATTAAATATCGCAATGTATATTATATCGAGAGTTATATTTATTAGAAAAGAACGAAAGAAGTCTTAAACGTTTTCATATCGCGCGTTTCTAGAAACTATCTTGTTCTATCTTGTACCAACACAAGATCAAGACATAAAACTAATCACTCGATAGTCAATCAATTACATGTAATACGTATTATGCAACTAGGTGTACTATAGTCTGTTCCCGAGGCAGCGAGCCAATCGCCGTAATAGCACTTTAATGCGCTTCTAACCGCGAACTAAGGCACTCCGCACACGTAGCCGTTGAGTTGGCGTCGAGTTGGACACGCGTCGAACGACAGCGCAACGGCAGTGCAACGGCCACGTACATCTTCAAACAAGTCCGCACACGAGGAGTTGAGGCGGCGTTGCGTATGAGGATTTTAAAAACGGCAGCCGTCATAACGGCAGCCGTTGCGACCTGGCGTTAAAATCCTCGCGTGAAAAATATTTTGATTATTTATTTTTTCAATAATAGCTGTTGTCCGCGGCTTTGCCCGCGTAAATTATACACCAAAACTTTTCTCATGACCTACCCCGTCCATTGGTGAAAACCGCACGAAAATTCGTTCACTAGTTTTTTTAATTTATTGGAAACGGACAGATAGACAGACGCGGTGGGGGGACTTTATTTCATAATAAATAACCCCGTTCGCACACGAGCAGTAGGAGTTGGAGTTGCGTCAGCGTCGCGTTTTAACGCTAGGCGTTGGCGTGCCGTTATAACTTGTGGTGTTCTGCACACGAGCCGTCGCGTAGCCGTCGATCTCACAAGGTTTCAATGGTGCTAGACGTTTTTAGTTTCTTCAGATGAAGGGGATTTTATATAACTTCGTTTTAATTCTTATATGTATATTATAAAATCAAGTCCCTTTCTTCGTTTGTCTTTCTGTATGCAATACTCAGAAACTACTGAACGAATTTTCATGCGGTTATCGCCAATACACTGGGTAGGTCATGAGGAAGATTTGGTATATACTTTATGCGGGCGAAGCCGCGGGCAAAAGTTAGTAAAGAATAAATATACCTACCAGTCCAGCCAGTCTATTTTTGTCTGACCAAGCTGTTTGAGAAACATTTTTTAATACTACTTATATGATTTTATAGACAAGGGTACGAATTTTTTGTGGCATCCTTACTTATTATGAAATAAAGTCCCCCCCACCGCGTCTGTTTATCTGTCCGTTTCCAATAAATTCAAAAAACTAGTGAACGAATTTTCGTGCGGTTTTCACCAATGGACGGGGTAGGTCATGAGAAAAGTTTTGGTGTATAATTTACGTGGGCAAAGCCGCGGAGAACAGGTAGTATTGAAAAAATAAATAATCAAAATATTTTTCACGCGAGGATTTTAACGCCAGGTCGCAACGGCTGCCGTTATGACGGCTGCCGTTTTTAAAATCCTCATACGCAACGCCGCCTCAACTCCTCGTGTGCGGACTTGTTTGAAGATGTACGTGGCCGTTGCACTGCCGTTGCGCTGTCGTTCGACGCGTGTCCAACTCGACGCCAACTCAACGGCTACGTGTGCGGAGTGCCTAAGGATGCCACAAAAATTCGTACCCTTGTCTATAAAATCATATAAGTAGTATTAAAAAATGTTTCTCAAACAGCTTGGTCAAACAAAAATAGACTGGCTGGACTGGTAGATATATTTAATTTTTACTAACTTTTGCCCGCGGCTTCGCCCGCATAAAGTATATACCAAATCTTCCTCATGACCTACCCAGTTGGGCCACTACCCAGTTGACGATAACCGCATGAAAATTCGTTCAGTAGTTTCTGAGTATTGCATACAGAAAGACAAACGAAGAAAGGGACTTGATTTTATAATATACACATATGAATTAAAACGAAGTTAAATAAAATCCCCCTTCATCTGAAGAAACTAAAAACGTCTAGCACCATTGAAACCTCGTGAGATCGACGGCTACGCGACGGCTCGTGTGCAGAACACCACAAGTTATAACGGCACGCCAACGCCCAGCGTTAAAACGCGACGCTGACGCAACTCCAACTCCTACTGCTCGTGTGCGAACGGGGTAACATTATCAGATACAAAAACAATACTAAATTGAACATAGAGGCGGCCTCTTACGCCAGTTTTCTTTACGTACAGACTCTAGCAATTTTTTTTTCATTATTTTTTTGCGAGTGCAACTTCAGCTACAACAAAATACATACATTTGTACAGAACGAAAATACATACAGGACAACAATACATATATTACATCAAAATGTTTTAGTTTTATTTATTTCGAATGTTTATTCGTAAAAACATAAACACGTAAATAACTTGGCCCAAAGCAACACAAGGTCTGTTGTTCTAGCATTGGCCTCTCTCAGGATCCACACATTTTCACAGTGTTGCCAGATGACTACGTTTCCCAAGACTTCACCGATTAAAATTTTCCCCAGAGATTTTTAAGATTTATAAATTCCCCATATCGATTATCAAAAAGCCAGGAATCCCCCGTCAAGCAACACTGATTGATTGATTCACATAGGCCGTTTGAAAAGCGGCCTGTGATTAACTTAGGAGAGGGAGGCCTATGTCCAACAGAAGCAGTAGATATGATGGGTCCGACAACTCACCAATCATCCAAAAAGCCCAGACCTTCTGAAGATTGTGCCGCCATTGGGAGATGCTCTACCAACGTTGGTATGTATAGACAATATGAACGCTGGTAGAGGATCCGCCATTAGCGTCTTTCTGAGCTTCTCTCTTCTGGAGTGGTTTCTTCTCTTTTAGTCTTCGAGTACTTGAGCTATAGGGTGGAAAATTGAAACCTTACCTGGCGGGAATACTGAGATGGCAACATTTATTTATAAAGAAAATCAAATTTTGACATTTTGGATAAAGGTTCGCTTAGCAAGGCGTGATATCGAAAGAAGAAATGCAAGAATGACCATTCAGATCCTTCCCTTATTGTTTTTCTTTTTCCTGTATCAAACCCAACACCAGAGAAATCAATTTAGCTCTGGCATTAAACAATTCGTTGGGTAGAATAGGGCTGCCATGCCATCAATTTGCCGAAGCTGGTCATAAACTTCTAAAACCCTGGACATTTGGGTGAATTTGGTGACGTTAATAAATCTGGACGGGCTCCGAAAGCCCTCTAGGACGAATCTGAGGAATTCCGAATGGATGGCAGCCCTAGGTATAATAGAAAGATAATTAATTTGATTTAGAGTCGAAAATGCAGAAAAGAGATGAACGGATAAGTGCAGAAAAAAATAAAGTGTTGGGAGTGGATGTGAGAATGACAGAAAATGGAGGATTGTAAAAGGTCAAGGTTGTGGTGGTTGAGTGCTTAAGACGTTCTCTTGTGTTGTGACGGCTCCTATGTTTGACAGGTCCCAGGTCCGAATTCTACTGGTGCCTCATGAATTTGTATACCAAGCTAAAGTTAGCTTAGAAGATGAAAACCATACATTCATAGACCACCACTTGCTTCCGGTGAAGGAAAGCATCATGGGGAAATCAGTGCTCTAGTTGATGATATATAATCTAGTGTAAGAAATGGAGAAGGCCAAGAAAGTGCATGTGTTATATACCACGTATATACAACGAAAAGAGCATATAATTAGGAAGAAGATGCAAAGTTGCCAGATAAATAATAGAAGAAATTAATATGATAATAAAGACGACTTCTTAATACAACGTACAATCGCTTAAATAAGCTTATTTGAAAAATAGAAAAAGTGACGATCAACTCACCCTAGTATCAACCCTAAGCGGCTGATGCAGGGGCAACGCTGTATTCGGGGGGCGGTCGACTCCGAAGCGTATCTTCTTGAAGGGGGGCGGGTCCGCCGGCGGAGGATGCTGCGCCGGCGCCGGTATGTATGGCGCCGCGAGCAGAGACACCCTCGCGCCCCCCCGGAACTCGCCCGCGGCGCTGCCCCCTCCGCCTCGCACGTAGCTTCCATCCCTGAAAAATGGTAAGGAAAAATTTAATTTAATTTCTTCAGCTTCCTACGCCGAGTAGTTTTGGCTGTGCGTTGTCTGCCAGTCAGTCAGTAACGGAAGAATTTTATATACTTACTAGCTTTTGCCCGCGGCTTCGCCCGCGTGAATTTCCCACGGGAACAGTGCTTTTTCCCGGGATGAAAGGTACCCTATGTCCTTCTCCGTGTAACTATGTGTATGCAAAATTTGAGGAAGATTGGTTCAGTAGATGAAGCGTGAAGAGGTAACAAACAAACAAACAAACAAACTCACTTTCACATTTATAATATTAGTTAGGATTAGGATTGGGATTAGATTAGGATTAGATAAGGGTAAATAGATGAGGGTAAATAATAGCTAAAATACAAAATGGCTAAAATACTGAAATCCCCTTACAAAATCCCATTCATTTGCTGTATATCGTAACATCTCTTAATCACCCGTAACATCAGAATATCTCGTAATATTATGGTAACATGGTAACATCTATACTAGTTTCACAAAATGATTTGATTTCGTAGTAACAACTAATAATAAACTTTCCAAGAAAACGCGGGAAATGAATTATAACTGGCCGCTATAAATTACTTTCACCACCTCTCGATTCTCGATCGAGTAGTGATAGGCGTGACGCCCACTAGAGGTCAACACTCCAAGAAAAGAGGCAGGCAGGGAAAACACAATCTGTCTATCGTTCAATAAATATAGAAAAAAAAATTGATACGAGTACGTCATCACATCATCATCACAAATCCTTGCACTTAATTTCATTCAGGTTAGACTTGACCTTTCTTGAGATTTTCTTAAAAAAAAATACCCCTTTATACCTTTGAGCAATCTTTCAAGGCTCCTGTAATTGAACTTCTAAAAATAGTTATATACACGTGGAACTAACAATGACCTCATTTCCTAGAAAAGATGATAATTTTCACCGAAATTAAAACAATTTGTGCATCGATAAGTCATGATATCAGGTCAACGACTTAGCCTGACTTTTGTTAGGAAAATTGTACGCTATAAATAGCATGGAAGAAAAATAGCAAGTAGCTAATCTTTTTCTAAAATTATGATAAGACGAAAATGAGGTAGTCTGACGAATTATCGACCTTTGATAGGCGGTGGCAGCAGCTGGCCAGCGATAGAGGCAGTTGGAGATTTAAAGGTGGGAGGCTTTTGCCTACGTGGGACCTATTGGGTAAATAAAAAAAAAAAAAATCTTCACTGTAAATGAAATCAGTTTCAGCACAATTTAGCTCGCCCCAATTGAAGGTTATAATCAGGTCAACGACTAGCAGAATACACAGAAGGCCAACACTATTTAATGGCAGCCAACAGACACGCTCACAGACGATGCATTTGTTTATCGACAGATCGTGACCTCAAGGTCACTTCGGTTATCCTCGGTCGTTAATTATTGGCACAATACGGACGAGAATTAAGTATCCTAGTTGTAAAACGTATTTACTAAGTAGTGCTCTGACAAACCACCTTTTAGTGAGTTACTAGTGGCGCTGTCACTTCGGTTATCCTCGGTCGTTAATTATTGGCACAATACGGACGAGAATTAAGTATGTACCCTAGTTGTAAAACGTATTGACTAAGTAGTGCCCTGACAAACCACCTTTTATTGAGTTACTAGTGGCGCTATGAGGCACAAATACTTTGCAATGGCTTGCTATCACCTATTGCCCTATGTATCTCTAGACTGACGATAGCAAGTTTTTTTTTGTGTATTGTTTACATACACGTCGCACACAGAGCACGGAAACGGAAAGTGTGTACTCTCTGTGACGTCGTCGTCGCATGATTGCACCACTTCTATTTAAATTTACATTGATGCTCACTTAAATGTTTTTCTTTGGCGATCAACGTAGTTACTTGAAGAATAGGGGACCGGACAACTTTTTTTTTGATGCTGCTTTGAAATATCTTACAATAATAGAATCATCCTTAAAATAATTACATCACTAACCAAAGTATTTCCCAAGATATAGCAAAAGACAATTCACATTTTTAAGCGATGTTTGGGCGATATTAAAACGCCCCTAACTAAACGTGCATTCATATGACGTCACGCGTAGAAAATGGACTTTCCCAAAAAGTTTGAACTCTAATAAGTTAGTTCAGGAGAATAAACTCGTGCTGAAAAGTCGCAAAATGTGTTTAATTATATGTATTCTATCATAAAATTACATATTTTTAACAATTCTCATACCTTGGCCGGTCCCCTATTCTGACAATTCCTTTCAAAGTGCAAACTTGAGTTTTGCAGGATTTCTTTATACACTCTAACCACTCTTTATCATCAGCATTGAGATATTTAAAATTCTGTCAAATATGCAAAAAACGCCATTTTCTAATGAGCTCTTGAGGTTAATACAGTGTAATGAGTGGGCGTCATGTCAGCTCGATTAGTGACGCATCACAACAATTGTCCTGATTGCCAAAAACAGAAATTGAGTCAGACGGTCGCAAAAAGTGTTATTACGTTATCGCGGATAAACAAACGGACAGATAGACGCCGCGTGGGCGAAACATTCATCATGGCAAATCAAATAAATCATCCGTCAAACGTGCAACGTTAAAAAATAGTTAATTATGGGATATTCATCATTTTTTAAAAATGATGAATATCCCATAATTAACTATTTTTTAACGTTGCACGTTTGACGGATGATTTATTTGATTTGCCATGATGAATGTTTCGCCTACGCGGCGTCTATCTGTCCGTTTGTTTATCCGCGATAACGTAATAACACTTTTTGCGACCGTCTGACTCAATTTCTGTTTTTGGCAATCAGGACAATTGTTGTGATGCGTCACTAATCGAGCTGACATGACGCCCACTCATTACACTGTATTAACCTCAAGAGCTCATTAGAAAATGGCGTTTTTTGCCGCGTCAACGTACCTATATATTTATATCGACGCGGCTTAGCTTACATACCTCAGTAGTTATAACTATTATAAGTAAACCATTTTAAATCAGTTCATACTTAGATAACAAATATACAACAAAATACAAACGATAAATAATGTCGATACAAAAACGTCTAAACGTGGTTAGATAAAATTAGTGACAACGTACAGAAGTTTAATCAAATTCAGCTTTTCAGCGTGCAAGTCCTTATTTATAAAATAAAGTCCCCCACCGCGTCTGTCTGTCTGTTCGAGATAAACTCAAAAACTACTGAACGGATTTTCATGCGGTTTTCACCAATAGATGGGAAGGGTCATGAGGAAGGTTTAGGTGTATAATTTATGCGAGGGAAGCCGCGGGCTAAAGCTAGTAGGTAGGGAGGGACTAAACGAGATTGGCCTGGCCTGCACTGAATTTTGTTGCGGACACTTTTTGAGCGGGATTATGATTCGTCAATGGGTTCGTATTACAATTTTTCTTATCAATCGAATTCTAGGATGTTTACAATGTATTGAAATATGTGTGTAAATAATATACCTACTGTTATGCATGTTCAAGAGCCGACACGTGTCAGATAAACAGATAAGGCTAAATCACGTCATGCGGCTATTTCTGTCTTGAATGCACTCAATGACTGGAACTGGACTGCAACTACAATTTTTTTTTATTAGCCTGTACTGTCCCACTGCTGGGCAAAGGCCTCCCCTCTGGTTCTCTATTCCTGTCTATTCAGTGCATGAGCCCTCAACTCTCTATCCATCGCGTCGCGTCCAAATCATCCAACCATCTCGTTCTGGGCCGGCCCCTTTTCCGGCACTATACTAATTTTCCTAATGTTTTGTCTTGGATGAATCACAATAATGACCAAATTCTTGCATTGGTCTTTACGCAGGTGCTAATTATTTTTGAAGACAAACAACACACCTTACAAATTTTGAACATGACATCACTGTGCTAAGAAAAAATGCAAAGTCAACTGCAATTTACTACTCTATGCAACGATTCTAGTGTTAAATCTATATAGAAAAAATTGGATGCTGAACATACAATACATATTATCACACCTATTTCCCGGGGGGTAGGCAGAGACTAGCGATTTCCACTTGCTTGCTACGATCCTTACAGATCTCTCTCGCTCCTTCTACACTCATCACTCTCTTCATACATGCTTGCCGGTTATGGGCGCTCCTAATATCTACCATTTTCTGGTCGAAGTGCGCTGATGTGATTGGGATATCAAAACACTGAAGTTGAACACTGAACACAGAAGCGGTGGTGCCCAAGTGGTAATGACACCCGCCTGAGGTCGGATAGGACCCGTCTTCAAATCCTACACATGTGTCACATGAGTTTGCAGACCAATCTGACTCATGTATGGTAGTTTTCTCATAGACCATCACCTGCTTCCGGTGAAGGAAAACATCGTGAGGAAACCTGAACATGGGCTGACTGTTTAGTTTACTAGTGTGTATACGGCTACTGCCACTCACTAGGTAGTCGTAAAAGTCATGTCAAATGCTTTTAGGCGGCTTGAATAAAGTGGCTGACACCAGTGTTACTAATAACACACTCGATAAGAAGAAGAAACAAGTGACTGAACGTAGAAACTCAAAATTTTGCAGAGAGGTTTGCGTAAGAGGTACTAAAGAAAGGAATATTAAAAAATTCCGCCCCTAAAGGTAATTTGGGAAGGTTGATGTCCTGTTTGAATGACATTATATACAGATATCATGATATCATAAAGTTATTAAGGAATAATTAACTTTATGATGATAATATTATATTAATGAGCTAGATAGCTAACTAATATTATGGATCTGGTTATTCCGAAATACAAGAAGCCTCAGACGAGAATAGATAATTATGTGCGTTGACAGAGTTGTTGGATTCGTAAAAGAAAGTAAAGGAACAACTGAAATAGATGGGCAATAGACTGAGATTCATCTTGTAAAATACCGATAGCATCTGGTGTGGATGGACCCTGAACCTATGGAATGAGCACGAAACTACAACTAGTAGTCGTCAAAGTCAGGTCAGATGCCTTTAGGCGACTTGAATAACAGTGTTAGTAACACTGGTGTCAGATTTTATTCAAGTAACACACTCGATAAGAAGAAGCTCAAGACGATAGTAAAAAGTTACACTGTTTGTATGTTACGTCCTTCAACAGTCAACATTTTTTTATTAAAACCAGTTTCTTGCTCGCCTGATGATAGGAGCCTTACGATGATTGTTCAAAATTTACTTTTTTTTGCACGAATGTTTTGTTAGCTCACTTGGCGTTTCGTTATACGCAACATCCATTTTTAGATTGTAGGTCATTTAGGTCCTCTTTATGCCTATCTGGTCGGGTCACGCTAAGGTCGAATCGAGTATACTAACAGGTTTAGTCATGAAGTACATTTAAGGTTGCCTTTTCACTAAATATTTGTTTTAAAAAAAATTAAACGATCCTTATTGGTAGATATGAAAATATATCCACCAATACGTTTAATTTTTTATGTGTATAAAGGCTTACAGTGCGACAATAATCTTTTTGCACGTGAGTGAGGGCGCCACCTACGTTGTAAATAAGAAATTTTAATAGTTTAGACATTAGTTCCGTTTTCTACTACGAAAAGATCCTTGTCGCACTGTAGCTTAGCAAGATATCATATAAAATCCATTTATTCTTACCAGTCCTATCATGTAAACAATCTTCACAGTACTTTTTGTTGAATTTTGTTGAAAATAAATCAAATATTAGTTCAAATCTAAACATTCTAAAGTAAAACATTTATTAACCACGAAAGTAATTTTCTAAAAAGTCTATTTTAATTTATATTGTTGTAAAATCATAAAAAGACATGGTAAGATTGTTTACATGATAGGACTGGTAAGAATAAATGGAGTTTAGATAGGCATATGCGGATTGAAACAATATAGACAGTAAGGAAACTTCATCTCGACTCCAGCAAGCGAGATGTTTGTTTGTTTATGATATCTTCCATTACACAATGTACTGAGAAAAAAACACAATGCACAGACAAGACAAAGCAACGTTGCGTAGACGTATCTCATGAATCTCTTCTGGTATAGGAATGAAGGTACATATTTGCAGTCTGAATAGAATAACCGTGTATCCTAACTAGTCTAGTCTTTATAGAAATAGGGCCATAGTGAAAAAGTGGTGGATTGTTTTTGGAAAGCATGAATAGCGAAAAAAACTAATAAGGCATAAAAAGGGAAAATAATAAAATTATGACTTATGGGAAATAGCAAGTCGTCCCACTCGGAACTCGTCTCACGTAAAAACTTGTCCCATTTGCAACTTGTCCCAATTGTCGTACTGGAATTTCGGATTCTATTCAATATTTACATTTTGCTATCGATCCCCCAAAACCATAGCGAAGACAATATTGAGTCATCTAATTTTCATAACTGCTGGCTCTGATCCAGTATTTTTTTTATTGCAGTAGTCGTGTCATATCACGTGTTGTGCTATGTTTGTTAGTAATATTTACATACGCATCGCATGATTGCACCACTTTAGTTAAATTTACATCGATGCTGAAATGTTTGTCCTTGGCAATCGATATTATAGCATGAAGTTAAAAAAAACATATGAAAAAAAAATTAAATGAAAAATTACATTTTTTTTCATGTCTATTTATGATACATACCAGAGCTAGAAAAAAAATTAGATTTTTTTTTTCTATGTCTGTGATGCATACGCTGCAGAAAGAATTTCAAGATCTAAATTTATGTATTCCCATTTTACCTCCTTAGTGGTGGAATTTCCAAAATTCTTTTCTTATAAAGAACTCCCTCTTTATAAAGAACTGCAAAATTTCAAGTTACTACATTTCAGCGGTTTCGTCTCTGCGTTGAAATGATATGCAAATTTAAAATATAAATTAACTTGTCATGCTAAAGCAAGTGCTGGTGACAATGTATCGTACAAGAGATGAGCTCAAATAAAAGATATTCATTCGTCATCAGAAAGTATTCGAGCTCGTCGTGTGAATGATGTGATACCACAACAATAGTCGTGTCAGATTTCTTCAGCGTGAGAGCGCTATATCAGATATATTATATTTCGATTCTGCGAACGCCCGTGGGAGACTACTGTATTTGTGTGTTTGTCTCGTTGCTATCGTAGGAACCGTCGGATTGACTAAAGTTTGCGAAATTCTAGTATACAAAAAGACTGTCAAAAATGCTTGACAAGCAAGCACTCAGATTTTCTAGGCTTGTCAAGCAATGTAGACCGTATAGAACGATGCTTGAGGCGCTTGACAAGCCAACTACGTGCTTGACGATGCTTGATCTCAAATAATCTTTTTGGAGAATCTTTATAGTGTTCTTTTGAAGTTCGGGCTACGCTTCTGTGGGAATTTCTGGATAACTTTCCTCATGAATGTGGATGTAAATCATACACACACATACACATAAAGAACTTTTCAAATCGCACCAGTACTTTCAGAGATTACGTTACGCAAACAAATAAACAAACCCTTCAACTTTATTTGTATAGGATTAGGATTGTTCCAAATAAATTTTATAACATTAATTTGCGAAACCGTAGCTTTTGGTAACAAAAAAGTGATTTATCATTCAACGTATTTTCATTACCAAATTCAAAGGCAAGGGTCAAGGTCACTAACGTACGCATTGATTTGCGAACATGCTTTTTGCGCAGACGCAACATCCTGCTTTTAACACATATTTTATACTGTAGTGAGTCATATCCCTTGACGTATGTAGTAGGATGAACGAATCTTTTATCGCTCCACAGAATAGTTATTTTTGATTATAAGCAACAATTTTAACTCAGTCTGTAATGCAGATTTTGTCAGAATTTTGGATGGCTTAAAATATCTGTAATTACATGCACTTTATTCTATACAAAGGGCATGTAACTTAGGCTTTCGCAATGTAGCGTCTATTCACTGACTTATCGCAACAGTTTCCTCTGTACAAAATATTTCTGAGCCACAAAATATGATTTCTCCCCTCTTAATTAGCTAATTACCTGGTTGTTTCATTAGTAGAGAACAATAGGTATTCAGCAACCAAAGTTACAGTTGTCTATGACACAATGCCGGCAAAGATAACAGAGGTATTGTTGGCTAAACAGTCGGTCACAGTATTCCTCTTAACTCTCAAAGCATTATTATATTAGAATAGGTCTGATTTCATCTAATATTCCACTTCGAGCATCGACTTTGATCACAAGACGCCATCCAATATTATTCTTACAAGAAACTTAAATATAGTAATTGTTATTTTTCAACCGACTTCCCAAAAAAGGAGGAGGTTATATGTTTCGATGTATGTATGTTTTTTTTATGTATGTTCGCCGATTTCTCCGCCTACAGTGGACTGATTTCGAAATTGTTTTTTTATTCGTAATGATATATACCCAAGTTGGTCCCATTTTAACCACGTCAGAATCTTTTCGGTAATTTTAAAGATACCTAACAAAATATAAAAATACCAACATTGCATTATAGAGCAAAAGCCCGCGATAGCATGCCCTTCCTTATTTTATTAAAACTAAAGATTTTCTGTGTATGTTCCAAACATTTAGTGACTATAAAAGTTGGATCATGATTACTTATAGGCAGATAATTTGTAGCAATAACATTTAAAGTGGTAACTCAATTTCCTTAAAGTAAAGATTTTTTAAGATTTTTATTTCTAATAATATAAGAAATCACGCCATCCATTACCAGGCAATTGGTGCAGATATAAACCCCTGCTAGACATTGTAACTTTACTAAATTATTTGTTTTATTATAAAAGCTGAATTTGTTATTTATAAAAGCTGAATTTTTGTTTTATTATAAAAGCTGAATTTAATATGTATTACTTTGGAAGGCCCCAAGGGTGATTTTTATACCTATAAAAATCATCCTTGCTATCCATATTACCTGCATAAGCAACTAAGATCCAAACTTCATACCTAGTCGCTAATATTTTTTACTTGTATATACCACGCAGAGAAATATTCAGCATTTTTAAAATAAGGAAGGTTTGGTCGTCGCGTGCTCACGGTCTATTTATGTGCCAAAAATAATAGACAATTTGACATGTTCTGACATTTCAAATCAAACTGACATAAAAAGTTTCGAATTCTTAATTCTTTATTTCGGCCACCAGTCAAAGAAAAGTTTAAGTTTTTATTAAAGAAAATGAAAAGGTGTAGAAGCACTAAAAATAATAAAATAAAACTTTTTTCCAAAAAAGTGAACCGACTTCCATAATAAAACTTAAAATCATGAAATAACAATAAAGAAAAATGTATTAGCATGCTACCTACTGAATGAGGTGAAGTCGGTGCCAAATTTAATATTAAATAATATAAATTAACATTAGAATCATGTAGGTACATATACAAAATGCCTAGCTAAACAATTACATAGTCCTGCACTTGGCACCGACTTCACCTCATTCAGTAGGTAGCATGCTAATACATTTTTCTTTATTGTTATTTCATGATTTTAAGTTTTATTATGGAAGTCGGTTCACTTTTTTGGAAAAAGTTTTATTTATAAAAAACTGATCAGTGCTCTTTAGTGGAATACGTAGGTGCATTGAAGTCGGTGCTTTTTCTCACAGTTGGCGAGGCGTTACGAAAAATTAAACGTGGGCTAATTGCTTTTTTCGAGTTTTTTTCGGTTCAAGTCTTTAATAATGGTAATTTGACTTTATTTCGACGAGGGACTCTAGGAGTGCTTGACGTTTTCCTCACGGCCGAGGAGGTCCTTACGACCGAGGAGGTACTAAAGCAATCTTCGTAGAAGAAACGTTAGAGGATCAAGGGTTTGTTTCGCAGGGAAGTTTTCGCTGACGAGAGCGTAAGAGACACTCTAGTCACTGACAACCAGTGAAACTAAAGAAACTCTTCGGGCCAGGGCCACAGAATAAGAAATACTTAGCAATAAAGTACCAGAGTTTCAGTTCAGAATATGATAAGTAGTAATAGCACCAACGCACAGACTGGTAAAATGACCAAAAACCTGGTCATAAATCAAATTTCTGAAAATGGTACAATAGACTTTATACTTAGTCCCATAAAAGGTAGATAACCCCCCCACCACTTGGCAAAATTTCTACCTGATCCCACATTCCAATCCACTACACGGCTAGTCGGAACTTAGCTTTTGTTGAAAACACTCATCTCTGTTCGCGACTACTCTAAAAAACCCAACATTTCTACGTGGCTTAATTTATGTGCAAAGTGGCTAAAGGTGCAAAAAGTGTCATGGATTCTATTAATCAAGGTATGTACTATATATTATGATCCATTTTATACAATCAAAGACCTTACTTTTTGTCTTATTAAGCAGTTTATTAACATGACTTAAAATTTTAATTTTTTTTTATTTTTTGTAAAAATTTGATATTTTAAATGTGTGCAACTCATCGCCACTGCATCATAGTTATATTTCAATAAACTTGAGGATATGTACAATCATACGAGACAGTAAAAACATTCACATATATTCACCTAAATTATATTTTTGACTTTGAAAACGGTCCCTTTGTCCACGATTTTCTAACAATTATTTGTATTGTTGCAGATTCTTTACATTGTGTCATATCTATGACCAGGAAAGAGCTTCATATGTTAGTAAGAGCTAGTCCGCAACGACTACTTGACGAAAAGCTCCAAGATTTGGAAAAAAAGTTAATAGAAGTGACTAAGTGCTCCCTCTGAGAAAAAAGACGAACTTTTTAAAAATTGTGAAATCGTTTAAAACGGTATATAAACGAAAGTGGTTAGCGTGCAACAGTATGGAGACTCGTTTCTTGGAAAAAAACCAAGAATGGCTTAATGAAGAGGTCACTCTACCTGCCGTGCCAATTCCAGGAAGTTCTAAGGGTCGTCCTACGAAAGAATTTTTTTGAATTCCTATTACATTTGTCTTATAAAATAAGAGCGGGAGTCACAAAAGGGCGGATAACTGGAAAATAAACTAAAGATAAAATCAAAATTGCAAAATCAAGCATACAAAATGAATTCCGGGAAAAAATGGGTTTGCTTGTTGATATTCCTAAGGTTGGGTACGGAAACACAAATGATAGGAATACCTCCCGCAAGTTCTTTTCTGACCCAGAAGAAGCAGCATTAATCACAGGCATTGACGCAAATCTGATTAAAAAATTCAGAATAATTTTGGAAGTTATATCTTCGGGCTTCAAAATAGATTTAAAAAAAAAATCCGCGTTTACTCTAGAGGTAGCACATTATTACTGTAACCTATACAGCTGGCAACCTATGAGCCCTACTGTTAGCGACGCGCTCGCTAAGATATGTGTAAATATTTAGGTGTAGATAATTCAATTATTCTGTTATTAAATTTGCACATTAAATTCAGCAGGCAGTGCACTGCACACATATTGTTATTAGTTTTTATATAAAAAAGTAAAAGACTGGCTGCATGCACTGCCGCCAATTTAAAAAGTTTTTGTTTTCAGAACCGATTGTGTTTTGTTTTTTCTCTTCGTCCGCGCCGTGAAAATTGACGATTTATAATTTTTCACATTTAATTAGTTTTATATTTTATCTATTGATTTTATTGTGTTTTTTGTAAATATCCTTCGTAATTATATAGTTCTTAACTGTGCGTGTGTATTTTGACTGTTTTGACCTACCGGTGTCGCCTACAAAATTTCCTTCGAGCCGGATTTATTCAAGTTTGTAACCAGCGCATATATTTAGGAAAATGGTTGGTACACGAAGCTCTGCACGTCGTGAGCGGGAACAAATGGTTCGCGATCAAGGAATATCGCACAATGTGGATAATTCGGCAACTATGGCCGAAAAGCTTAAATCTCCCGCTGCCGCTATGCCGAGTGTTACGAGTGCCATCACACAGAGGTCTAGGTCTAAGGTCAGTACAACGTCGTCAGTTAAAGCTAGAAGGGCGCAGCTATTGTTGGATGCTGCAAAACAGAAAGCACAGATCAAGATGGAATTGATAGATAAGCAGTTGGAAGCGGACCTAGCCCAGCTGGAAGAACAATATTACAGTCCACCCGATGAAGGCACTCGTGACGTGGAACAGTGGAAGGAGCAAAGTTCTGACGAATTGATGGAACCAGCCCCCGTACCAGGATACCCCCGGGCCGGCTACATCAGCTGCATGTACCGTCAGCCGCCGCCACACAGGACGTTTCCGCGTCAGGACCTGCCGTACCACATCTGCCGTTGGAGTCGCAGGTGCCACGTATGTCGCCACCTACAGAGGAGGCCCCCGGCATCAATGCGACTATTCAGATGCTGGAGAGTGCTGTCAAGGACCTGGCTACTGCGAGTGCGCCCGGAAACACACTGCTGCATTTTGTACGCGACCGGAGTGCATCCAGCCGTTCGCAGACGCCGCCGACGACGGAGACGTCGCCAGCTGCCGACAATAGCACTACCGAAACAGTGACGCATATATACGCGAGTGAGTGCAAAGTGCTACTAAAAGTCGTGCCGGTTCGTCTGCACACCAACCGCGGTGAATTCGATGCACATGCACTTCTGGATCATGGTGCAAATGTGTTGTTGATGTGTTCAACTTTAGCAATGCGCGCCGGCGTCTCTGGCTGCGCTGGATCTATGAATGTGCGCGATGTGTGGTCCGATAGCAAACTTGTGTGTAATTTAGTTGTAACAAATATGAACCTTGTATATATGTATTATAAGCTACTTAACATTAAAATAAGATGTGTCAATGAGTTGAATTTACCTGTCCAACAATATTCAAAGTTAATTGTAAATATTGTAATTATTTAGCAAATTTCAAAAATTTCTTGTGTACAGAAAATTTAAATACAAATATGCTAGTTGGGCAGGATAATTTTATAGGATCTAGGTTCTTAGGTAAACCGAGTGAGCCGTCCGCTACTCTCACACCCCTGGGCTGGTGTATGCGCGACAAGGCACAGCTGCCGCAGGTGCAGTGCGTGCATCCTCGTATTTCAAAGTCGCCTTTGCATGTGACTTTGCTTGTGGCTACGAGTGATGAGCTGCCCTCGGTCGCTGCTGCCTCCAGAGCTCATGACGGCGAGCACGTATGCCGACTCCGCCGCCGCCTCAGCCCGCTACGGCGCCCGCTACGAAAGCGCCTTAAGGAGGTGAGCCAGCCATTCGCAGGAGTACCAGGTAAGAACTCCAGCCACAATTTTGACCTAAGAGCCATCTCTTATGCAGAGAACAACGAACGACGTTTTCTGCCGGTCACTTCTGGACGGAGGTTCACTATGGAAACAGTCGGTTTCTAACCCAGGCCCACTAAAAAAGGAACAGAACGAAATATAGATTTCGCAGATAGGTTAGCTTTAAATTGACACGTTTTCATTTTGGTGTCAAAAATAATATAAGTTTTCTGACACACCTGAATTTTGTAAATAAGTATGTATAAAATATGTAATATATATACCTATGTAAGTATTTCAACAGCACCGCTATCGACATGGTGTCATCACCTTGGATAACGCTGCGCTTTGTGTTATGAATGTAATTGCAGTTATAGATGACATCTACTTGTTGGCTGTTGAGTGTTGGATGACACTGATGTGGTGGGAACTAGTTGGTATAAGCGTTCCTCCCACCACGTACGGTGCCCACAATAACATGCTACCGGCACTTCTCATATCATGCCCACTGGTGGTTCCCAATGGGGTGGGGCATGATATCAGTTTGTTTTATGTATGGTAAGTAGTTCTTATTTGTATTTTCTCTTTAAATCTTCTTAGTAGCTCTACAGTTTGCCTGTTGATTCAAAAACAGTCTATGAACTTCCATAAATCATAAGCCTAACGCCGAGCGTTTGGTATATATTTGGCGCACATGGCTAATGGAAGTTTATCCAGATTTGCTACTAAGAAGATTAAGCCCGACAGATGGAGATGGACTTTGCCGATTCTGATAGTCCTCGCAAAACCTGGACCAAAGGTATGTGTGGCTAAATTGATTCGATAAGTAGAAATTAGAGTACACTATCAATCACCACATTGGATCGAATACTTATTGAAAGCATTCGCCGTTAATAAGCGTTGCTACAGACGATTTAGACAATAGGAACAATGCACAAACCACTTACCATGTAGGCAGGCTTCGAGCACGATTCCTCACGAATAGTTCTTCCTTTAGACACCTAGCCGGCCAGCCACACACGATTATAAAGTTCCAAAAACACTGTTGAGCACTTGAAGTTTTATTAAGAATAATTGAGTAAAATGTAATGTTTGATGCGCGCGCGCCTTCGCTTTCACGTACAGACACGGAGAGGTTTTTACTGGTTCAGCCACCAGCCTTCTGCCACCAGCCTATGGCGTTGATCTCTCAGACACCGGTAGGATCTGCGCATGCGCCAGCGGAAGTCCGGGCGCCCCATTGGCTAAATAGAACTGCAGCACAGCGAATTGTGATGATTGATAAGTGCATCGGTAAGGCGCGCGAAATTCAAATTGAAAGGTAAACAAGATTTGCGTTGAAAACGGAACATTCCGCCCACCAAAATACCAATAGGATTTTCCCAGAGTAAGAATAAGAAACGGTAATTAACGATAAATATGTTTAAGTTATTATTCTAAACTTAAAAGCTAACAAATGATAAGTTGAAACGATTATACGGAGGGTAGAGGACATAGCTTGACCAAAGGTCTCTTAAGCGAGTGATCCCTGGCTGTTCTAACGGTTGCGACTCGAACTACCCCATCAGGGCCAGGATGCAAGGAAACAACTCGTCCTAATGCCCATTGAAGAGGAGGCCGATTGTCCTCTTTTATAAGTACGATTGAGTTTACAATTAACGGTGTTGAGTCCGTGGTCCATTTTTGCTCGCTGAGTTAACCCATGTAAATATTCATTTTTTCCAGCGTTTCCAAAATTGTTGTTGAAAAGATTGGATAAGTTGCCATCGAGTTAGTCGATTGATTTTTACGTCCTTGTAGTCGGAGTCAGGAACTGCTGTAAGAGGTTCCAGCGTTAAAAAATGACCGGGCGTAAGAACGTTCAAATCGTTGGGATCCGAGCTCAATGGACACAAAGGCCGCGAATTTAAAATTGATTCGATCTGAGCGAAGAGTGTGGTAAGCTCTTCAAACGTTAAGACCTGATCGCCAACAATACGGTACAAATGACTCTTTGCGGCTTTGATTTGGATTTCCCACACCCCTCCAAAGTGGGGAGCAGAAGGTACGTTACGTTTAAAATCTATTTTTTCCGCATGAGAGGCTTGTTCGATACATGACGCTAGTTGTGAACTTGCACCAACGAAATTCGTACCGCAGTCAGAGTGAATAACATTGCAGCGGCCGCGACGAGAAACGAAGCGACGCAATGCCGCGATGAAGCCGTCAGTCGATAAAGTAGAAACCACCTCAAGGTGCACTGCTTTTGTGCTCAAGCATACGAATAAACACAAGTACGCTTTATCGATTTTAGCACCACGATGAAGCCCGAGCTTAATTCGAAAAGGCCCTCCTAGATCGACACCTACGACAGAGAAGGGTTTTGCCTGATTGACACGAAAGGCCGGAAGGTCGCTCATAAAGGGTTGCAAAGGTTTCGGTTTAAGACGGTAGCATCTTATGCATCTTGAAAGATGATGACGTACAGCATGCTTTGCCGCAAGTATCCAAAACTGTTGTAAAATCAGATAGTTGGTTGTGTTCAAACCGGGATGAAAATTGTTTCGATGAATAGATTCGATTACAGCTGATGTAAGAACACTCTTTTTGGGCAATAATGCGGGATACTTATGTTCGAAGTCAAGATCGGAGCGCGATAGGCGCCCGCCTACTCTGAGTATACCCCTGCTCGTCCAAAAACGGGTTTAGTTTACGAAAACTGCGAGGGTAACTGTATCTTTGATTGTAATTTGGATATGACATCCAAAAAACAACGATGTTGGAAATGTTTGACGATAATTAGTAACGCACGATGACGCTCAGCGTCCGTTACGAAAAAGATTATCTGATCGCGGAACAGTGTTACGCATGTTATTACAAAACCTGCGAACGTAAGCGATAATGCGACAGATTTTATCTAAAGAAGAATATTTTCGAATAGCCGATCAATTATAGACGTGTGATTAACGCTTTCGATTTGATCCGAAACGAGAACCGTGGTGCGACGCTGCTCAGAGAGCACCGCATTGTCATCGTTTGAACGATTTTTCGATGTATCGATTGGCCACTCAGACTGTGGTTGAGACAACCATTCTGGGCCCGCCCACCATAGGGCAGTGTTTAGCAAATCGTGAGGCAATTGCCCACGCGAACAAACATCTGCAGGATTTGTGACAGATGGTACGTGCCTCCAGCACTCGGTCGGTACGATATCTTGAATGTGACTTACGCGGTTTGCAACGAATGTCACCCAGCGAGAAGAAGGAGCTCGCAACCAGGATAAGGTAACGGTGGAATCACACCACAGATAAGTGTCATGGACAGGAATCCGCAGCGTGTCCTTGACAAATTTGATAAGGTCTGTAAGCAAAACTGCACCACACAGCTCTAAGCGAGGTAACGATTGACGTTTTAAAGGAGCTACACGAGCCTTTGCACATACGAGAAAGACGCGAACGGGGCCGTCAGACTCGATAACACGCAGGTATATAACGGCGCCATATGCTGCTTCGGAGCTGTCACAAAATCCATGCAGTTGATATGATTGAGCGCTATCGGTAGCGTATTTACGTGGAATTTTAAGATTCCTAACTTGAGGAAGCTGTTCGGAGAACTTTTCCCATTGAGAGATAATTTCCGGTGGGGGCTTATCATCCCATGAAAGACCTAGAATCCAAAGCTTTTGAATAAGACATTTGGCATGAATTGTCAAAGGAGATAGAAAACCCAGAGGATCGAAAATTCTAGCAACCTCACTCAAAATCGTTCGCTTGGTGCACGGTTGATTAGATGGATTAACGGTAAAGACGAACGAATCCGAAGCAGGCTCCCACTTAAGGCCCAGAACCTTGATAGTTGTGTCTTCAGTTTCGGTAAAAGTGATTGCTTCTGAAAGACACGCCTCCGCGGGAAGATCGCTAAGTAGCTCGGGTCGGTTACTCACCCATTTTCGGAGCTCAAACGAGCCAAGACCGAAAAGAGCGATGAGTTGAGTTTTGATTTCTCTGGCGTCCTTCAGCGATGAGCTTCCGGATATGACGTCATCAACGTATATGTCGGAAGTTAAAACGGTTTTGGCCTTTGGGTACTTGTGACCCTCATCGTTGGCCAGTTGCTGAATAGAGCGGCACGCCAGGAATGGAGCGGAAGACACTCCGTACGTTACGGTATTTAATACGTACTCTTGAAGAGGCTCATCCGGGTGAGCTCGCCAGAGAATACGTTGATAATCACGATGTTGAGGAGCTAGGTTGATTTGACGGTACATTTGGCGCACGTCTGCCATGAAGACAATTGCGTGCTCACGGAAATGAAGAAGGATCTCTACGATATTTGATTGTAGCTTCGGTCCCGTCAGCAGCGAGTCGTTTAGCGATTTGGAAGTTGCATCTTTAGCCGAGGCGTCGAATACAACGCGAAGCTTCGTTGTAGCGCTGTCGGGACGTAGCACACAATGGTGCGGTATATAATACTTGCCTTTGACCCATTTGCTTGGCAGGTACTAGAGTCATGTGACCACTGTCGATATAGTCAGTCATGAACTCCACGTATTGTTGGTTTAAATTGTGATCGCGATACAGACGCCTTTCAATGGCATGAAAGCGTCGTAAGGCTATCTCTCGAGAACCTTCAAAGACTGGCTCCTCGTCGTCCTTGAAGGGGAGACAAACTACATATCTACCTGTCTCGTCACGGTAGTGATTACTGAGAAAACTATTTTCACAGCGTTGCTCTTCTGGGGTCAATCGGAAAGATTGTGGAACGTTATCGATTTCCCAGAAACGTTGAACAATTTTGTTTAAACTATCGTCTACGGTAGAAGGGGCTACTCCTAGTAGACTGGACGATGCGAGTCTGGACTTCCCAAGAAGAAGCCAGCCGAAGACTGAGTTGAAAGCTCGCGGTTGAGAGGCGTTACCCTTCAGACGTTGTTCGAGAAGTGACTCAGCAAAGACGTCGGCACCTAACAAGACGTCGATCGGACCGGGGATGTCAAAACCAGGATCAGCTAGCGGTAGTGTTTTGACCTCCTCCCATCCTTTCGTATTTAGCCTTGCTATCGGTTGATCTCCGCAAATGCTCGGTATGACGAGCATTCCCAGACGAAACTTTACGTTACAGTTGGTGCCAATGTCGCATGTAACAAAGCCACTGACTGAGGCAGGGCTGCCCCCTAACCCATAAACGTTGATATTACCAGTTATAGGTTTTAGATTTAATCGTTGAGCGGCGTGAGCCGTGAGAAAATTGTTTTGACTGCCGGTGTCAAATAACGCGCGAAATGTATGAAATTCACCAGAAGCATCACGAATCTGGACGAGAGCTGTTGCCAGTAACACGGTTGTGGTTACGGTTGGATCAGACTGAGTTAACGAATCCTTAGCCACTAAGGTCGCCGAGCTTGCCGCCGGCTCCTTATGTAGCAAAGTGTGGTGTTTACGTCTACATTGTCGACATGAAAACATTGATGTGCACTCTCGCACTGAATGGGATGCGTTAAGACAATTGTAGCACCATTTCTTTTCAGTGGCCACAGCCATGCGCTCATCTATTGATTTTGCCAAAAAATCACTACAGGCCGAGATGTGATGTTCATTACGACAGTAGGCACATTTACGAATCGGAGTGCTCGAATTATGAGCAGGTTTCGCTTGTTGTTTATCACCAACATTTTTATGAGTAGTGACGGTGGGAGCGACAAGCGAATGCGTGACGTTATGTCGCTTGAACTTCTGTGAAGTTCCCGGTGTGTCCTTTGAAACGTTAGCGGTTTTATTGGTAACATTCGAAAAGTGCGTGTCGCGAATTAATGCTTCACCTTTAGAGTGTAAGAATGCCCTTAAATGGTTATACTGTGGAAGCTCAATATCGGTATGTTTTTCCTCAAACTCGCGTCTTAATTTGGTATCGAGTTTGGCCAGAACATTATAACAAAGAACAAAATCCCATTTATCGGTAGGTAATTTTAAAGTTTTTAAAATTGTTAAGTTCTCATCGATCGTGTCTAAGGCGCGTCGAAAATCTTGAGCGTTCGAAGTCTTTAAACTAACGTCCAAGATATCACGCCAGCACGTAAACGCTAATTCGCGTTTATCTTCATAACGGGACTTGAGAGCCTCGTACGCACTTAAATAATGTTCACTTGCAACAGGAAAAGTTCTAATGAACGATAAAGCATCACCACTTAAAACTGACACGAGATAGTGAAATTTCTCAATATTACATAAGGAGGTAGAATCATGTATCAACGCGTTATAAGTTGCAATGAACTCAGGCCATTCCTTGATAGCACCGGAAAAAGTTGGCAACGAAATTTTTGGTAACCGCATATTTCCACTGTGCGAACCGGTCAATGAATTATGTTTCGAAGTGTCAGCTTGTTGAGATGAACGTTGTTCAAATTTTCGTTGAATTGCCAACACTTGAAAATACAATTCGTCAAATCGATCCTGAAGTTCATCGTCCTCCTCATCGGCATCATCCTTAAGAAGGTCCAAAATAATAAAATGGGAGTCATGAAAACTATCAGCAATCGTTTTTATTTCATGACAATATGAAAGAAATAACCCTACTTGTGATTCATCGGTATTGGCTAAGGTACCTACTTCCAAAGCCTTCGTTAAGCGATTATATGCTATAGTTCGTTTACGTCGCAAACTGGGCAAATTATTAATAGTGTACGTATTTTCGATACCCTTTTTAATAGTAGGTTTAGATTTACGCCTTGATAGTAAAGACATAATTAATATCAAAACAATAAAACCTGATAGCAACAAATATTCGGATTCGATAAAAAGTTTAGTTGCGAACGTCTTCAGCGAGACCGCGTTCACAAGAATCGACGAGAATCACTGGGGCGGTATTACACGACAACAGGTAATATTGTCACCTCGGTCACCTGAGTTTTAAATTGAAATAAATTAAATTGATAAGGATGAATTAAATGAGCGTTAGGAACACTAAAAACGGTTTGCGATATTCGTTAATGTACGGTAAATAAAAAAATAAAAATCAGTTTTTTTGTAAAAACAAAAAACTATGATTTTTAACCTAAAACGGTAATAATGAAAATGTGAACGCACCAAAATTCGTTGAAAATATGATACGATAAACGATACAACGTCACGATAAAAAATATTTCGTAATTTGAAACGAAATAACTTTTCGATAAATAAATATCAAGAGGAAACGTTGAACGGTTGGAAAAAAGTAGTCGAGTTATAACGAACTATCAACATAAAATTATGAGAAGGTGGATTTGCAATATTGTATTATTGCGAACGGTAAAACGGTAGATAATTTTATGCTAATAAGTATAAAACGACAAAAGAATTTATTTTCAACAAATATTCTAGAAACTGATGGAAGCCATCTTAAATCGATAATCGGTAGGTAAGGTACTCAACAAAACAAAATGGAACAAAGACTTGTTTTCCGATTAGTAATTGAAACAAAATGTTATGTTTATTCGTTTTAGCTGTACTAGTAAGTATAATAAGCGTGGAATACGGTAAATGAAGTAGCAATTACTAAATCGAATTGGTATTTGGCGGCAGACTGAAGGTAGGTATCCAAAGTTCCCGGGTTTCGGCACCAAAAAATGTGGCTAAATTGATTCGATAAGTAGAAATTAGAGTACACTATCAATCACCACATTGGATCGAATACTTATTGAAAGCATTCGCCGTTAATAAGCGTTGCTACAGACGATTTAGACAATAGGAACAATGCACAAACCACTTACCATGTAGGCAGGCTTCGAGCACGATTCCTCACGAATAGTTCTTCCTTTAGACACCTAGCCGGCCAGCCACACACGATTATAAAGTTCCAAAAACACTGTTGAGCACTTGAAGTTTTATTAAGAATAATTGAGTAAAATGTAATGTTTGATGCGCGCGCGCCTTCGCTTTCACGTACAGACACGGAGAGGTTTTTACTGGTTCAGCCACCAGCCTTCTGCCACCAGCCTATGGCGTTGATCTCTCAGACACCGGTAGGATCTGCGCATGCGCCAGCGGAAGTCCGGGCGCCCCATTGGCTAAATAGAACTGCAGCACAGCGAATTGTGATGATTGATAAGTGCATCGGTAAGGCGCGCGAAATTCAAATTGAAAGGTAAACAAGATTTGCGTTGAAAACGGAACAGTATGTAACATACACAACTGTAACCAGGTACAAATGGCCGCGTCAATTCTTTGACGTGAAGACGAGGACTGGCGCTTGGTGGCGATCGGCGGCACGCGTCGCTCTTATCCATCAGGTATTGAGTGCTGTACCAGCACTGGGGTGGGGAGTGTTAGCGACGCGCTCGCTAAGATATGTGTAAATATTTAGGTGTAGATAATTCAATTATTCTGTTATTAAATTTGCACATTAAATTCAGCAGGCAGTGCACTGCACACATATTGTTATTAGTTTTTATATAAAAAAGTAAAAGACTGGCTGCATGCACTGCCGCCAATTTAAAAAGTTTTTGTTTTCAGAACCGATTGTGTTTTGTTTTTTCTCTTCGTCCGCGCCGTGAAAATTGACGATTTAAAATTTTTCACATTTAATTAGTTTTATATTTTATCTATTGATTTTATTGTGTTTTTTGTAAATATCCTTCGTAATTATATAGTTCTTAACTGTGCGTGTGTAATATTTTGACTGTTTTGACCTACCGGTGTCGCCTACACCTACTGTTCATAAAATATTGATACACTCAGCAAGTGTCATTTCTCACGCGCTTCTTCCTATTGGTCAGTTGTCAGAAGAAGCCGCAGAGGCCCGCAATAAGCACTTTCGGCTGTACAGGGAAAGCTTCTCTAGGAAGTTTTCTAGAAAAGCCTGTAATGAAGATGTGCTGAACCGGCTTCTTCTGACATCAGATCCTTACATAAGTAGCCTACAATGTAAAAAAAGGGGGCTTAAAATAAAAAGGCTTTTTCTAAGGAAGCTTTAGATTTTTTTGTACTTGAAGAGGCGAGTGACGAGGAATAATAAATTTTTTAAGTATGTTTTTATTTTTCTATTCGTGTTTTTTTTATTTGTATACCTACTGTTTAATAAAATTTACTGTATCATAACGTATATTAAATTTTTGTTTTTGCTACAATAAACTTTCTCCTAATTTTTTTATTTTTTATTTTCTCCTTTACCAAACATCGTCAAAAACTATGATTTTTATTAAAAAATATCATTTCTAGCAATGGGTCACCCAAATAATTAAGAAAATACACAAAAATATTTTTGGCCAGGATTTTGGTCATTTTACCAGTCTGTGCAACGTACCAGGGTTTCAGAATATACTAAGAAGTGAGAGTAGGGGATACCGTCGACGACGCGACGGCGCTGCTAGCCTGGCACGTTCAAGAAACCAGTACCAGGGCTTCAGAATACGACAAGAGGTTTCCCTGTATGAGAGAGCCGCGGATCCGTAGCCGGGCTGGTGTAACCCCAGCTGAGGAGTATTGGGGGATGTAGGGCGCCGCTGGCGTAAACTCATTGAAGCAGGGTTTCAGAACATGACAAGAGGCATACCTTTATGTGAGAGCCGCCGATCTGTACCCGGGCTGGTGCAACCCATGTTGAGGAGTAGCGGGCTGTAAGGCGCCGCTAGCGTGGACTCATTGTACCAGGGTTTCAGAACATGACAAGAGGCATACCTGTATGTGAGAGCCGCGGATCCGTACCCGGGCTGGTGCAGCCGCAGCTGGGGGGAGTACTGGGGGGCGTAGGGCGCCGCTGGCGTGCCCCGGGGCTGCGGCACCGCCACCACGCCGCCCCCCGCCGGCTTGCCGCCGTACGCCAGCGCGCCGCCGTGGCCGTGTTCGGACTGCCCGGGCCTGGAGACAAACAAATAAACACGGTCAATATGTTTATTTCCTGATGACATAACACGTATGTTGAAAAAGAGCTGGATGAGGAATGCTCAAGATCGTAAGGAATGGCGTGTGCATGAAGAGACCTACTCTCAGCAGTGGGTGGACAACGGTTAAAGAAGAGAGATTTTTATTTCATCAATAGCTTTTGTCCGCGGCGAAGTCGCATGAATTTCCCACGGGAACAGTGCTTTTTCCCGGGATGAAAGGTACCCTATGTCCTTCTCCGTACTTGTAACTATGTGTATGCGTTTCAGGAAGATTGGTTTAATAGACAAAGCGTGAAGAGGTAACAAACAAATAAATAAACAAACTCAGTTTCGCATTTATAATATTAGTTAGGGATAGCATTAGGATCATCATTTGAGCAGCTGGATGTGCAATGGAATAGGTCTTCCCCAAGGATTTCCTAGTAAGTTTGTAAATAGTAGAATCGACCCCCTGGACGGTTAGATTTATTTTTTGGTGGAGCCTCAATCGACCAAATTCTGTACCTTTTAAGTATTCGATGGTAAATAAAGTATTTTTATTAGTTTTGAAAATTCCCAGCGCAACTTTGTATTCCGCTCATTGAGAAACATTTTTACATTTTCTGCATTACTGCATAACTTTGTAGAACCAGGAACCGGGATTACCATAAAATTTGCATTTTAGCTTATTTTAATGACCCGGAGAGCTCTAGGGCTCAAATTTTTAGTGTCTGTTATTTACTTCCGCCTTCGTACAGGCTACAGCACATCAACCTGCCCAAATTCACTGATAATTCGCTGTTATTCGCCGGTAATACATCCATCCATCCGGTTCATGAATATGAAATGAAATATAGTTAACTTTCATGTGTGTAATTTTTAATAAACCATACAGACAAGGTAGATTTGGTCTATTTAAAAATTATTTAAAATAAATATTTTTACTGTAATTAAATTTGAGTTTTGTAATTCAATATGGGTATAAAACTAAAAAATCCAACCCACCTGTGGGGTAAAATATATCTTTTAACAATAAATTCAGTTAAAAAGTGATACATTTTTCTGAAAAGTAAAGAATGACTATCTTTCTTATCACGTACCCCAAACAAAAGGCCAATGAACCAACAGCCCATTTTTAAAATTATAAGTGAAAACAAACGATACGGATGCATATTATACTATTTTTTTTTACTTGTCTTATTACATCTCTTACTTATGACCCTCGCGTCAACTCGTGAACGGGTGTTGCCAGGGGGATCCTGCTTCGATCCTGATTCGAATTTTATTTTTATTTTTTGTTCTTAACCAATTTATTGTGGTTACTTAATCACAAACATAACATGTTTTATTATATTATTTTATTTTTTTTTCTTATATTTTATTTTTGACTGTACACAATCTAGTGTATGTATAAAGTTAATAAATAGCCCCTCTGGCATATTAGGCGACCAAGACTGTTTCATGAGTTTCTTTCGGCATTTCTTCTCAGCAGTGGTCGTTCCGAAATGCTAGTAGTTTGTAGCTTTGAGACATAATATATTATGATTTAATAATTAGTTATCGACGTGAAAAAGAGCCTTCTTTGAAGGCCAAGTTTCAATAAAAAAATTTGACTTTGACTTTGATCCTGCTACACAGCTTCTCCCAGGCTTCTTGATGAAAATTGCGATAAATTTTGTTGTTATTTTTCTAATAACATACGAAAAACTTTATGTAAATAAATAACAATAATGGTCGTAAATAATCAAAAAAGAAATTTACGAATTTTCCGTGTCTAGCGATGAATCGGATAAGGCAGCGGTCTTAGCGTGGGCGGCAGCGGTCGATGGTGACCTCCTTTATACCAACATAACAAGGTACAAAAATAGCTGAACAGTTTGACATGAAAGGGCGTTGGCATGTGATTAATAGTTTGCAATCATGTAAAATAATAATTATATCGCTTTTTATGTCGTGTTATTTCTTCTTGAGTAACTAAAATTTATGTCAAGTGCCTCTACAGATTTACCAATGGACATTGATGGCTATTAAATTAAAATTAATTAAATTAAATAATCAAAAATCTCTAGATTAAGACAAAATCACAGACAAATACAATCATTTAGAAAATACACAGTATGTTAGTTAATTTAAATAAAACATACCTGTGATCGAAATCGATCATGGACATAGAGATCACTACAGAAATGGTCATCAAAATATGATTCACGGAGATGACAAGTAGATGAATACATGAAAATTGAGCAGAAATTAATCTCAGTTGCCGTTGTTAATCGTGGGCTTAAAGTTAGTATAAATAAATTACGAGAAACTTATGAAAACCGCTACCGCTTACAACACAAGCCGCTGCTACCGTATCCGCGAGGCATCCCGTTTGAATTGACAGGCCATGACTCATTGACTCGAACCCGTGCCTTTGCGGTAGCTACCGGGTGACTAACCCCAAGGTGAGACTGACTCAATAGCAGCTGAATATTAGAATAGCGCCAGCAAATTACTTTTATGGACTACTAGCTTTTGCCCGCGGCTTCGCCCGCGTGAATTTCCCACGGGAACAGTGCTTTTTCCCGGGATGAAAGGTACCCTATGTCCTTCTCCGTACTTCCAGCTATGTGTATGCGAAATTTCAGGAAGATTGGTTCAGAAGATAAAGCGTGAAGAGGTAACAAACAAACAAACAAACAAACAAACCAACAAACAAACTCACTTTCGCATTTATATAGTTAGGATTAGGATTTTATCATTTGTTGCAGATGATACCAGCATTGCATAATAATATTTTTCGCCTATTTTAAAATCTAGTGTTGCATTTTTTAGGGTTCCGAAGTAAACAACCTGACTCTCTTCAAAACCAGAGTGAGTAGGCTGCATCTGGGTTAGCTCGCTGCACCGTAGACCTCATCTCTGTCCTCGGGCATGATTGTGGTCAAGAATAAGCAAACCTATCTTTTATATAAAAAAAAGAATTTCCTATGCGGACATAACTGCAGAATGAAATCATGTATAAATTCGGCTTGTACCTAAATCTGAATCTAAATGCAGTACCCTAAATCTTAAAACAAAGTTAATTTGATGTAACACCGCTATTGTTAGAAGATAATGAGTTCTAATTTGTATTTAATTGTAATTAAGATGTTGTTGTTCGCACACGTAAAGGTTTTATTGAGCTGGGAAATTAACGCGCTAACGATAATTACTTTACGCGTTTTTGTAATGAGAAAGAAACAGAAGTATTTCTTGGGTCTCTGTCAGTTTGCCATAAAGTCTTTTGTCACGTTCGGGAGTCCACTGAGTGGCGTGACGTGACCCTGCGTGTACAAGAGACGAAGGAGCCGTCCATCTCTGTCGCAAGTAAGGTACAGGCCACCTACCCCACTAGGTACCACTACTGGGGTAGTTGGTCAGTTGTGGTGGGCGAGAGAGATTCGGCACGCCACGCAGAGGACGCTGCTGTAGTATATTGTGTTACATTACTCTAATATAATGTAATGTAAATAGCAAATGAGTTCATGACTTAGCCTTTGAGTATTCGGTCGTAAGTCTGTTCAATTCAATCATAATCCGTTTCTTGCCATCTGAAAGGTCACATTATTTCCTTTACCCACCCACTATTTCGACCCACACACATTCCATCCATATTTGACACCATCAACTTTCATCATAATCATTTTCTTGGCCTCTACGCCCGGCCCGAGTCTTGTGTAGCTTTGTTAAGTGAACTTTGCTTAGAAAATCCGAAAAAAAACTCTACAAAATGCCGTAGATCTACGGAATTTTGTAGAGACAATCTACGAACTTTTACGGATTATCGAGCAAAGCCCTACGGATTTTTAAAAATTGGATCTGGCAACACTTCAAATCATAAAATTTGACCTATCATCATCTCTTTTATATTTCAAACTGGCTAAGCTAATTTTTTATGATATAAGACAAGTGTCTAATAACTAGACAGAGACAGACGAAGGAAATAAAAAGCAAATCCATACTAATATTATAAATGCGAAAGTTTGGATGTGAGTTTGTGAGTTTGTGAATTTGTGAGTTTGTGAGGATGTTTGTTACTCAATCACGCAAAATCTACTGGACGGATTTCGATGAAATTTGGTACAGAGGTAGATAATGACCTGGAATAGCACATAGGCTACTTTTTATCCCGGGAAAAAGCACTGTTCCCGTGGGAAATTCACGCGGGCGAAGCCGCGGGCAAAAGCTAGTATAAAATAAGTGCGAAAAATGAAGAATTAATTTTTCATTTTAGATAAGCAAGATTGACAAGGAATAAGGAAAATATTGAAAGTCTTAAAATACTCCCATTGTAAACAAAATTACTGAATTCCAGAGTTTTTTGCAACTTAATCTTCTTATAAAAGCTTAAGAATACTTACTTGGATACTCTTTTATGATCAAAGAATGCCAACCTCACGAAAAATTAACTACACTTAATGTTTACCAACAAAAAAACTTGAAACAATAGCCGCCACAAAAGAACTAATTCACTAAAAACAAGAGGCAAAAGACCAATAAAAAAGCTGATATTACGAGACACAAAGTAAAGAGTGTGCAGAAATTGAACACACTTAATTTTTTTTTTATAACATAGGCAGCAAATGAGCAAGTGGGTCACCTGATGATAAGCGATCACCGCTGCCCATGGACAACTGCAACACCAGGGGTATCACAAGAGTGTTGACGGCATTTCAAAAAGACGTAGACTCGTTTAAAGGTTCCAACGTCGTATCGGTTTGGAAACACCGCCGCCGCAGGAAGTTAATTTCACATTTAGCTTTAGTACTTTATTAAATATCTTACTTGAATTATAAATGCGCAAGTTGGGATGTTTGTTACTCGAAACTAATATTTTGTTGCATGAAATAAATGACTTAATAAAAAATATAGGCTTACATAGGAAGCCTGTGTCATAAATTAACCTTGATATCGAAGGTAATTTCTGTGTCTCCCGTTAATTTATGACGTAACGTACGATCACAGAATTAATATAAGTACTACGTACAGAAAGGAAGCTCCCTGCCTCTCCCGCAATATGGCGTACCCCGCACCTCTACCCCGTTCATTTGAATCGAGGGACACTATGAATCGGGGTTTGCAGCTGCGAAGCGTATCTCAAGCTACTCTTACGTTTCGATTTTGTAGATAGAGAAACATAGTTTCATTGAAATTAATTATGGTAAGGTACTGCGCAGTTAACCTTTGTTTATCTAGTACAAACCAAGAAGGACGTAAATTTTATAAATTTCCGAAGGTTGAATACAGGTAAGCAAAGTAATTAACAATATTTCACATCATTAGATATTCATTTTTTCGTTATATGCCATTTTTGTTAGTAAATGGGAGCAACATATGAGAATTAAATTTTATTTTCATGTCTTTGTCGTCGGCTTATCATCCTAAATAATCCAACAATCCTGCTTTTCTAAATAAATGTTGAGTAAAGTTATTATCCAGTAAGCAATAATGGAACGAACGGAGTTGTCACTTTCAACATACAACATTGTCGCGGCGGCGTCTTTTTATATTTCAATAAATATATTTTTATAAATTTTTTATGCTTGTATAGGGTATTTGACAAGGTGTAATTCTTCAACATATTATTGAATTTTTCGAATCATTCAACTAAAACAATAAAATGTTATATAGGTAATGATTTTCGTAAAATATGCCGCCGGTCGAAGGTCACACGCGTATCCTGCGCGCGCATGTCGACGGTCGTCGCTGGCGCCGCCACCGCCACGTCCGCCACTCGCTACTGTTGATTTGTTTACTAGTGAGCCGTGATATGATGACAATAAAAAATAATTTGTTTTGTTTTAGTTTAATCATATTTAACACAAAGTTTGGCGCTAATATATAACCATAGTACAATAGTATATTCAATGCGATGTGTGTCTGTGAATGATAAATAAATACTTAATAATATGTGTACTTATAATAAATTAATTTTTAAGCCTCATAGTTATGTGGTTGTGACAGTTGCAGTGCCTATGTGGAAGTGTACTTATTTATGATGCAGGTATGTTAGGTAAGTCACAAAATATATAAGCAGGTACATAAGATAAAACAATCTCAAATCTTACAGAATTGAAATATATAAGTGTTCATAATTAAACTATTCATAGCACGTAGTAACTATTTTATTAATTTGTGTCATACGTATAAATAAATAATTTTGCTGTGGCGACCCTCGTTGTTTAACGCACACATTGACGTGTTCACGGATGACAGTTTCGTTTGTAGTAGTAGTAGGTATATTTGACGCCCCGTTTATATGAAGCTCCCGCCCTGTGGTACGATCTCAAATCCGGCAGAATTATCTTTGCTAATTATTAACAGTGTTGACTATGTCGTCATAGTAAATTGAACTGAATAAACTGATTTTTTTTATAAGATTGAACTGAATCGCTCGTTTGGATACAGTCAGCTCAAGTCGATGAAGAAACCTCGCCTTAATTAAATTTTCAAGAGCAATTTTATTATAATTTAATGATTACTTATTTTGCTGCTGAAAGAGACCGTGGATCCGAGTATTTGCCTTTTGAGGTATGGAACTCTCAAAAAATGGACAGTGTAAAAATGAACGCTAAACGTAAGTTTTGTAAACAAACAGTGTTGTTAAGCGGTAAATCTTAATGCGTTGACACACTGATAAAAACAATACACGTACGATAAAATTGATAATACCTCCTAGATATCAATGAAAGTACAACTATCTATCAATAAATAGGAAAAAAAAAATTGTGAATTTATAATTTTTCATTACTAACAAATGTTTTCCTTATCTGCCTGTACATTACAAATTCTTACTAAACAAAAATGAGTTTAATCAACTGGCGCTTATGAAAGAGACTCATTGCTATTTTACCCTTTTTTTCTTGTCATCAAATCGCGGTACAGTCAGCTACAAAAAAAATTGTAAAATATAATATTTTACTTAAACGATGAAACGAGTTGACGACAAGAAAAATAGGTGCGTGAAATCGCACTCACAAGCGCCAGTTGCCGATTAACTCGTTTGAACATCTATAAAATACTTAGCATTCCCTTTTAAAAGGTGCCGTTTGTTCATATTTCATCAAAATCCGTTTCAAGGCCCACCGAGGTTTACCAGGCTCACTTATAAATATTCAAATATAATCCCTACTAAGTATATGTACAGATTGTACAGTCAACTGCAAGGATCTACCCTGCATGGACCTCTATGTAGCAGCAATAGAGGCGAACTTGCAATAAATCAGGGTAGTTGACTGTATAATGTTTGCGTGCCCTTGGAACGTAACTTCGATTTTCCGCGACCCGTGAAAGCAAAAGTATTAAACTATTCGTGGGAGGCGGGCGTTATGCGGACGCCGGATACGGCTGTAGGGCTGGCAGGTTATAAGTTTTAATGAAAATAATATAGGAAAAAATATAAATAAATATATAACACTTGGTTGACTGGAAGAAATCCCTTTTTGGGATAAGTCCGCCATTGTATGCATCTCTTTTTATTTCACTACGTTTTGTATTTTTCTTGTGTGTATGTGCAAATTGTGCAATAAAGAGCTTACAAACAAACAAACAATAAATATTAAATATTTTGTTTTTCAAAAAGGAATGTTGCCTGGAATGTTACGGAAAAAACAAAAAACGATAATCTAAAGTTAAATCATCTAATAATCAGTATGCAATTTTCTCACAATACACAATTAAGTATACAAAATAAAGAGTAATCGTAGGACGTCCTACTTGCATTTGCATCCCTTTCTGGTTGCAACAAATTGCTGGTCAGATTGCAATTGTAGGCTTCACTTTGATCCGTAATAAAAATATTCATTTAAACAATTAAGTAGGTACACATTATTATATTTAGAATCTGATTTGACTTGCTTGCAAATAAGTAACTATTCTGCTGACTGGTGACAAAAATAGTTCTTGAATGCGTAATGCGTTATTTTCGACCACGAAATATTTTACTTTTCTCGCTATTTTAATACTGAATTTTCATACTTGAAAAATTGGGATAAAATTTCGCTAGCTCAGCAACCCTACCTCCGCGCGCCCACCCATAATATCCAATAATTTCCGTCTCGAGCGCGCCACTAGATGGCGCTGTCCGTAAGCGTTGAAAGGAAATTAAAACATTTACATAAATTCCTGACAACTCCTGTTGCTTTAAACTCGCTGTGCAGAAATGGACGTAAACATTTATGTTATAATAACGCTGGCTGACACCGCGTCTCTGTTATTAACATAAATAAACGTGGATAAACATATAACATGGTTGACACGACAGGCAAGCTGTTATTGGTTAATATCACCAACAAAATCAGTTAGAAAAAAAACATTTATGACGACATTTTTTCTATGTCTATTAATGGGCTGTGCTGCACTTTTCATTTACTTTCCATGTTTTTTTGTTCTAATAGAAAACTGTGCCAAAAAACTATTATTTTAACTAGAAAAATATAGTATTCACACGAAATTAAAGCGTCATCTTAATGCTATAAAATATGCTATGTATGTGGCCAAACTCATTATTCTGGTACGGTACAATATTTACGACGAAAATGTCATAACTGTGTCATAAATCTGGTAATCTTAACGATCAAAACTTGATGATGCTAACTGTACTATTTTATTGCCGCGTTGCCCCTTTGATACAGTCGAGTGAGAGTTTAGATCATATATACATCTTGTACACGTAACAGCACATCAACCTGCTCAAATACAATGCATTTCACCGTTATTACCGCGACATAGAGATCTATGCAATGCAGGGTTACTTGACCTGCAGTCGCTTGGTACTCAAAGGGCACGACTCGATGAGAAAATAAATACTTCCAATGCTTCCAACAATAGAATTTCTCTGCGCAGCGGTTGCGAAGACTAAAGTTACCACTAAGTGGAATAAGCGCTTAAAATAGCGGGACTCCACAGAAAATAAAAAGAGACTTTACTTAAAGGACGAAACGTAATTACAAATCGTCCTTTTCGTCGTGCAGTCAGCCATTTTGTTACACATCGAGCTTGTTGAAAAGAAAATTACGTCAATTTTCATCTTCAGTGTCAAGTTAGACGATTGAAAAATAGAAAAATACTACAAAAATGGTGATGTGCTGTTTCGAAGCTACATTTATCGAATACTGTTATTAAATAAGTTTATACTAAGTTCATAGATTTAGAATATATGCTAATGCAATCGAGTTGGATCTAGGCAGCTTGAACTCTCGGAAGTTGAAGTTTTTGACATCAGGCACACAGATTAAATAATAGCAATAGAGTTTATGTAGTACCAGCCACTAGCTTATGACCGCTTCGCCCGCGTGAATTTCCCACGGGTACAGAGCTTTTTCCCGGGTTGAATGGTCCACTATGTCCTTCTCAGTACTTCTGACTATGTGTATGCGATTTATATAGAATTTCAGGAAGATTGGTTTAGTAGATAAAGCGTGAAGAGGTAACAAACAAATATACAAACAAACAAACTCACTTTCGCATTTATAATATTAGATAGTTAGAATTAGGATTTGATAATATTACTAACTACGAGATGTCCAATTAGCACGGAATATAAGGAAAGAAATAAGAAATATCATTAGCCTGAACACGATCAATCCAAAATCTGACGGATTTATAAGCGCCAATGCACAGAGACCCCTGAAAAAGGATTAGGTACATAAACATAATCCAAGCCACGAGCTGGTAACATAATTCCACAGGTCGGATGTTTTAAAGACATATATCTTATACATGAAGGCAACGACTTAGCTTAACGACCATCTGATGATAACAATCAAAATCAACGGCTTGACGTGCCCTCTGAAGCATGGAGCTCTAGATTAAACGCCTCTGATGGTGATAGCAAGACTTTTTCTTTAGCTAGTTTCTCCTGTATTTGAATGCTAATCTTCTGAAGGAAAATAACTTAATTAACTAGATCGATCAGCGAGGCAAATGGCAATATACAGAAAGGTGTGGCATAAAATAGATTGTTCATTCTAAAGATAAGCAAAGTCTAGAAATGAATAAACAGATTGAATAATGACTCTGTTTATTTGGATATATCAATCTACGTTCTACGTAAACATTATGTCTGCTAATTCTTCCATCTGTACCTAGTAGTGTTTTAGAGTTTCAATATTTCGTCGTTACTTCTACTCGCTTGCAGCTTGATAACTAAATTTATCCATGGAGCATAAATAAAACAAGTTTGGGATTATCTATTGAAACCCAAAGCTACCTTGATTAAGGCCAATCCAATTTGCACTCGGTGTAATTACAACACAGGTATTTTGATTAATGTCCCTGGCGAAAACGCGACAATGTGTAAACCTAATGAAATTGTCATCAATCAGGCTAATGAAGCTCCATTGGATTAGGTGTAGACTGTTCATATCATAACTAGAGGTAGACCTTTAGAAACAATCATGATTGATGACCCACAGATGATATTTCAATATAGGTCAGATAGTTTAGTTCCGAAATATAGTAAATTTGACAGTAAAGACAAACAGACAGGGGAAAGAAAAATGGGTAAAATGGAGATATAATGGAGGAAAATGGGAAGAAACGAGGAATAGAAACCCTTGAGGATATCTTCCTCAAATATTCCTAAAAGAGAAAAGAACGCGTTCTTAAGGATAGAATGTATATATTGCTTAAGATAGGGAAATAAGGTTATGGATTCATATTTGCACAAAAAAGCAACGACGAAATCAAAGAAGAATCTGAAACGACTAAAACAAAACAACTATTGAATAAGGAGAAAAAAGCTAACAACGAAAATAATATAAGTTAAACGATTTGAAAATAACAAGAGTCGTTGAATCTAGAACACCTTTTAAAACCGTTTATTCAAAAACTAATGTATTTCGCATGCATTTTGGGTCCCGTTACCGTAGTCGACCCAGTCGACCTAAAATTGCGGAAAACAACCAATTGAATTTCAAATGACGTACTTCCTGTTTTAGGAAATAAAGTAATAAATTGCTAGAAATACCATAGTTGGATCCAGCAAAGGCATCATTACAACGTAATATTACGAATTCATATTTATGGTTTGTGCTCTTTGCACAACTAAATCATCTTTCAAAAGGAATCCGACGATTTAACTCTGCCATGTGCTGTCCTGGTGTTCATACTTGAGAAAGACACGATTTTCTTTCAAAAGGGTATAATATTTGGTACAATGTTTTGGTGAAGTTCGCTGGTATGTATTGTAAACGTCTTCCTGATTCTCTCCTATGTTTAATTTCATTCTGTTACATATAAATCTTTACACTGAAGCACAGAATTAATATTAGTACTACGTAACTGAAGCTAGACTTTTGAAGATCGACGCGTCCTATATCGCCTAATCCTCTAAGATCAGCCCTTGAAATCTCGTGACCTGTATCAATAATTACTGAATAAACTCCAAAAAACAGGTTACTATCTAATAATAGCTAGCTGCAGTTCGCATCTGTTGGAGACCAGTCACCAGTGTCTGTTTTCGAAACGGTTCTGAGAACACTGCACTTGTGTCCGACTGCGCCGGCTGTGTATAAAAATAAATACAATGAACACTTTCCCGCGCGTCGGCCATTTTGCAAACGCTGTAAGTAAACGTTGGCAACACCGCGAACTCACTCGTATGGACGTAGAATTAAAGTCGATATTACAAAATAGAGTTAGGAAATTACGTTGTTGATTTTGTCGAGAATGCGATGCGTCACGGAGTGGCGGAGGGGGTTGGGCGAGGGGAGCGGGGCGCCGAACAGGTCATCGTGCTAAGCGCGATGTACACATGTATAGTTAGCTACAGTTGATGAAATCTGTAGTACTGGTAGGTAGGTAGTATGTCGGCGTACGCTACGTTGTTGCCAGCCGGCTCGAAGGTCGCCGAGATAGGCAGGCGACAGATATGGCGGTGCGATGTTTGGGTTTACAATAGCAATTGACGTTTGGCCATTTGTGTATTCCGCAGAAGAGGCAAAGAGCGCTGAGAATTAAGGTTTTGACAGTTCTGTACGTTATATTTTCGGACTTTGTACTTCATATCGGTTGTTGTTGATTACTTGGCTTTTACGTTGACCAATTTAGACTTTATTGGTTCCTTTAGTACTAAGATAAGAACTAAGATTTCAGAGCAAATTAGTTTGATCGAAAACAGTACAGAGCGTTTTGACATTGACCATTAAGAATAGAGACAAACCTAAATAGGAACAATTTTATAACCCTATTCCAGGAATGTCAGAACATAAAGATGTCTGTGACGAAAATGGCAGACGGTTTCCTTCCTGTCATATGTCCACATAACAGTACAAACAAACAGAACTCTGTATATGTCAATTTATTCATTTTTCCGCATAAACTAGTCAAGGGGGGGGTCAGGTCCCGTTAAGTCCAGCCTTCATACATAGGTACGCCCATTATTACTAGTCCAAATTAATATTCATACGACTAAGATGACAGGATTTTCTATCAACATATTATGTGGATTTTCGGTGATTTTGTGCAGTTTAGTTATGAAAACCAGCAAGTACCGGAATCGGAAAGTACCGGTATTTTGTATGAGAATTTGGTACCAGTACCAACCGGTTCCAAGCCTTGTAAGGGCGAAAACATGATAGAGAAGCGTCAGCTAACATTCCCACTGGGGCTATAAGTTTGCCGCTTGTTATATGTATATATACTTATGCATATGTTACGCTTTAGCATATGTGATTGCCTGTGAGTGATTGGTTTCCTCACGATGTTTTCCTTTACCGGAGCAAGGTCGATGAAAATGACCGTATATGAGTCAGATTGATCTACAAACTCAAGAGGTACATGGAGGGCCGATAAATCGAAACAGAGCAGCGCCTTTTGTTACTTGTACAGGTACTAATTATGTATTCTGTGCTTGTTAAAAAAAGTTAGCCGTAGGCCGTAGTTTCGTTACTAAAAGAACTAATGTATCACAGAAAAGTAATGAACAGTAAATAGATTTTTCGCCTTACGCAAATGCGCCATGCATGTGACGGTAGCGAAACAGCCAAGCCACATATTTTGACTAATTGACTAGGTGTAGAGTTTCTGAAGTTAGGGCTCCTAGAGTTAGGTGGTAGAGTTTAGAAGCTTGGCTACTATTCTACATAAGATCTGATAAATTTTGGACAGTGTGAGCCGTATGACAGTGTGAGACGTAGACCACGTCTGGCAACACTTCACATGAAAATGTTTTTGGTGGGTACATTTAACATCAAAAAGAACAAAAATATATCTGACCTTTTCTCATCGAAATTCCACACTTCAGGGTTCAATATCATCACTTCGATCACACGATCACACACACATCACTGACACAAATTCACACACGATTCGGCACAACGCACAACAAAAATGTCGCTCGCGGCTCGCCAGTCACGCGGGTTGCGTCATGGACGCCCGACTTGCCACTGAGTCAAACTAAAGCAAGCATGTAAACACGCTATTCTGTTCCTTATTTACTTTCTAATATGTTCCAACGGTGGCCTAAATGAGAAAGTTTTTCGCTAAACATTGCAGAATAATGACTAACGTCGCATAGGGACGTAAACATGCATAATTTTAAATCTGCAAATTCGAATGTGACAAAAAAATTATCGTTGATTTACATAAACATAATTTTTGATGAAATAAGTCTAAAGGTTTCAAATTAAATACCTATATATGAAATTGGATAATTGCAAGATTTGCACACTGCGCTTTGGGGTCTTAATTTTTACACGACTGACCAAAAAAGGAGTGTTATGTTTTCAGGGTTCATGTATGTATGTGAGTATGTATGTATGTAAGTTTCTTTATTCCACTATAAGTCCTGAACGGCTTAACAGATTTTTATGTGAGAAGTACATATTTTTAGATTCCTTGCATTCCTCCGAGTGACATAGGCTATGTGAGTTGTCAGTCGTGTTTTTTTATTTTTTAATAATCAGCTTGTAAATACATAATTTTGTACGTCTGCTTTTAACTAAACTAAATAATAGATTAGATTGACAAATACTTGCATAACAATTATTGTAATGAATCAATCTCTGATTCCTGCTCTCTATCTTGGGATGCAGAAATCACTAAAACCACTGAACTAAACCAATCTATCGACTTCGATAAATGATCGGCTGATAACGATTTTTAGACTGATATGATAATACTATTTTGAACGACATTTCATCTTATCTGATAATTATTTATTTTTCGATTAAGAATTTAATCACATTATTTACCAGAGAAATTAGAAGTAAATAATAATTTCATTGTCATTTAATATTTTAACAACGATAACTTTTATAATGAAATCCGGGAGATTTTGAAGTAAATATTTTGATACAAGTATGTATTGTATTAATAATAACAATGTCTTGTATGCATAGTAATAAAAGTCTATACAGATACAACTGATCAGCTGATCTCTTCTCGAGCGCGAGATAAAAATTTTACTACTTTGCTACTGGCATGCAAACGAAAAAACTCATCGATCGTTAAAAATAAAAGACTGCGCGGGAGTACGTTCCATTTCACGGTTAAACTGGGTGGGGAATGCATAAAGGCCCAACCATTAAAATATACCAACGCAACGTATTTTTATGGGTGAAAGAGTCAAAATTAACCTAAGTTTTATTGTTTTTAATGAAGACATATATACAAATTAACAGTACAGGACCAAAACATCGTTATACTAGGACGTACCTAGCTCTATGGTTATATTATACTAATACGATAATTTGAATACCTAAGTGACAAAAAAACATAATAATAACATGTCAACAATTATATGTGTTTTTGAACTTTAGGAGTAACAGCATTAGTAGTAGAGTTTTTGATACTAAAGAAAATGTTCGTAATTATGTAGTATGTTTATTAAAAGATTTTGTGCATTTTCATGCATCCCTGGCCTGGCCAAGTAGGAAAATATTGTCCAGGATAATCAGGATATAGGTATCTGAGCGTATTCATTGCAAAAAAAAAAATCTTTGACTGTATGAAATTCGTGTTCAAAGGGAAGTTGAATAAATGCAATATATAAGATTTTTTTCGCAAAATACACTAAAATCCAATCCATTAAAATCGCGCTAATAGTACGGAAATCTGCAACAAAAAAAAAAGAAAGATCGTGTTTTTTCAGACATTTTGATGGGTTTGCCTGCTAGAATGCATATAAAAAAAGAAATTATTGTTACTATAGAATGTGCGCAGGGTGAAACGCATCGAGGCCACGGCTACCCTTCAGTAATTTTTAACAATGACTTTACATGTGTGTGTGTGTGTGCAACGGCGTAGTTTAACAGACAGATGTTATTTAAAAAAAATCAATACGTTTTGTCATTAAAACGAGTCGGTGTCAATGACCTTGCTGGCTACAGACGATTTAATAGTCAACTAGAAATTACTGAGAATTCAAAACAGTTCGCTGTCGCACATGGATCTTTAAAAATTAATATATTTAAAGACAATAATACTACCTACTATAATTAAATACTATAACTTAAAAATCTAATCCTAAATTTGATGACCTTGGCAAGGTGCCCATTACGCAGGCAGCATTCCCTAATATCGCTGAGCAAGACTGCCCTCGCTTTTTATAAATTTGGGAAGATCTCAGCTTCCAACCTTCTCTCTATGCTTTAATACATAAACTGAATCTTAGACATAAATAAATATATTATTTATACATTTATTAATTTAAGCTTAGACATAGAACTCAAATATCATGGAGTGATTATATTCTCCATTCCATCAGAAAGCGCGCTATTCAGCTAAGCGTGGCCTTCGAGTTTCACGACTCTTGGCTATGTCTACCCCGTAAGGGATAAAGACGTGATTCTATGTATGTATGTATCATTAGATTCTTTTGTTGACGTTTATACTGTGCTAAAAATAGCAACTAGCTAAGTGTTTTGGAAAAGGGTGGCGAAGAGTTGACCCTAGATGACAATGGTACCTACATAATTCCCGGGGAAACCTTTCATAGTTCACTTTTATCCAACGCGTCCCCAAACCAAGACATAATGTGCGATTCTCGAAATCGATGACAAACGGAAACTTTCTCGAAAACGGAATATGTCGAGAAAAAACCGATAAATTCCTGGGAATTTTCTGCAATTTTCTAATAAAGAAATGTTCAAATGAATCAAAATATGATTATTTGTAAATACAGGTTATACAGGTGTGAAAAAATATATATATGTTTCGAGAATAGTGAATTTCTCGGCGGCACATTACACATTTATTAACCTAGTTTCATATATGAGAACAAGCTAGCTAATTATTAAAAATAAAAAACACGACTGACAAGTTTTTACTCAAAAAGTACATACAAACATATAGTTATATACATTTTTTCAAAAGCCTTTCAATTTGATACCCCACTCGATAAGATTGATCAAATTTTATTTTTTTGGTCTGCTATTTATCGCATATATAATACGCCATTTTGTTTTTATGATGACGTCATATAGCCTATGTCACTCGGAGGAATGCAAGGAATCTAAAAATACCTCTCACATCAAAATCTGTTAAGCCGTTCAGGACATATGGTGTAAAAATGGACTTGCATACATACTTACATACGTACCCTGAAAACATAACACTCCTTTTTTGGTCAGTCGTGTAAAAAGAGACGCCACTCATAACATTACGACATCCATAGATAACGAAAACAGCCCATAGCCAACGAAAACAAGGATATTACTCTTGACTCCGGCTTGTTTTCTAGCCATTCATTCATAGCGCCTTCCCCTAAAATTTAGGAAAGTAGCTGACATCATAGACATACAGATACCTAGATAACAAACTGCCCTTCCTTCTGTATATAAGAATATGACCTGTTATTTACATTAAGGATGCAATAAAGAATTGAATTGTACCTTGGAAGATCGTAATGGGTCAATGATAGAGGTGGAAGTGGCCAATTATTAGTCAACAAAATCTAGTTTTGCCATTTCGAATCAAGATGATGACCAGGATGCAATAAAGAATTGAATTGTACATTGGAAGATCGTAATGGGTCAATGATAGAGGTGGAAGTGGCCAAATACTAGTCAACAAAATCTAGTTTTGCCATTTCGATTCAAGATGATGATGACCAAAAGTTCGACGAGAGTATAGAGAAATCCTCAAAAAGGAATTGTATTAACGTACAGAAAAATGACATTTCTTACTCACTATTGCAGATTAGGAACATATTTACAAATAAATTACTTGGGTGAGTCCTGTGTTAATTTTGTATGTGTCCTGATCACAGAATTTTTTTTTAAAGGTAAAGATATTTAAGTATTTAAGTCTGCCTGACACAGCAGAAAACATAATAGTACCAGGAAGTCCCTGGTACTATTATGTTTTTTCTGCTTAGACATCCCTGCCAGGGACGTCTAAGCGGTGTTTATACTGTCTATCGAGTTGTATGTCAGTGAATAACATAAATAAAACTATAGATATATCATGGCTGGAATTACGTAGTGGGAGAAGTGCCAAATCTCTTTTCCTAGGTTCGCTCGGTAATTTGTTCAGTGCCCTTAACTATTTTATAAGACTTCAAATAAGTTTGTGCGTCATTTAATATGAAACTTCCTTAGTTTTTAATTTATTTTTAAGTTACTTTAAGATTTTTTAGATTATTTTCAAAGTATTGTTTAATTATTTCAATAAAAAATATGTAAGTACAAATATTTTTTTTCAATTAATTATTTAAAAAAATCTTGACGATTCCACGAGTACAAACAAAATTTGCAAAAACATAGCGGATAACAGTTGTGTAAAAAAATGCATTGTAAGCATTTCTAAACGAAACAATAGCTTGTTTTGTAAACGTACATTGGAAAACTACCTACAATAGGTTATTTACCTCTCGCATTTGTCAACTAGGTATGTTTAGTAGACGATATAATAAGTCGAGGGTTTTTGACAGCATATTATTTTAGATTACCCGATGCTTATTTAATTTTTATGATTGATACTACCACTACAGCAAACTCAGATTGCCATCCAATGCTATACGCAATGATGCCAACGAGAACTGGCTCTCCTCAGAGGACGGATTTTACAAACTCGTCCTCCTAAATATGAGATTTCTGCATAGTAGGTCGATTGTGGTTGGTCGGTTGCGGCTAGTCGACCATCCTCTCCCATCCCAGAGGCTCTGGGATGGGATGCTCTGGGCCAGAGCATGTCACTCCTTACATATCTGTGCCCCCCGATATCCGGTTTGTCCGTATTCGTTCCTGTATTTGAGCTGGCTGGGTGTGGTACCTATGTTCACATGAACATAGGTACCACACCCAGCCATGAACATTCATACGGCCACTTCATTATTACTGAATTTCGTTCTTCTACGAATCTCCTCATTTACTCCACATCCACGGCGATCACACCGAGAACATAAAACTTATCCCTCTCTACGACCTTGGGCTTTCTTATAATGAGTGGGACCACGTCCCAGAGCAATATAGTGACACACATATTTACCCAATATTATCTTTTTGTGTGTTCAAGATTGTATCTAATCTCTGCGTGACTGATAACGAAGTCACGGATATAAAATTAGAGTTTATTTTTATACTGTCTGAAAAGATATGTTGACAAGAAAATGTGCTTTGTACTACTTATACTACATACGGTTTTCACATATATGAAATAAAAATATGTACCACACACATACCCATTAAGAAGTTTCTTACGTGTTCTTAAACTAAATATTTGGTGGGGTAATGGAATTTGTAATTCCATGAAAAGTAATATATCTGTGTAATTTCAAGGATCACGTTATGCGACTATACTAATGCTAACCGGATCTATGTCCACCCACCTTTTCAAGTCGAGACCAGCCCAAAATGAGTCACTCGTCCTGCCGACCCTTGCTTTATCTGAACGTCAACTGTGCCTGTTCACAAAGGTGTCTTTTGTTCAGGTTCATTGTCGTTGCCTTTTTGATTATATGAGCTGAAATACTGCAGCATACGTCAGCCTTACCCAAAATAAACTTTCAAGCAAAGAGAAGTTAAGAAGCTTTCAGTTCCCGACTGAACTGAACAGAGTCAGGGAGGCAATGACAGCTCGATAATTGCGGAAGCCTTTCCTTAAAATGACTTCAGAATATTCAGATATTATCATACACACATTGTATACTAGAGTACACGTCAGCCTAGCATTGCGTTGTACCGTAAAAATGTCACCCGATACAAAAAAGAAAAAGTTACGACGTAGATGAATACGCATATTTTTCCATTGACACGTAATATTATATCTATTTCTGCATTAGTAATGAGAAACTCGTGTAGATATGAGTTATTATGTACAATATAAGTATATGTATAGAGTACTTATAAGTAGTATATATACATCAAACATAGTCGATGTTATCTCGTTTCCTAACAATTCTGTAGCCCCAGGCGTCTTGTTTGATATGAACCACATAGGTACATCTCTATTTAACGTATCATGTTCATGTATCTGCGAGTAAATTATGTATAAATACATACTATGTTGATATAGACCCGACGACGCAGGTCGCAGAGTGATAAGTAGATTTATCATTGATTTCCCATTCCACTAATGCGATGTGTATGAGTATGTTTGTTACTCAATCATGCAAAATCTACTGGACGAATTTCGATAAAATTTGGTGCACGTGTAGAATATAACCCGGAAAAGCACATAGGACACTTTTTGTCCCGATATTCTCACGAGAAAACACCACGGGACGCAGCTAGTATCATTTATATAGCGTATATGATCATGACTACACATTGTGACCATTTGTTTGTATATCTCTGAGAGATATTAATATGACAGTAGGTACATACGAGTACTATGTCTCAAAGACTTGTGCACACAGATGTCAGAGTAGAAATATAGATATGTCACTGTTTGAAATATGCCGGTATACAGGGGCTAGTCTTCTGGGTTGGCAGTGGTTGAGGCAAATATAAATGAAAAATTTACAACAGCCCTAAACATATCTAGAATGAACAGATTCTCTTAAATCATGGCTAACCTATCAAACAAAAAAAACTAGACCAAAATAATCGGTGTATCTCATTCCAATATGTCGGTATTAATGTTATCGTCAGTTAGGTATTTATTTTTAGGTATATTTTTAAACTTTGGCCCCAATTAACTCCCAGTTTATTGATTTGTCTTCTTCGCCGAGTGGAAAATAGTTGGCATTTACACTGACCTGCTTCAAATAGTTTTTAGTTTGGTTTCATATCTACTTTGCAAGTGAAATGAATGGATAATCAAATAAGAAGTGAAATCTCATTTTACTATAATTTCGTGTCTTGTTGAAGTAAATGCTTCGTGTTTTTTTGTGCATTACTTAAGTAAGCACTTACACCATACATGGAGCTGTGTGTGCCGACTCTTTCTCCAATAAAGAAGGTAGGCAAAACAATGTACGTCATCATTAGATAAGGAACAATAGTACTATCGTACATGGCAGGCAGGTGTTTAACATAATGAAATTAATGACTAACAGTCGAGTAACTACACAACTTATAGACTATAGAGTAGGAAGCCCCGGTTCAATGTCAAGACCTACGTGCTCCACATAGCTATACCTATAGCTTCTACATTCAAGATGGGATTATATGCAGAATTCCGGACACGAGTCCCAGACATATACCTACTGGCCGTGATAAGGCGCTGATAAGCACACGTCACCACCACGAGGTACCACGTTGTCACATGACTCAGCCGGGTAAAGCAATCATACCTTGTGACGATGTCTATCAACACCTCCCCTGACGGCGCCGACCACACCATAATACACTACAACACTACACTAAAAGTACACCTGCGTAGCACCATCTCACTAACGGATAAGGACCTCTATACGAGTTCCCGAATGATAACGCAGCCAAAAAAAAACCCGGGGGTCCTAAAGAAGGTCGAATCTGGTATTTTTTTTCTGAAAAGCTGGCAACGTCGCACCAGTCGCCGGACGGACGCGCGTACGGTTTGCGCGCCACTCATTGGCTGAATGCGTCGGCGGCCATTATTGTGCGGCGCCCGGCGGCCAATGACGCCGCGTCCCACACGCCCCGCCCACATCCTAGCGGCCTGTTGAATGAATTTCACGTCAGTCGCGCCGGGGACGTCCGACTGGATGGACGTATCCAATTCAACTTCAAGACCAGAAGATTGATGCTTCCGAGAGCACATTGAATAGAACGCGACAGAATGCAAAACAAAGCTGAAAGTGAAGTAAAACATGCAAATAGAATCAAACTCTTCCAGAAAGAACTTTCTGATTCCCGAGAAACATGAAATACGAGTGGATACCATATGAAATGTGATCGATACTGTGCAAAGCAACCGCTTGTTTTCTAAGAATTACTACTAACTTCTTCAAAACCACCTGGTACTCGTGTTACCTGCAACAAATAAAGAATAATTTTGTAAAGTGCTGTTATTATAGACGAAATACAGTGACAGTCGGTTCTGAATTCAGTTGGTCCAGTAATTTTAAATAAACAGACGTCACATTTTAAAATATCGATCACGTTTTATATAAAAGCAATCTATACAATATCTAGTTCCTTCCAGACGTGTATTTTAAACATCATTTCATGGCGAGTAATCCTAATGATGTTTTATATTGTAATTACTAAAAATAAAAATAAAATGATGATGGTCCTCAAAACAAGTGACATGAATTAACCAATTAATTTTAACAATAAACGAAATCAATATTTTTACAAAACAGGTAAGTGAGTGAAAAGACTGAGTCAAAATTGCTCGACCAAGAAATTATTAAAAATATAGGTAGGGTATGAAAGGAGGAATGAATATTATTAATGATATATGAAACACTGCCATGAATATGGCTACAAATATGAAACCTGACCTACTTGTGGAAGTACAGTCGACCGCATGTCTTGTAAGGACCTCTGATTTCGCAGCAGTAACGGGGAATTTGCAATGAATTTGGGTAGATTGATATGCTGTTTCATATTTTAGATGGTTGAGGGTTCTTTGCTAGTTTTTCCAGAATCTAGCAAGATTGCACCATTCTACCAATAAAGTAGAGTAAAGCAATTTAAATTCGGAATCATAGCGATCGATATCGCCCCGAAATGTACCAAAACACTTGGACAGCAATTTTTTTGTAGATTTAATTTGGACTAGCCTGTACAACATAGTAAAAAAATGTAAAGTCGTCATCCAAAATCTATAGGTATAGCCATGAAACCAAAGACAATTATGAATATAAACATACCTACTACATCACCGCATTATTATAATTGAATTATAGGTATATTCTGCAAATAGTTGAATATACAGCCAGCTTTATTGGCTAACTAGATAGAGATTATTACACTGACTGTGCTGACCAAACTGTATATTCTAGAAAATTAAAAGTATTCGCACAAAACACGATACAAGCTACATGTAGTTCCGTAAACACCCTATAGTATAGACAGTTTTATTTACACACGGGCTGACCTAGATGTTATCTCTGAAATGGCGGCCGATCGATACAGCGCCCAGCCTTCCCGTCTGCGAATAGTGGGAGACATTTCCACACGGATATACAGAGTGATATAAAATCATTACTCACTGTATGTATGAAGAGTATGAGACTTCGTCGATCGTGCTTCGGGATAATATTTCGGTGCTGTGTGAGACCAGTTATAAGATTAAAGACAAGATGTGGAACTGATTATAGAGAAGACAAGAAGTAGAATGCGTTTTATTTTCACCTTATAGTTCCTCAGTCAAATTGACAGTAAAACTAAAAATATAGTAAAACTAGCTGAACCTGCGGCTTCGTACGAGCCATGGCTTAGCTTTCATATAATCGCTTTTTACAACAATCATGGCTATGAAAAGTTCCTATTCGTTAATCTAAGAAATTAATATCAATAATATAAAAGTTTTATGCCAACATGACGCCAGAGGAACTAAAAGATGAAACGCCCTCTAGGTATTTAGTTTTGCATAGCTAAAGCTAAAATTCTTACATTCTTCTTGATTCTTACATTTCAAGATTTGTAAAGAAGAAAACTAAGGTTTTATTGCAAGGTTTTTGTACTATGCAAAATAGGTAAAAAATATTCACAATCCTGCTAATGTGGCAGGTGGTACATAGTACTATTTGCCCTCTTTCTTTATCATATTTTATATCTTATTGTTTTCTGATCAAATATCAAAAATAAACAATTTCAAGGTCAATTTCGCGACCTAGATAATATCATTATCTTCGTGACACATCTTATCTGAAAATAATCCAAAATATGTAGGCTACGTCAATCACAGCGTGATAGAGAACAAAGGCTTGCGTTAAGAAAAATCTTTACAATATAAAAACAACTATTTCTGGAATAGCGAATACCTTTTTCCGGGAAAAGTGTCCTATTGGTTGGTTAATCTTACCAAATAGTGCTACGTCGCAGAATATCCCTTTCGCAAAATGTTCCTTCTTTACATAATTTACTATATTACGCCTGTTTTCTCAAACTAACTACAGAAAACACTCGAAACAGCTTTACATGTAAAATAATACTTCCACTAGAAACAAATAATAGTAAATAACTAGTTTTGGTATAAACATACTAGGTAGGTATTCAGAACTCTGAAAGCTGTTAACGCGATATTTTCTAACCAGTGGCGGACACGACCGAGGGCGGTCGTCTGGAGGGCATGTAGTACGTAACACAAACAAGAACAGACGGAGTCATAAATAAAACATATCTTATTGTTTTCGCCTCAGTTCCGCGATGCATTTTGCGATGTATTCTTAGTTTCATAGGTTTTAATTGTAACGGATTTTGATGGAAAAATATTACGTAATATATAAAACCATTTCATTTGATGCCCCAGTATATTTGCATACAACTTTTTAACGGCTAAACCGATATTCATCAAACGAAGCTCAAAACATTCTCGACAAAGGCTGACATTAAAAAAACTACATCCAAATCGGTTATTCAGTTGCGGAGCTATATGAGATAGACATACAGATACACAGACACGTCAAACTTGTAACACCCCTCTGTTTGCGTCAGGAGTTAAAAAAAAAATCAAGTAAGAAAAGCGAAAATACTATTACAAAACTCAGGTCCTTTTTAACGATTTCGCCATTAAGGGCTCCATTTTGCGTAGCCAATAATAAAATAGCCGTACGAAATAGGAACAGCTGATTTCGCGAACCCAGGGGCCCTCAAGGTCCTAGGGATTCCGCCCTACAGGGGGGCGAAGTCCCCACTCGTTTAAATAGAAAGGGAGGTAAATACAAGTATATTCGCAAAAGATCTACCTATATTATTGTGCCTATGCAAGGTAATTTTAACCGTAGCTTTTGGATATTCTTTATGAAGGTGCGGTAACCATACGTGAGATAAGGTCTTAAATTGAATGTACCAATAAGGGTGAATTTATATACTTAACTGACTATTTTATTCGTCGTAGATTTTATCTTCACCAGATTCTACCTTCGTCAAATCCAAACCGTAAATCATATAAAAAATATCAACTCAACTGTAGTTAAGGATTAGGATGGCAAGTGGGTCACCTGATGGTAAGTGATCACCGATGCCCATGGACAACTGCAACACCCGGGGGAGCACAGCAGTGTTGCCAGTTTATTGTGAATTTATATTTAGTCGTGTGCTTGAAATGACTGCGAGCGGACGCGACGGTTATGCGAAAACTTCGCTTATGTACTCAGTAAATAGAACAAGCCTCTTATGTCTCTCCAGTTTTATATAATAATCGATTTCAGAGAGCGAATTCCGAGCCAAATTTCGCTGTTTGTTGGTTGGTATCGCCTCCACGAAGATATTTCCAGATAAACCGTGCCAAACTGGTGCCAAAAGCAGACGGAGAACAATATTATAGAACTGTTAGTATATGTACTTGATACGACTGTTAATAATATACACAGTGTTTAAAAAATATGATTTCTTGATTTGATGGGATGGATATGGATGAGTTTCGTCCATTTAAACAAAAATTATAAGACAAGCTTCTTTGAAAAACTCACAACCATTTAGGTAAGTAGTACTTGAAGCACATTTCCGTTCAAAAACTGCATCTTTTTCCTTTAGAATCTGGGAAGCAAGATGAACAAAACAGTATTTTTTCCGATAACTGATGATAACAGACGATTGTTGTTCTGATAAAAATACACACGCCGCGTTGCCGTTCCGTCCGACACGGCCGGTGCGGCGGCGTTGCCGTCCTTCCCATCTCGCCCGGCATTTGCAATTTAGATGAGAGGCGGTTGTTACGCCACATTCACTAAAATAAAAACAATGTTTCAGTTATAAATATGTTGCTTAGCTGCCAATGCGAATAAGTGCGGCTAATAGAATCGCTCATGTCGATAACTTCGACTTTGAAATATCAATATCGTGTGCAATCAATCAATGTAATACTTCGTTTCCTTGAAAGCATTTGTTCAGTATAAATAAGCAAGTTAGTCCAACCACAGGTCTACTTAGGTAGGTATGTAGAACCATACTACCTCTCTGCAGTTTTAAATTAATGTAGAAACAACCTATTATATTACGCCAAATGCACAACGTACATCTACAAGCATATACATCAAAATTGCGACTCTAGCTTAGACTCATGTTAGAAAAATTACAAAATTACGCTAGATATCAAATCAAATTTAATCAGATCTTTAATGATGGCTGAATACTAAATGTCTGCTTAGGTACAGCTTTATTTATACACTAGCTTTTGCCCGCGGCTTCGCCCGCGTGAATTTCCCACGGGAACAGTGCTTTTTCCCGGGATAAAAAGTAGCCTATGTGCTATTCCAGGTCATTATCTACCTCTGTACCAAATTTCATCGAAATCCGTCCAGTAGATTTTGCGTGATTGAGTAACAAACATCCTCACAAACTCACATCCAAACTTTTGCATTTATAATATTAGTATGGATACAAATTAGCATGATACGTGAAAGTCAACACGTCCTGTCCGTTGGAACCCGATATGGTCGCAGCGACTAGAATGACATGGTAAACAAACACGCCGCAACTTGTTTTTAATTACGTATTTGCAGCTTGAAGTCTGAGAAACAATATAATATCCGTCAACTGGACCCACGGGTCTAGATTAAGCGGGATCAGTCGACGGAATACTCAATATTTTGACCACAGACTTATATTAATTCTGTGCCACAGATTAGTAAAAATCATATTAATATTATAATCATTCCCATTCTCTACTCGTGTGTTTACACGCTCTTGGAAGGCGGAATACCGACTGCTACTGAGATTAACTCAAGAATAATTTTCCCGATGTTTTTATATATAAAATTTTTATTAATATGCATTTAGAATTCTCTGTAACTAACTAATAAAGAACTTAAAAGATGCCGTAGAAAGTTACGGAAAAACATTTGCTTATTGCGTGCGGCCGGCCGCCATCTTGTCATTGGTCAAGCTTGTTGGGCACACGGTGCGGCCTTGACGGCTTCCTGCGTTAACCATCGTAATGGCAAAAATGTGGTCGATCAGCAACTTTGTTCGCTTGAGCAAGAACTTCATTTGCACACATAGGTAGTGTGCATAATGCACAGTGCATATTTTCCTTGATTGATGCACCTACGATGTAAACATGCACTTGAGTGCACCGCTTGAGGGACGATAAGTGTTTGGAGTGGATGTTAGTATGACAGGAAACAGAGTCTATGGATATTGCACCGACCCCAGATGATTAATGCACAAAATTTTAAAAATTATGTATGTACAAATGGTACTCTTAACGCTATATGGCATTCTCTACCTGTCAACCATTAGACCAAACAGAGAGTAGTAAGGTAGATGATGGGACATGATAAGAAATATGAAGGCGTAAACATGCATTTGTGTAACAATAGATGCACAGGTCAAAATTTTTGCCATTAGCCAGTTTTTTGGACCTTCCGTGAGTAATATAGTCGCAAAGCTAACTAGCTGCGCCCCAAGGCTCTGCTTCTGTGGGAATTTCGGGATTACGAAATGAAAATGATTTTATTTAATCCAGGTTTCATTCTATTCTACCCATCTATTATAAGGACTGAGAAAGCCTAGTGACCTGTTTACAGGAGGTCTTACCTATCTCAGGCACCAGTTCTCCCCACTTAACGTAGGTCCTTTGCCATGTACTTAGCTAACAACTTAAATATTGTTAATTATGCTAATTTGGAGCGAAAAAGAAACGATTTATTTATTTGTTATTTACCATTGAAATCCCTCTAGTATTTACATGAAAAAGTATAACTAAACCAAGCCTTAAACGTATATTTTCACTTTTCACGATTATTAGTATGATTAAGCATATCAATGTAAATATAATCAAGTTGTAAATTATTTTTAGCATAAATTAAAGTCATCCTCGACAGCCCATGTTATCTGTGGAATAATGCCAAAAACAACTTAGCACTGAGCTGGTGCCAAAAGCCAAAACGAATCGCATGCGTTCAGTTCAGTATCATTCGACTGGCGGTGGCAACTACTGAACTGAAATAGATGGGACTATTTTGGCCGTAATGCACGTGCATTGCACGTGTGTTCTAATCACGGTGTGCAGATTCCTAGAAAACAATGTTTTAAACACTTATAATGTTTGTACACTAAAAGAAAATCCATTCAATATGCCATCTTATAAAATATAGGTGGAGGATATACCTCGATGAGTAAAGGACACTGACTAATAAATAGCTGATAGAGCAGAGGTTTTCTTTGGCAGAGGCGAAACCGCTAAACGTAAAAACTTGTTTTTTTTTAGAAAGATTCACTGTTTCTTTCTCGTACATAGCGTAAGTGAGCAGAACAATAATAAAGAAATTTCAGAGTTTCCACCCGTGAAACACAACATTCACGCGGGCGAAGCCGTGGGCACAAACTAGTTCTCATAAAAAACATCTGCGATTCTGTAACCTTACCTGGAAATTATTTAGGAACGTAAAGAAAGTAACACTTTTGGGTGTAACGTGTTTTCTCTTATTGTTCTGTCTGATCCTTTGAGACATTGAATTCAAGTTTTGGAGCTCGTAGTTTGTAAATGGTCGGACCTTCGCATTCCAGCCGAGCCCAGACCAGACCCTTTTGTAATAGTTTGCCTTGAAAACCCTAGTTTTTATTGTTATACGTGTTGCTTTATTGTTCTCCACTCTCCTTTTTATAAAAAAAAAACTTTTTTAAAATGACCTGTCCTTAGTACGGTCCTGTAAATCTATCAGGGCCGGATCCAAGTCTAAGCAGACACTAACCAAGATTTTCGTTTAGTTTTGAAAATAGTGAGCTGACATCAGGGATACCTTTGCCCATTTGTACACCAAAAATTAATTAAAAAAAAAACCGATACCTTTAAAATCCTAAATTATGGAATCGCTCTCAAGGAAAATTTTTAAAACTATGTTTAAAATACATTTATTCTAATATTCCACTAAAAATACACAAAGGAGTTGTTTCAACTCGCAAGAGCTCTCGCAAAAGAGAGAGGGTTATTTAGATTCGTATCATAAATTTGCCGTCGAGCAACTTTATTAAAATCTCGCCCTCACATAGTTGTATCATGTATTTATTACCTACGCTAATGAAATATGTATGCCTCGCCGCGACGCACACTGGTTCGAAAATCGTATATGGTGGACTTAGGGATCAAAGTGCAGCTATCACACTGATTTTTTTTTTACATACTACTTTTAACAATAGCTTTAACTTTTCTAAATAAGGTTTTTGCTAAAAAGTGCATTTTCATATTAAAAAAAAATATTGTTTATTTTTTTGTAATGAGAAAAAGTAATAATCATAAAAATCTTTTAAATGGTAATACTGTTAGGCAAGGCGGCTAGTAGGCGTTATAGTCCGCACAATTCTTAACATTTTATACCTTGGAGTCATATTCATATGTCTGCCGCTTTGGCCTCCACAACGCTTGGAAATTTTCCTTATTAAATATATAGGCATCATAAACTAAGTTACCGTACACATGCTATTTGAACAAGATATGGGCTCAACCAATGAGGGTCGAGTATTTTTTAGTAGAGGGGAGGGGAGAGCGCTATGGAATCTACATTGTATAATTTTTAATGGAGGGGGAGGGCTTTGGAATCTGTCTGGCATTCAGTCACTTTTAATGTATGGTTATCATCCTTAAACAATAGTCGTAAAAGAATATTAAAAATGCCTAAAGTTTTCTGTTGCATTTTAATAATTTATCTGTGATGATATATGTATTATTAAAACATACAAGCATTTTTTTGGTCCTAAGTCTACTTTTGTTTCAAATCTAGACAGTTTAACTAATATACTCGATCTACAAAACATAAAAACTACTACGTAAACAAGGATCCATTTTGATAAACTCCTTTTCTGATCACTCGTACTCGCAAAGAACTTCTCCCTTCCCCCTCTGGTTCTCTCAGCGATATGGTATACCCCTCCCCCTCCTATGATCAAGTGTGGTATTTTGAAAGACTCTACTCCCGCCTCTGAACGGGTCACGTAGCAAGTGTACGGTAACTTAGTTTATGATGACTATATATTTAATAAGGAAATTTCCAAGCGCTGTGGAGGCCAAAGCGGCAGACATATGAATATGACTCCAAGGAACAAAATGTTAAGAATTGTGCGGACTATAACGCCTACTAGCCGCCTTGCCTAACAGTATTACCATTTAAAAGATTTTTATGATTATTACTTTTTCTCCATACAAAAAAATAAACAATATTTTTTTTTAATATGAAAATGCACTTTTTAGCAAAAACCTTATTTAGAAAAGTTAAAGCTATTGTTAAAAGTAGTATGTAAAAAAAAAAATCAGCGTGATAGCTGCACTTTGATCCCTAAGTCCACTATATACGATTTTCAAACCAGTGTGCGACGCTGTAAAAGTCTACAGTTTTCTAAGTATTTCAAACGTGAATGACGAGTGACGAGAACTCAGAGAGACGCTATTCGCATGTATTTAGCCAGATATCCGGACGGAATAAGATATTATGGTCTTTTATAAGGATTCTTTGGGACAATCTGATGAAATACTTCGACCGACTGGAATTAACTGATATTGGGCGGACCCAAGAAGATTTAGAATATTCCTATGGGTCGGAAATCGAGCAATCAGCGATATTCCGGGCCATTTAGCTAAGGCACCCGGCCGAAATAGCAGTTTGGTCCACGAAAAAATCCGGTTGGGTTGGTTTGGTAAAGGGTAGAGAAAATATTATCGATCGAGTTGCTCTGGTACAACCCTATGCTACCGTGTTTGGCAAATAATCTTTATTAACAAAACTTCTTAGGAAAGTAACTATTTAATTCTACACTATTGAAAAATAGATTCTGTGTAGTTTTGTAGGTATCTTGTAAACTAATTGAATGAATGGATTTTTCAGTTGGTCGACGCGGCAATGTGGTGTGGCGCCCGCCCGCACCGCACGGGACGGCAACGCCGCAGTAGCGTATCCGACGATGCGGCAACGCCTGGCCGGCGCGGCGCCCTGGACGGCAACAGTGTGCACTGATTCAGCAATTCACATTCAAGACATTGAGATTACATTTTATTATTACTTGACGCTATTTTGTTGACGATAATGATAGGAATAAGTACATATTTCAGTTCCAGTATAGATATTATATTTATAACTAGCTTTTGCCCGCGGCTTCGCCCGCGTGAATTTCCCACGGGAACAGTGCTTTTTCCCGGGATAAAAAGTAGCCTATGTGCTATTCCAGGTCATTATCTACCTCTGTACCAAATTTCATCGAAATCCGTCCAGTAGATTTTGCGTGATTGAGTAACAAACATCCTCACAAACTCACAAATTCACAAACTCACAAACTCACATCCAAACTTTCGCATTTATAATATTAGTATGGATTACATAATATTATGCTATTTTCGAAGGTTTTACTGATTGGGACTCTATTTGGTTTTATTATCTACAAAACCAAACAAAACCTATTTATTTTAGTTAACATTGTTTTGTTTATTTGACAATAAAAGAATGAGACAAAAGGACATTAACTAGGTAGGTACCTACCTTATTCTTTTTTCAAATTTTAGCTTGAGGAAAAGGCACAGATTAAATAATAGTTACCTACCTAGAGAAGGTTACCAAGTAGAGGTTCTAAATAGTCTTGATTTTCGCAATGTCAGAAATTATGGATTTATAAGAAACAAACAACAAGATTTACAAGGCAACAAATGAGAAGGTTGACGTAGACAGAAGGAGGCCTATACCCATCAGTGGGTCACGGAAGGCTGTGGATGATGATTATGGAGGAAAAAAGCGTGATACCTAATATGTATACGTAAATCAATAAGTTTCGACCGACGATTTGAGGAAATCAGTTTCTGAGAACTGCGACGTACAATTATACAAAAAAAATCACTTGTCATATCCATATCATAACTAGGTACACAATTATAAATACGTTAGCAAGGCAAAGTCGGTTAATTCACAAATAAGATAACGATACCGCCATTAGGTAATTAGTTTTCCATTTTGGTAGGTACTTAAAGATTTCCGTGCCGACTCATGTTAAAATCGATAAAAGTTTAATTATAAAATAATTGATAATAGCCTCATTATATAATGATTACTGTTAAATACTGGTACCGTTGTTGTCCATAAAAAATACCTTCTAAAAGGCGGCTATGCGCTATGAATATGGATTGTTTTTTAAGTCGATCGAGATTGAGTTAGAATCGATAAATTGAAATTTCGGTGGCGGATCTCAAACGAATATTTTGGAGATAAAATATAGAATAGGATGGAGTTAGGAACTCACCATTCGAAAGCTATTCCGAATTCAAATTAATCAAAAGCTTCAAACAACTTCAAAGCTCTTCTAAGCATAATTACGAATAAGTAATGAATTTAGAAATGATCCATGGCAATCTTATAAATTTCAGATCAAAAAGAAATACTGAAAGCAACATCTAATGTAATTACGTATTTCATATCTAATGAATGAAGATGTGGTGCTGGAGAAGGATGGAGAACATCAGTTGGATAGAAAGGAAAACTAACGAGGAAGTGCTGAAGATTGTAAATGAAAAGTCCTCTTTTCATTTAAGTCTACTTAGTGAAATTGAAGATAGGAGAGGTAGAATGATTGGCCACTTGATACGACTTGAAGACCGCCAATGTCTTAATGATTATAAAAATATAATTGAAGGAAATGTGATGGGAAGAAGAGGTCTAGGGAGACCGAGAAAGAGTTATGTAAGAGAAGGCAGGCGTAGTGTCGTATCAAGGCCTTAAATGTAAAGCCGAGAATAGAGATATGAGGCGTATACTCCACTGACAAGAGCTCTTAAATAAAAAGAAAATGAAGAATGAATGAATTATTTGATTTTAAAAGATTGCTGCATTAGTGATCAATTCCTACTTTTCATTACGATAAAGTCGTGGCGATTTGTCAGTAAAAATTAAAAATAAACAAGATACACATAATGATAATAGTTTTTCCACACAATAATAGAGTCATTCAAGTGCATATGCTATTTCGCAGTACAATGCACGTCCGTTGCATTGTCGGGGCCAGATCTGCATCTTCACGCATGTAGCCACTGTATGCAGGGCTGCCTAATGTCTCCGTGAAAAAGTCTTGGAATAATAATGACCAGGGGGCCGATTCTACTTATTACAAACGTAGATGTCGTGTCTCAATTGTGTCTCAAGGGCCAAAGAAATTGAAATAAAGTGACAAGATCTCTGTAAGACTTCTATGTTTTATAACGATTTCTTTGGCTTTTGAGACACAACTGAGGCACGACAAAGCTACGTTTGTAATTTGTAGAATCAAGGGCTAAAATTTTAATGGCCATAATCACTCGAGAGTAAATATGCATATTTTGAGTTTGCGTGTACCACCCTAGATCTCATCTTTGCTTCCCATCAGTCAAGATAGAAGTGAAACGCACTCAAGTTTTTATTAAAAAAAATTGAATTGGATAGGCATTTTTCATATTCTAAATATTTAAAAATAAACCTTATAACATCCAAGGAGCATTTTAAAATATTTAGGAAATGTGAAATGGTACTCTGATTTGTCAGTCTCCTTTTTGGACCCCAGACATTTGATATCACAAGTTCTAGTTACGACAACTGCCGCCATGGTCATGTCAGATGCTTGACAAAAGTCTGACATCAGGGTTATCGAACAAACTACATAGTTAAACATGTAACTGTTAGTAAGAAATTGGTACAGACTTCATGTAAATTCAGATTTTTGTTACTCATTGATTGAATATAGTCAAAATATTATAACATGTTTTTGACCGAATAAGGCTGAAATACATGTAAAAAGATAGGTAGTATTTTGGTAATGGATTTTTTTTCTTTATTTGGTAACCCTAGTCCCTCCCTGCCCGTCTGGCCTGGTATGTAGCTGAAAGGAAGTTCTGTACATGCACGAACACGGCAGGTAGGTATAAATATAGCTGACCAATGTTTATTTCTTCTAAGCAAAAAGAGATTAGGGAGAGAGAGAGAGAGCGATAGGGAGGCAGTGTCAGATAAACAACATCAGAAGTTTTGAGCTATTGAGGGGAAGATGTTTTTAGAAATACATACAGATAAACCTGGTAATGCACAGATTATAAAGATTCCTCAATAATAAAATAACTCTCATAAAACTCATAATACAGTCCATAGGCCCATCCATAGGCAATGAATGCTCTATTTAGTCCTATTTTTAGTCTTTGTCGCATCGGTAAGGTGAACGCATTGCCGTTTCATTTTAAAAATGTAGTCATTTTATATCGATATGCATTATTAAGCTTTGCCCTTTAATTATGACCGTCCATGCCCTACAAGAATAACATTAACCACGACCCTGGCCATATTTTCCATGGCCATTTCAACCATGGGTTCGTCACGGTGCCCGCCTCCGCTAATGGCGCCATCACCAGACAAATGACAGACAACCGCCATTGTAGATGTATGTACCTATACCCATTTGTTTCGTCTACCAAATGCCATAAAATTGGGGCCAGCTAGACCATTGAAAAGGGAGAATCATATGGTAGCCACTTGCTTACATTCTTAATAATAATAACAGTCACTTTGCATAGGATTGTATTAGTATGATGAAATAGGTAACCTACCTGCATCTACCTTTTCTTTTGAGATGACTTCATTTCAGAATTGAGGCCTGCTGGGGATAGGCCATTGAAAAGGGAGAATCATATATAATAGTAGTCATTTAGTATCACTTGTTTACATTCTTGAAAACAGTCACTATGCACAGTGAGTGTATTAGTATGATGAAATAGGTACCTAGGTAGGTACCTACCTTTTCTTTTGAGATAACTTTTCAGAATTACTCAATAACCGTAAAATCTCGAATATATTCAAGCTAAGCTTCCCAAAAACACCGTAGAGTAATAATTAGGTACGAGATTTTGACGCAAGGAAGGAAGGAACACTTTGTTCTCTTCTCTGTCAATGACGTAAATGAGTTGCATTTGCATCGCATTAAAATAAGTGCTAATATAATAAAGTAAAAACAAATGTCGGTGCTTTGTCCAATATTTTTGTTTAAAAATCAGGCAGTTTGCACGTGTTGTAAGTGCGAATGCGTAATACAACTCCCCATCATATCAGTGAAATGCCAATGAATGAAAAATGAACAACAATACATTTATGACGTCACTAAATTATTATTGAGAGGTTTACATTTAGCACGAGGAATTTAAAAATCGCAATTAAATGCTATATAAACAAAACTGCGGACATTTAGCAAAGTGAAAAAAGCCTGTTGCCGGCTCGAAGTGGGTCGAGCGAGCTCGGGACGGCAACGCCGCCTAGCGGTATCTATCACACGGAGCGGCAACAGCGCACGGGCGGTGTGCCTCGATCTGCGTGTTTCAGTCTGCATTTTTGAAAAAATACTGGAGCCTGTTTTTGAATAATTCATGTTCCAATCTCAAAACGGGTTTTCTGATCTTGTCATATCATCTAGGTATTTATTATAAAAAATTCAAAACATCATATTCTCTGATTTAAATTCAACTTCAATGATTAGTAGGCACTTTTAAATCTAAAACAGATAGGCTAGTATTGGGAGATCAATAATAATGTCCTTGATTAGCGGAAATAAGATTTCTACAAGAATAGATTTACTTGATAATACGCATAGCCATGAGCGCGGTCACCCAATGTCAGGGCAGTATTGATTTTCTTCGCAAAACTTTGTTTGTACCTACTCCGATTTACGTTCTCGCAATGTTTGTCGAGAGTTGCGAGCGAACAGCATATCCGAAACGTTGTTTCTTTAGTATGAAACTTGAAGAAATATCGCAACATTATTCGCAGCTATCAAGTCAACGTCTAAATAAATTAAATTGAAAGTTGAGTAGGTATATATATACCTATGCAAGATCGAAATATAGAGCCATTTTCTTGAACAATGATAAGTATACATATATACAAACAATGCTTCAAGAATGTAGTACTTAACTGACATTGACAGATCTTGTCATTATTCACCCTAGATTATTGAATCGCTTCTTAGTATAGATCAAGCCTATAATTCGCAAATCGTGACACGTCGGTGCATCGCGTGGTGCATCTTTTGACAGTTAAATTCGATAGTGATGTGTCATGTAAACTTTTCAATTCGTGCTGTTTTTTTTAAGTATTTAATTTCGATTATAATAAAATAGAAGATAAATAAAATATTTGAGGCCTGTTTGCATTTTTATTTTGTGTTATGAACTTTATACATTACTTTAAACTATTTACATGTAACAAATGAACTCCATATTTAAATGAATCTATTGATTATGATATAATTATGTGCGAGTGTCGGCTGTGCCAATCACTAATAAATCTATCTTGTCATTTGTTTCTATCTTGTTTATGAATTGTCTGCTCACGCAGAAAACAATAGGACTTGGCCGATAATAGTCCTCTAGTAGTAAGGGAAAATCTTTGAAGCTCTATGTTATTCACACATAGAACTAACAAAAATATGTTTTCATAAATTGTACATGTAGTCCCAGTGGCAAAAATAACAAAATGGGGTAAATGGGAAAGAATTGCTATGTATTTAGAATCGTTGATGTTGGTAAGTTTCAATAATTAAGAAATTTTCAAGCAACATCTGAAAATTAGGTTCTCTCCGCATCAGAGTCCCATTTGATCAGTGCAATCAAGTGTCTTCAGTCTATCCCACGTCTATCCTATCTCAGAAGGGATTACAGCCAGCCTAGCCTCCTCTGGCAATTATCAGAAAGACGGGATCGACCATCCAGATCTCTATTGGCCTAATTTTTTAAACTATATTGCTCTTAGTAGTTGGAGAAATAAAAGGGAAGCTTTTGGCCAGCAGTGGGATCTATTAGCTAAATAAAAAAAAAATTGCTCTTAGTATAAATTACATTTTTGCACAAGATTTCCAAGGTCTTAGATAAACACTAGCTGTTGCCCGCGACTTCGTCCGCGTAACTCATGCCTTGAGTTCATTCAAATGACGATAACTTTTTAGGGTTCCGAAGTAAACAAGGAACCCTTATAGTTTCGTCATGTCTGTCCGTCCGTCCGTCCGTCCGTCCGTCTGTCTGCGGCTAATCTCAGAGACTACTAGTACTAGAAAACTGTAATTTGGTAGAGATATACATATTTATTACGCGGAGCGAACTGTAGAATAAAATTAGGAAAAATATTTTTTTTTAGGGGGCCTCCCCTACACCTAAAGTGGAGATGATTTTTTTTTCTCTCGATTATACCATCGTGTGGGGTATCATTTGATAGGTCTTTTAAAAATATTATGAGTGTCTGAAGAACATTTTTTGATTTAGGGATCCGTGTGCGAAATATTTAACTTTAAAGTGATAAATTTTGTTAGAGTCAAGTGTCCCCCCCCTCGAACAGGAAAATGGTGGGGGGTGGATACATGAAACAAATTATAATAACTAGCAAATATAATGAATTTAAAAGGAAAATTATCACGGCTATGTAGACTTTACACGTTAATGAGTAATAGACGATAAACTTACAAAATTGATTTTAGTATGAAAAATATTCGTAGGAACAATTTTCATTCTATATGATGGTATATACTTAGGTTATTTTCATTCAACTCGGGGAATTGGGTGAAATGGTCCCAGCATAAGTGGACTGATCACCCGTCTGGTGCTCGCGCTGGCGTCCCCACATAGTAAATAATAATAATAATAGGTTATTTTCATTAGTTATATAAACATGGAAGTAAATATAAGTTCATGTGTCCGCATTTCTACAGGATAGGTACCTTCGGAACCCTACATTGTTCGTGGCCCGACACGCACTTGACCAATTATTTTTTAATGAACCGATTTTTATGAAACAAACTGTAAATGTTTTGCTGAGTTAAAACAAAGCAATTGGTGAAAGTTTGAAGTAAATCGGTTTAATACTTTCGGAGACAAGCGTGATCATACATACAGACAGACCGACAAAAAAATAAAAAAAATTTTTTTCTTTCTATTATTCTTTTCAAGTGTCCTATCCATTTCAGTCAAAAATACTAAATGTACAGACAAAATATTTTTACTGTTTTATTATATGTAAGTATAGATATGTATAGATGAAGCGGTGTCAATTAGTGGGATTGAATTCGACACTGGACGGTATTTTTACTAATTTTGTTCGCAGGCTCACTTTAATAGATTCTTTGATTCTATTCTACTCTATTAGGCATGCAATAAGAAAGATGGTCAACATTAGTCCTGATGGCCATATGACTGTCATCATAAACAGTGAAAAGTCTGAAACTAGTGTGTTGTCCATTGACCTTGAAATACATTCGATAAGAAAAAGTAAGGCAATTTTAAATAACTTCTGAATAACCATGATTCTATTTCACTGGGGTTAATTTTTCAATCATCGAATAAATGTTATCAACTAGTTGAATTATAGAATGACTAAAATTAGTTGACAGCACTACGTCAGTTGCACTGTAGGCATGACATGAACCTACAATTTAGTCGCTTTACACATCTGTCAGATAACATTTATTTGATGATTGAAAAATTAGCCCAGAATCAGACACTTAAAGCACCGACTGATAATAATTATTTTTTAACTTTTTAAATGGCAAGTGTTCCAAATAGAAAGGAGGTATTCGGAGTAAGAGGTTAGAAAAATAGAATCGGTGTTCTCTTAATATATTTCTAAATCTAAATAGTTAATACGGCGTCAACACAAAGAAAATACGACTTCTGTGGGTGTAAAGTCAATGTAGCAATAATAAAAGAGTACAATAAAAACGTCACACAAATATCGGCTTACCAGTGTTATAATAAAACTTTTTTCCAAAAAAAATGAACCGACTTCCATCATAAAACTTAAAATCATGAAATAACAATAAAGAAAAATGTATTAGCATTCTACCTACTGAATGAGGTGAAGTCGGTGCCGCAGTAAGGGTGTTATGTAATTGTTTAGCTAGGTATTATATATATATATTAGAATCATGTAAATATAAATGATTCTAATATTAACTTAAATTATTTAATATTCAATTTGGCACCGACTTCACCTCATTCAGTAGGTAGAATGCTAATACATTTTTCTTTATTGTTATTTCATGATTTTAAGTTTTATGATGGAAGTCGGTTCATTTTTTTTGGAAAAAAGTTTTATTTTATTATTTTTAGTTTAATAAAAACTTTTCTTTCACTAGCCGAAAATAAAGAATTAAGAATTCGAAACTTTTTATGTCAGTTTGATTTGAAATGTCAGAACATGTCAAATTGTCTATTATTGTGGCACATAAATAGACCGAGATCCCGTGACGACCAAACCTTCCTTATTTTAAAAATGCTGAATGTTTCTCTGCGTGGTATAAACGGGTAAAAAATATTAGCGACTATGTATGAAGTTTGGTTCTTAGTTGCTTATGCAGGTAATATGGATAGTAAGGATGATTTTTATAGGTAAAAAAAGCAACCTTGGGGCCTCCCAAAGTAATATAAAATTAAGCTTTTATAATAAAACAAATATAACTATAATTTAGTAAGGTTACAATATCTAGCAGGGGTTTATATCTGCACCAATTGCTTGGTAATGGATGGCGTGATTTCTAATATTATTAGGAAAATAAAATCTTTAAAAAACTTTACTTTGAGGAAATTGAGTTACCACTTTAAATGTTATTGCTACAAGTAATCTGCCTAAGTAATCATGCACCAACTTTTATAGTCGCTAATCGCTATTTCTATGTTGGGTACATACACAGAAAATCTTGAGTTTTAACAAAATAAGGAAGGGCATGCTATCGCGGGCTTTTGCTCTATAATGCAATGTTGGTATTTTTATATTTTGTTAGGTATCTTTAAAATTACCGAACAGATTCTGACGTGGTTAAAATGGGACCAACTTGGGAATACACCATTACGAATAAAAAAACAATTTTGGAAATCAGTCCACAATTGGCGGAGAAATCGGCGAACATACATAAAAAAAAAACATACATACATCGAAACATATAACCTCCTCCTTTTTTGGGAAGTCGGTTGAAAATATGCATTGCTAGCATTATCAAGGCATTTATCACAGTTATTCATCATTGTTGGTTGACGGCTGGCGACACTGCGAAGAATTCCAAGAGTAATCGAAGTACATATTCGCCAGATTATAATCAATGCTTCTGATCATTTAAAACAATGCATCGATATCTCTCTCGTTAATAGTTATCTAAACTGTGTCTAAAATAGATAATGGAGTTAATGCCAAAATCATGAAATTTGGCAAACGTTACGTTCCTAAACGCAACACAAAAAGTGCATCAAATGAAAATTGTTGAGCACGGGACGGCAACGCCGCGCCCTCGGTAAAAAAGGCAACTTCGCATCGAGCGAACTCAAAAAGTATTTCGAGGTACACATTTCGCATGCAGAAACGGTGCGACCTTTGATCCCAGGCGAGTCTTTCTGGTGTGATGTGAATTTTACATTTAGATAAGACATATTCTATTTTACTTTTGTAGGTAAATTTAAAGATAAAATTCGTAAAAATCATATCAAATCAACCTATTTTTGGTGAAAAGCTTCTATTGACGCGACTTGGCAGTAAAATCGACTTGAATGCCATGACCGAAAATGGCATGATGCGTCGTGCTACTTCGCTCATTGGTTTACATCTGCTAAAATACGTAACAATTTCTGCAAATAGTTTCATTTCAAGTAAACGGACGAAAAAAAAAATAAGTTTGTCAATTTCAAACAAACTTCGCGATTACGATTATGACAATCTGTCGCAGTGGGCGTTCTGTCGCAGTCTCGCAGTCGCAAGACGGCCAATCAGAGGCGGCTGGCTGCGTGCGCATAGTCGCGAGACTGCGTCAGTCGCGCCTCGCGCTGCCACGAAGCCGTGCGTTTTTTTCGTCGCAATTCTCCAGTCATGTCGCACGTAAACCCGTCTAATTTGATAGAGGAGGTGAAGAAAAGACCAGGATTGTACAACACAGACCAGCCGCCCGACAGAGAAGAAAAATTGGCAATGTGGAAGGAAATAGGGACTGCGATTTTTCACGATTGGGATTCTTTGAACAAAGCGACGGCGTACGACAGAGGTGCGTGTTTATTTAGATGGCGGAATTAATTTAATTTACTGTTTTAGTTTTGTTTACGCAATTACAATTGTTTATATAAGGTTTCAATATGGCCGCCCGTATGACATTTGCAGTAAAGGTGTATACACACTTAATCCTATTAAAACTCAGTCGCAATCGCAAAGCGAACATGCGTTTTTGGTATGAAGAGTTTATTCCGTAATTTTAAAACTCTTATAAGTTTTGTAGGCATTTTATATAAATTAAATAAGGGTCTAACTTGTTCAAAAAAATAATTATGTGCGACAGAAGTGAAAACTTCATTAAGGGGAAGCTCCTCCGTTCCGTCGACTCGGTCCATTAATATCTCGATGACTCGGACCGACTTTATCTGAATGCAGTTTCATCCAATTCCTACGAAAGTGCTGAATATTTCACTTAAAAAAAAAACAACAAAAACATGAGGCAAGGATATCGATATCGACGGACACTATAAAAATACGAAAATATGTGACGGACGATGTATAGTGGACTGTAAACTAAGACAAATTATAACCAGCTTATAAAGTTGGTAAAAAAAAATGCTACGACGATGATAACTTGGTGCTTTTTATTTCAGACCTTTTTTTATTTAAAATTAAACAGTATCACCACAACAATTTGAAAAAATATTTACATTTACTGACTAAGTCTTACGATGATGTCAACATCTTTAGCTGAAAGAAGGTAATAAAAACAACCACTTTTAGCACTAGCCAAAGATTTAGCATAAGCCATAAGCATTTTTCGTTTTCAAACTGCGATCTTTTGTATAAGTTATTAGGTTATTTTACAGTACAGGAGATTTCAACGCGATTATCGTATCAAGGTCAAACAAGATTGCCAGAGAGGGAGTTAAGATTGATTGAATTTATTTGATGGCCGACGGGTCGGGTAAATAAAATTATACCTAGATGTTTATTTATATCTTCGGATGATGATTGGTTCTTCCGATCCGATTTATATGATTAGGACGATGTATACAGAAAATGTATACAAATATGTCGATTGAAATCATTGAAGCCAAAGGGCGTCTTTCCATTCTATACAAGGCTAGAACGCAGCCATAGGAAACTGCTCACGTATATATTGTAATGCTGTTTTTAAATTTGCGATTACAATATATACACGAATTTTGCGTACTGATCGTGTATAGTTTGTATCGTGGAAGCTCACGTGTTCGTTCCCAAACTATACTAGACCACTTACAAGAGTAGGTATTAAAAAAGACAGTTTAAGCCTATAAAAATGCTAGTAGCTCACCTCAAAACGCTCCGCGTGTAAAATCTAGTTTTATATTGATTCAGTTAAATAAGCCTGTGTAGTCGTGCGGTTAAGGCGTTTGCCTTGTGAACCAGAGGTCGCGGGTTCGATCACCGCGGGGAGCATACTTTGTAAAGTAGTTCCCAGTTTGGCTAGGACATTGCAGGCCTGAATCACCTGATTGTCCGAAAAATAAGATGATTCCGTGCTTCGGAAGGCACGTATAAGTCGGTGGTCGGCCCGGTCGCCATATGGCGGTCGTCAAATAAACCACGTCAGAGGCTCTTGTGGCGATTTAGAAACTCTGACACCAGGGTGTGTGGGGTCATACGACCTTACAGCTTACTCGAAAAAGAAAAGTTAAGTAAGGAATAATATAAGAACTTTATAGGTAGGTTAAAATAAAGAACAATAACTTATAATCATAAGATATTTATTAAAACATATTAAAACAGTAGTTATTAACGAGCATTATTTAATATTATGAGAGACGTTAAATGCTAGGTCGTGTTTCCTTTTTCTATTCTTTTTTGGTGCTGAAGCTGAAGGTCGGCCTGCTTGTATTCTATTTTTTGTTCCCTTGTTCACGGTTCGTCTTGATACAGATGTGGGCTGTACCCGTTTCTTGCTGGATAGTCCTTTTTTAAAGTTATTGTAAATAAAATTTTGGGCCTGTCGGTCAGTAGTGACATGTTTTAAAGAATTATTGAAAACATGAATAGCTTTTAAATTTGATGACGATGGATGTGCTTCTAAAATAGATGTGAATTTGTAAAAACTTTCTTTCATTTCAGTCAGTGCTTCAGTGTAAGTGACAGGAAAAACAGGATCATCATCATTAGTGCATAATAAATTGGTTGGTGCATAATAAAATGGCGAGCATGCAACTGCTCGCGTATATTTTGTAATCGAGAGTTTGGCGCGCTTATTCCGATATGTACATGATTAGTCCGCATGCGTAATAGCACTGTACATTATGGAATAAGATATCTTACCTTAGTCACTACGAAATATACGCGAGTATTTGCGTACTGCTCTTGTATGTATTGTAATCACAGATTTAAAATCAACATTACAATATATACGTGAGCAGTTTCCTATGGCTGCGTTCTAGCCTTGTATAGAATGGAAAGACGCAGCCAAAGGAGCGTAATGATTAATAAATCTACTTCAGATTCGGGCCTTCTTGCTTGTGTTTATTTCTGAGACCAACACTATTAAAGAACGTTACTTATTTTGAAAAAGAAACTAAACAAAGATATAGTAAAAATAGATATTCTAATTAAGCTTTAGAATCAGATTTAATTTACAGAAAGATTTTCCCCTTGCACGAAATCTCAGGTGCTAAGTTATCTGTGTGGAACTTGCATAATTCAACACCAAAATGTATATTTTCCCAGCTAGCTGTTGGTGGGTTGGTGGAGACACAGCTGTACCAGTTATGTCGTAGCATAATGTCCCAGAGGATACGAAATTCTACGAATATTCATGAAGATTCAGCATGTTTATTATACAAATATTTTATGGGCACTCAGTGACTATGAGCATAAAATTTATAGTCGCACTATAACTAAGGTACAGAGTATAGGCAACTTTATTTTAGAAGTTTCGAGTCAACATGTTTTATTTTCTACGCATAATCATAGATGGAGATAGTTATTCCGAAAAATTAATGAAATAGGGCAACTTTCTAATTCTTTATTTTCCACAGACCACAAATTAAAACGCAAAAAAAATGGTCTTTCAGCAGTATATTGATCTGAAAACATCATTCCCTTCTATGAGCAATAAAAAAAAAGAACTGCCATGGACACTCATTATTCTACAACCTTAACCGGTGTTATTTTTTAATTTACATTCTCGATGATTTACATCAATTTTCTCCCGGCGTAATAAATCGTTTTACTTTTTTTTAGTTCTCCAGCTACAAAGAAAATGGCGGTCGTTGCGGGACGCGTATAACAGGGAGCTGAGGGCGCGGCGTACGGGCGTCCGGGTGAACCGAAGGGTATACAAATACTTCAAGAAGATGAGCTTTTTGGGCGGCTACACGGGAACGCTGAGCGAGTGAGTGTTTTCTTTTTAAACCCTCCTTCATTCCAGCCAGCTACATGTAATTTCATTAAAAATACACGGTTTGAAACGCGGCATTTGCTACCTACCGATAAAAAGAGTAACTTTTTTACACATTAGCGTTTTTCTTTTTTTGCCATATATGTTACAGACAAAGGGGATAAGTTTAATAAAATGGATTAAGTAGTAAAAATAAAGTTATCTGTTCGCCAGTTATCGTTTTAAAATTCTGAAGATACACCATAACTTACAATAAGTTTTTGATGTAGAACATCTATTGGCAGGTGATTGGCAGTAAAATCTACTCTAATACAGACAGTGACAGTTCTATAAACTAGGGGATTAAAAAAAAACATGTAGTTACTTAATTATCTTATTTATAACACGGTAAAGAAACAAGCTTTCTTTTCTTCCACGAACGTAACCTTAAAATAAACTGCACTCATATGCTGATTCCCTATAATTCAATTTTCAGAGATGACGAAATAAACGACATTCAGACTGAGTATCCGGATGCTGAGGACCACGTGAACTTAGACGACGACGAATCCCCAGTACGGGAGAAAGAGAAAAAAGTCAAAATGGAAAAGAGTCGAAAAAGAAAACGTACCCGACGCCAGCCTGATTGCATCCCGCCTCCAGAAGAACTAGAGATGCCTATGTTTCCCATGGAAATGACGAATGACTCTGATAATGACAGTGACAGATTATTTCTCCTCTCTTTCTTGCCCGAGATGAGACAGTTGCCTGTTAATATCAAGATGTGGGTGAGAGCCCAAGTTGCCAATATCATGCAAGAGGCTGTCGCTTGCCACTATAACGATACGCAACCAGGCACTAGCGAGAAAAATGGACTAGAAATTAAAATTAGGCCTGATAGTGATTAGTATTATAACTTATAAGGGTTTCTAGAATAAGTGGTAGATACTGGGTTTGTTGTTCAGCGATTTTGGTAAATATTTGAATTTAGAACACTAGCACATAATACATAATAGTGACACTCACGGAAATATAAATACGAGGTGACACCAGAGATGGGTAACCACCCGGGTTAAAACCCGAGCCTGGGTTATAACCCAGTTACGACCCATTTCAATCCACCCAAACCACCCATTGACCGGGTGAAAACTAAATATTGTAAAAAAATATTTTTTTGTGTATTATTACAAGCGATTATTACGTAGGTACCCACCTAGAATGAAACATCTAAATATTCAATGGGAAATACCTATAAATAGTACCACATTTTAACTATTTTGTGTTACTGTGTAATATGAATATGAACATCATATTTATCTCCTATTATTTTAATAACAAGCCACATGAAATTTTGTACAAAGGTCCCTCATGTGACGTAAGTGAGCACTAAGAGAGGAATTTTGGAAAATCAACGCCTAAGGGGGTAAAAAAGGGGTTGAAAGTTTGTATGAAACTTCGTCATTTTTGAAGTTATGTTCATGAAATTATAGATTTACGCTCTTATGTAATAAAAAATAATAACATCATAATTGAATTTTAAATTTGTACCCCTAAGGGTAAATAATAGGAGTTGAAATGATGTATGAAACTTCACCTTTTTTGATCCAATCTTCCTGTCGCATACTTCTTCTAGTCCAGTACGCTCTTGACAGAGCGGTTGTATTGATAAGGGCAGCTGTAATGCGCTTTACGACGTTTCGCCACCGTTGTCTGTTGGAGGTCATCCTGCTGCACTCGTTAACTGAACCTCCAATGGCAGACTTGATCAGGTCAGTCCAACGGGTGGGTGACCTTCCGCCCGGTCTAGTGCCTTCTGCCTTTCCTTGGACGACAAGGCGTTCTATGGACTGATTGTCACGCCGGAAAACATGACCGAAAAATGTGAGGATGCAAGATTGTACTATCGAAAACAGACGTTGCTTGATACCGAGTTCTTGAAGTATCGAGACATTCGTGCGAAACTCGGTCCATGAAACCCCAAACATTCTTCTCCAGCACCACATCTCCAGAGCATTTATTTTCTGTCTTTCCACAGAAATATGGGAAATATAAGCGTCCTCACGAGCCTGGTCTTTTTGGCTATGGTTATGTTTCTATTGCTCTTTAGTGAACGGCGACCGCCGCGATGGTTAAAGTTGCCACTGGGAGCGGGAGCGATGAATGATGCTCGACCGCCCCGAAGGGAAGATCTTCCCGCCAGGCTAGGTGTTAGGCCTGGGGAGCCGAGGCTCCGACGATGTTGCGTTGCAGTTCGTATATATAGCGAGTTGCCTTGGAAATTCTGATAGCGCGATTTAGGATTTTTCCGTTTTTGTTGATGAGATTGTGGGTTGTAGTCAGAGATGGGTAACCACCCGGGTTAAAACCCAAGCCTGGGTTATAACCCAGTTACGACCCATTTCAATCCACCCAAACCACCCATTGACCGGGTGAAAACTAAATATTGTAAAAAAATATTTTTTTGTGTATTATTACAAGCGATTATTACGTAGGTACCCACCTAGAATGAAACATCTAAATATTCAATGGGAAATACCTATAAATAGTACCACATTTTACCTATTTTGTGTTACTGTGTAATATGAATATGAACATCATATTTATCTCCTATTATTTTAATAACAAGCCACATGAAATTTTGTACAAAGGTCCCTCATGTGACGTAAGTGAGCACTAAGAGAGGAATTTTGGAAAATCTACGCCTAAGGGGGTAAAAAAGGGGTTGAAAGTTTGTATGAAACTTCGTCATTTTTGAAGTTATGTTCATGAAATTATAGATTTACGCTCTTATGTAATAAAAAATAATAACATCATAATTGAATTTTAAATTTGTACCCCTAAGGGTAAATAATAGGAGTTGAAATGATGTATGAAACTTCACCTTTTTTGATCCAATTTTCCTGTCGCATACTTCTTCTGGTCCAGTACGCTCTTGACAGAGCGGTTGTATTGATAAGGGCAGCTGTAATGCGCTTAACGACGTTTCGCCACCGTTGTCTGTTGGAGGTCATCCTGCTGCACTCGTTAACTGACCCTCCAATGGCAGATTTGATCAGGTCAGTCCAACGGGTGGGTGACCTTCCGCCCGGTCTAGTGCCTTCTGCCTTTCCTTGGACGACAAGGCGTTCTATGGACTGATTGTCACGCCGGAAAACATGACCGAAAAATGTGAGGATGCAAGATTGTATTATCGAAAACAGACGTTGCTTGATACCGAGTTCTTGAAGTATCGAGACATTTGTGCGAAACTCGGTCCACGAAACCCCAAACATTCTTCTCCAGCACCACATCTCCAGAGCATCTATTTTCTGTCTTTCCACAGAAATATGGGAAATATAAGCGTCCTCACGAGCATGATCTTCTTGGCTATGGTTATGTTTCTATTGCTCTTTAGTGAACGGCGACCGCCGCGATGGTTAAAGTTGCCACTGGGAGCGGGAGCGATGAATGATGCTCGACCGCCCCGAAGGGAAGATCTTCCCGCCAGGCTAGGTGTTAGGCCTGGGGAGCCGAGGCTCCGACGATGTTGCGTTGCAGTTCGTATATATAGCGAGTTGCCTTGGAAATTCTGATAGCGCGATTTAGGATTTTTCCGTTTTTTGTTGATGAGATTGTGGGTTGTAGTATGGAGATTGAGTGGAGTCTGATCTGTAGTCTATTTGCGATGCTGTGAAGTTATTATTGGTTGGAGAATATTCGTACAATCTTTGTTATTCGCAATTATTTGTCGATATGTAAGTGTAGTGAAGACTGTGACGCCATCTTTTGTCGACCTTGCGAAGTAGTATTGCTTGCCGCCGAGATTTTGTGGAGCCGTCGTTTGTCGAGTTGCTGCATTCACTCGGTAGATGGTGGATGCCACAGTATTCCCCCAAGACCAAAGGTCTGATGTGATGAATCTGCTGTGCAGTCTGTGCTTCGTAGCTTGCAAGGGCCAGTCTTGTGTCCCAGTGAATCGGGAAGTGTTTGTAATCTAGTTGAGACTGTCGGTAGACTTGTGTGCGCCGGTCCCTGCAGAGCCACTACCCTGGTGAGTGAGAGTGCGCCGCCGTCGAAGTCGTTCAGGCGTGGGCTGCAGAGTGCGTCGGTGCGGAAGTCGTCGTTGTTGTCGTTGTGGGTGCAGGACTAGGAAGCTCAGGACCTGATGATACCCGTCGTCATACCAACAATCATTACCATGGTCTTGCGATTAATTCCAAGTCCAAACACATGGCTCACTCGTTCTATCTTTGACAGTAGCTCTTCCAAGTGTTGCGAACAGGTTGCAAATAAGGTGGTGTCATCCGCGTAACGCAAGTTTGCAATCCTTTATCCACCAATTGTTACACCATCCGTCCAGTCTTCTAAAGTGATACGAATTATAAGCTCTGTGCACACATTGAATAAAAGTTTTAACATAATGCAACCCTGGCCTCCTCCGGCACTAGTATGGAAATCACTTGACAGAACAACATCCATGCGAACTGAGGCTGTGTCATCTTCATATAGACGGCTCAAAAGGTGTACGAGATGTTTTGGTGTGCCCATGTCTAGCAAGGTCTTCCACTATACGGGCCATTTCACCGAGTCAAAAGCTCTGGAGAAATCAACAAAGCAAATAAATACGGGCTTATTTAATTCTCTAGATTTCTTGATAATCTGGCGTACGATAAGAATTTGTTCCCGAGTGCCCTTTCTCTTTACAAAACCTGCTTGTCGCATACACATAGTTAGAAGTACATAGGGTATCTTTCATCCCGGGAAATAGTACTGTTCATGTGGGAAATTCATGCGGGCGAAGCCGCGGGCAAAAGCTAGTGACGTATTAATGTAATTTTCGTTACCAATATATGATTCGGTATTCATTCGAAAAAAAATTGTCTCTTCTCAGATTAGGTACAAGATGTCATCCTCACTAACAGTATAAATGCGGAAATGATATTGTTTATTACCTCTTCACGCTTTATCTACTGGACCAAACTTCAAAAAAATTCACATAAACATAGTTAGGAGTACTGAGTAGAACATGGTATACTTATTATTCTAAAATAATAATTAGTTTTATTATAAACTGTTTTCACCCATCAAATTGGGTGATAATGGGTTATAACTGGGTTATAACCCAAACCACCCATTATAACCCGGGTGGATTGAAATGGGTTATAACCCATTACCCATCTCTGGTTGTAGTATGGAGATTGAGTGGAGTCTGATCTGTAGTCTATTTGCGATGCTGTGAAGTTATTATTGGTTGGAGAATATTCGTACAATCTTTGTTATTCGCAATTATTTGTCGATATGTAAGTGTAGTGAAGACTGTGACGCCATCTTGTGTCGACCTTGCGAAGTAGTATTGCTTGCCGCCGAGATTTTGTGGAGCCGTCGTTTGTCGAGTCGTCGAGTTGCTGTAGATGGTGGATGCCACAGTATTCCCCCCCCAAGACCAAAGGTCTGATGTGATGAATCTGCTGTGCAGTCTGTGCTTCGTAGCTTACAAGGGCCAGTCTTGTGTCCCAGTGAATCGGGAAGGGCTTGTAATCCAGTTGAGACTGTCGGTAGACTTGTTTGTAATAAAATCTATGTTGTTTTGTCCGTTCGCCGCCGTAATATTCTAGCGCGTGCGGTAGTTTCATATTAGTAGCGTCGTCGCCCGCTCGGCCGGCGTCGGCAGTCGCGAGCGACCATTTTGAATTCAGTATTGTTTGGACATCGCGCGGGGAGGCCGCGCCGCATGAAATTGCTCGTGCGAATGGCTCGCGGACGGTCGCCATTGTCCTGTGCGATATCGGTTTGATTTTTAATACGCGAGAGGTCCCGCGTCCTTTGATTGTTAATTAGTTTGAGTTATATTTGTGAATTTCCTGTTTGTTAAATAACCGCTCCGACGTCCGCCCGCTCGCGTAATTTTTAACTTCAACGTCCCGGCGAGCGCAAAAAAAGAACGCAATACGCTGCGATATTTTCAATAATATTTATCTTACGAACAATAACCTCTACACAAGCCGAAAAAATTGTATAGACTCTGTATATAATGTACATAATACCTGTATCGGTAAAATAATGTAATAGTTCAGGTTTATTAAGCAAAAAAATGTTAAACACACATCAATGGTAAAAATTTCTGTAATTTTATGAGAAAACTTACTACAAATGAATATATCGACACTGTGTAACAATTCCAAATATTAGGAAATATACTACACTATATTGTCTTCAAATTAGCACCAAAAGTTAATCACTGCAAGCACTTTGTACTTACAAAATAAATAAAACAATCAACACACCTTACAAAAATACCACGACACCATTCAGACGGTACCTATGCCGCCCGGCAAGATGGCTGCCGAATTAGGCTCCTCACAGACATCGTCAGGATTGCAAATGAATACTTGATATTTTAACTATTCGGTTTTAATAAAAATAATAAACACACAGTTATGACAAATATTTTATTTTATTATATACACTATGTAAAACAAACTATTCGGTGTTAATAAAAATAATAAACACACAGTTATGACAAATATTTTATTTTATAATATATTTTTTTATTATATACACTATATAAAGCAAAGTCAGGTTTGTTTGAATACTTATAACTCTAGAACGGCTCGACAGATTTCCATGGATTTTGATTTCTTGTATTTATCTTAGTCCCGCCCGATTTACGTTGCGCCCTCACAACTTGAAGTACGCTAAAACAAAAAGTAAAGAAATAAACATTAATAAATAAATAATAATATATGCTTAAAATCATAACAGCTTACAATCATAACTTTCACCACAGTAAAAGAAACCAAACCACCGAAGAATATTCGAAAACTCATTTTAACGTTTGTATACACCCTAATTGTCGGACATTTGTCGTTACCATGTTGAGAGCAAAATAATCCTGTGAATCAGGTTGCAATTTTATCAATCCTGTTAACTATGTTAAATATTTATTATAAAATGATATAAGTATACGTTTGTTATTATATTTTTGTTGATATTATGACAAGATTAGAACATAATAGTGCTAAAAAGATTTAATCGGCAAACGGAAAGTCAGCCATTACTCATAATGATTTCAAAACAACATTTTCAAAATGCAAATAACATCGTAAAACCTAACGAAATACATTTTATCTGTATGAAATCTTTTAGCACACATTCTGAAGATTATATTCATGTATAATTTTAATAAAAATAAAAGTACTTACGACATATTTTCACAATATAAACACAGCGTCCCGACAGGCCTGAACACAACAATGGAAGTAGTGGGAAGTACAGCCATTTGACAGCCATAGAATATTTCAATATTTGACACTGGCAAAGAAATCTCTTCATACAGCTTTGGCTGAATGAATCTAGTTTCGTTCAAACATTGTATTTTTACTCTATGGGTCATATATACGGCGCAAAAAATTATTGAATGAGCGCGCTCGGTACTGGCAACCAAAGAGGCCGGGGACGTTAGACGGGAAAAAAAAAACGGCAACTATAGTGGCCGGGACGTCGGAGCGGATAACTATTGAACGTTTGTGTTTGTGAAACCTTTTACTTTGACTGTTTCTTGTGAGATGCGAAACGTGGCTGCCTGGGGACGCCGACATCTGTTGCCGAGCCAACTTCGGGAAGAAATCTAGTTATTTGTTCTGGGGAATTGAGATCTCGGGGTAGGTTTGGTGTTTAGGGACCGCATTCCCCCTTTCCGAAGACACTCAAGATTGGATCCGAAGAGCAGAAGATTAAGTTTGGTAAGTGACCCTTGGGTTTGTGGGTGGTTGTAGCTATTGAGTTAGGTTTAATATACAGGGTTCTGTAGTTCCCGTTGTAAACTACAGTGGTAGCAGACTGCGTATAGGTTAGGTTAGGTTAGTCGGACAGACGTAGTGTCGGGTCGAGGTTTTTTACCGGTATTTTTTTTACCCGGTAAATTTTTCGGTACCGAACCCTCCCGCCCTTTCGTCTGCCCGGAATCTCTGCGCACATTTTCTGGTAGCAGAGCGTAGTTGTTCTGCACAATTTCTGGTAGCAGAGCGTAGTTTATCTACCCTCTATTTGTTCGTTTGTAAAAAATAATTAATTGTTTGTAAAAATTATTAGATTTTTCTTAGTTTGTTTGTATAAGAATATTTGTAACCTTTTTTGTATTTGTTTGCGGTTTGTACCGTGCGTTCCGGGTTTGTGCCATTCTCATACCTACCGCGGTTCTTCGTGTAGTTGTTTGATTTTGTTGTTTTTTATTTACCTTTTGTTATTTTTTTTTGTTTGTGACTTGACGCGATGGCGAAGGTCTCCAATGCTAGGGCGACACTCGCCAACGAATTAAGATGGTTTGTGACGGCCGGAGGACTCCTGTCCCGGAAGGACAGGGAGGGCGCCATACTGCTAAGAGCGGATCACCTCCACTCACGATTGATTAGCGCGGAAGCGGCCATGGTGGTGCTTACCGAAGCCGAACTTGCCCCGGAGGTCTACGCAGGTCACATGGCGGACATGGACCAGATCCTGAGTCTGCACGATGATATCGCGGAGGCGGTGACCGCAATAAGGGCGAGACAGGCTGGCGGACCAGCCCCTCGCACACCTGTTAGACAGGAAGGACCAGCGGTTACTGGTCGGCTCCCCACCCTTCAGCTGTCCCACTTTGGGGGTAGGATGGAGGAGTGGGTAGCATATAAAAATATGTTTGAGTCCCTGGTCGTAGCACGACAGGATTTGTCGAAGGCCCAGAAGATGGCCTACCTCCTCTCCACTCTTGAGGATGAAGCGCGGTCGCTCATCCAGCACCTCCGGGTGGAGGACGACCAGTACGACACGGCTTGGGAGTTATTGAACTCCCGCTATCAAAACTTACGTTTGTTAGCGGATGCGCACGCCGCACAGTTGATGGCCCTGCCCAAGGTGGCCAACAGGGCACAGTTGCGCCTGCAGTTGCTCACGCCCGTTACAGTGGCCTGTAACGCGCTCCGCACACTGGGGCTGCCGGTGGACCAATGGTCCTTTTTGCTGGTGCACATTGTATTGGGCAAATTGCCCAATGACATCCGCTCGCGATTTGAGCGCGAGAATGCGGAACGGGATAGCACCACCCTACCAACATTCACTGACTTGGTGAAGTTTTTGGAGTTTGAGGCACGGGCGGCTGAGAATACCATGACGGACTCAGCGCCATCCAGAGCGCCTGAACGTAGGCCCTTGGAACCCTCATGGAGAGGTAAGCCCCAACAGGGACGGCAACCGCCACCGCGTGGAGCTGGTGCGCGGGTTGCACACACGGCAGCAGTCGCGGGGGACGCGGACTGCCTGCAATGTGGCCGGATGGGCCACAGCCTGCTGCAATGCAGGGACTGGCAGAGACTGCCAGTACAGGATCGGCGCCGCATGGCAAGGCGGCATGAACTTTGCTTTTACTGTTTGGGCAGTCACTATGCACGTGACTGTCCCAGAGCCATACCATGCAGTGCATGCCGTGGGCTGCACCACGTGATGCTCTGCATGAACCGGAACGGGGATGGCCCCCGGTTGTTGAGGCAGGGGTCCCCTATGGGCGGGGGCGCTCCTGCGCGAAGCCCTCCACCATCGGACGGAGGACGCGGCTTCGCTCGTCGCACCCCCCTCGGGAGGGGTCGCGTACCTGCGCGGGTCTTGGCGGACCGGGACCACGCGCCCCAAGGTCATGGCCAGTATGTGGCTGGCCAGGCCCCGGATAGGGCCCCCATGGGCGGGGGCCCTAGATCGGACGTGAGAGTGGGGACACCCCCCTCCACGCGGGTTGCCAATGCCCAGCACATGCAGCCGCAGCGGTTTTCTCCGCCGCTGCACGAGTACCCACGGCTGGAGTACCACCCGCCGTACCATATGTATGGCCGGGCCGCGGGTTATGCCCCCCCTCAGATGGGGATGTGCACTCGCCCGCCATATTATCCGGGTCAGTGGCGCGCCCCTGGTTTGGAGAGAGTGGGGAGCCCGTAACTAGCTTGCTCCCTTGCTGGGACAGAGCCGCGGACGGTTCTGCTCCCTACCGCGGTGGTCCGCGTATGGGGTCGTGGGGGGGAAGCCATTAATTTGAGAGCTCTGTTGGACTCAGGGGCTCAAAGCAGTTTGGTTACCACTCGAGTGGCACACCAGTTAGGTTTAGTCGTGGAGGACTCGCCTGTGCCACTTCTTGGAGTTGGTGGCATACAAGTGAAGTGTCTGACGGGCCGGACACTTGTCACCTTTTCTTCGCTGAAGTCCTCCACAATGAGGATCACGACTTCGGCTATGGTAATGGATACCATTGCGGGTTGGCACCCCTCGACAGACATACCGCCGGGTGTGTTGTCTTTGGTTTCGGGTCTGGATTTGGCCGACCCCTTTGTCTTTCATCCCGGCCCAGTGGACTTGCTCCTGGGCTCGGACGTATTGGGTTGGATTTTGTTGGGTACACAGAAGGCTCTGGGTTCGTCTTCACTGATGGCAGTGTCTACTATCTTTGGTTTCGCCCTAATGGGCCCTGTGTTTGATAATAGCACCGTGGAGGAGCCACCGGTCGTCGCATCTGCGTCCTTGGCCAAGACCATGCAAAGGTTTTGGGAGGTGGAGGAGCCACCTATGAGTTCCAGGATGGATCCGGAACACGCTGAGTGCGAAGCCCTTTTTCGATCGACCACGGAGAGGTTGCCCTCCGGTCGGTTTGTAACTAGGTTACCCTTTGTTGCCTCTCGTCCTAGCCTAGGGCAAAGTAGGGCGCTTGCGGAGAAACGACTGCTGTCCATGGAGCGACGTATGCAGCGTGACCACGTACTTCGCGATAAATATATTGAATTTATGCGCGAGTACGAGGATTTGGGTCACATGTCTCCGGCTCGAGTTGATTGGAGCTCAACTGAGCATTATTTTTTGCCCCACCACGCGGTGGTGAAGGCCTCAACGGGCAAGTTGCGGACTGTCTTTGATGGGTCCGCACCCACTTCGAACGGAGTTTCGTTGAATCTATGTTTGCATTCAGGTCCCAAATTGCATAGGGACATAATTGACATCATCTTGAACTTTAGAAGACATCAAGTGGTTTTTGGCGCGGACATCCGGATGATGTTCCGCCAGACAGTCATACATCCTGAGGACAGGCGATTCCAGTTGATACTCTGGCGTGAGCGCCCTGAGGATCCTGTGACGGTGTATGAACTCAATACAAACACGTATGGTTTGAAATCTAGTCCCTATATCGCCATCAGATCATTGCTTGAATTGGCAGAGCGGGAACGGATCCGCTTTCCCCGTGGGGCTTCCGTGCTGTCACGTGACTTGTATGTCGATGACGTGTGCACCGGAGCCCAAAGTATTGAGGAGGCCCTCCTACTGCGGGATGAATTGATTGAAATATTGAAAACGGGTGGCTACGAGCTACGTAAGTGGTTGTCCAATGAGCCTAGAGTTCTAGAAGGGATCCCGGAGGATCACCAACAGAACCCTCACCTGTTTGAGGATGTAGATGATCCCAACAGGATAGCGGTGCTGGGCATGCAGTACCAGCCGCTAACCGATATTTTTACATTCCAAGTGGACTTGGAAATACCAAAGGTCTGGACTAAGAGAACGGTGTTGTCACTAATAGCTCGTATGTTTGATCCAAGCGGTTGGATCAGTCCAGTAATATTCTCTGCAAAGTGTCTTCTTCAGAGACTTTGGACTTTGGGCGTCTCGTGGGACGAGCCGCTGTTTGGCTCTCCATTGGATGATTGGCTCGAGTTGTTTTCATCGATTAAGGAAGTCAATCGGATTGCCTTGCCTCGTCGAATATTGCCCCCGGGAAATATCGAGCCAGCCTGCATGGCTTTTTGTGACGCGTCGGAGCGAGGCTACGCCGCGTCAGTCTATATGCGGACAGTTGACGCCGATGGCCGGGTCAATGTCTCGCTTTTGTTAGGGAAGAGCAAGGTCGCCCCCATCAGGACTAGGCTGACTATTCCCAAGCTTGAGTTGAGTGGAGCTCACCTTCTCTCTAAATTGTTGCATCACGTTGCCAGTGAGCTGGCGGCCACGGTCGAGATACGAGACATCTTCGCCTGGTCGGATAGCCAGGTCGCGCTCGCATGGTTGCGCGCGGCCCCACATACCTTGGAGGTTTTTGTGGGAAATCGGGTTTCCCAAATCCAGAATATCGGAATTGATATAACATGGAGACATGTGCCGGGAGAGCTTAACCCAGCGGACTGTGCCTCCCGAGGTTGCACGGCACCAGAATTGGTGTCACACCCGCTCTGGTGGGGTCCAGAGTGGCTGATGGGATCAGAAACTTCTTGGCCTGTCTGTCAGACAGATGTTACTTCTTTGAGTTTGACTGGGCTCCGTGTACATGCTGAAGTCGCTGAGACGACGTCGGAGCCGGATTGGCTACTTGCTCGGTATAGCAGCTTGGATAAGCTTCTGGGTGTTACCAGTTGGATTAAGCGTTTCATACATAATTGTAGAAACCCACAGGCAAAGCGGTTGGAGCCGATTGCAGGTGCAGAAGAGCGCCGGAGCGCATTGTTGCATTGGGTCCGTGTCGTGCAGACCGGACGGTTTGAGTCAGAGCTTCGTATCTTGCGCGACGGACGCGCTAAGTTGAAGGGCGCGGTCGCTCGTTTGAACCCGTACATCGACTCGGATGGGCTTCTTCGGGTTGGAGGCAGGCTCCGGAAGGCGGATCTTCCATATGAGACTCGCCATCCTCTGTTGCTGCCCAAGGGCGGACCCTTGGTGCAGCTTTTGGTGTCTGATCGACACATTCGTAACGCCCATGCTGGGTGCAATGCTTTGTTGGCTATTTTGCAACGCGAGTTTTGGATTTTGTCTGCCCGAAGAGCAATCCGTAGTGTCCTGTTTCGATGTATTGCATGTTATAGGTTGAAGGCATCCACGATGCAACCACAGATGGGTGATTTGCCCGCTGATCGAATCCGACCTTCGAGGCCGTTTGACGGCGTTGGAACCGATTTTGCCGGTCCCTTTTCGATCAAGGCTTCTCCCTTTCGTAATGCCCGTATTGTGAAGGGCTATTTGTGTGTATTTGTTTGTTTGGCCACCAAGGCTGTCCATTTGGAGGTGGTATCGGCTCTGACTACGGAGGCCTTCGTCGCCGCGTTGGATTGCTTTGTTTCGCGTCGAGGTCTACCTTCCCTTATTAGGTCTGATAATGGCACAAACTATAAGGGAACTGTAAATTATCTTAAGGATGTTTCTGTGTTTATTGATAAAAATTGTACTAGTTTAAGTCAAATTGCTGCCCAAAGGGGAATAACCTGGAAGTTTAGTCCCCCAAGTTGCCCCCATTGGGGAGGGATTTTTGAAGCGGCTGTGAAATCCGCAAAGACCCACCTCCGCCGCATTATCGGAGAAACGGCTCTAACTTTTGAAGAGCTGGCCACAGTGTTTTGTAAAGTTGAGGCGGTCCTCAACTCTCGTCCTCTCTGTCCGCTATCTCCAGATCCAAATGACTTGGAAGCTCTCACCCCTGGTCATTTTTTGGTGGGAGGGCCGTTGAATGCCCTGCCCGAATACCCGTGGAAGGATGAACGCGTATATCGGTTGTCGCGTTTTCAAATGTTGCAGCAAATGAGCCAGGACTTTTGGCGTCGCTGGTCGCTTGAATATTTGCATTTGCTGCAGCAAAGAGTGAAGTGGACAGACAGGACTGAGCCTCCCAGGGAGGGTGATTTAGTATTGTTAAAAGAGGCAAATTTGCCCTCATTGCTTTGGCGACGAGCTCGCATATTACGTTTGATTCTTGGCGGAGATGGCACTCCGCGTGTGGCTGAGGTGTTGGTCGACGGTTCGATTTTGAGGAGAGCTGTGACCTCTCTCGCCCGCCTTCCCGTAGAGTAAGCTAGCGGTCTGCTTCTCAGACCGGGACGGGGGGATGTTTGTAATAAAATCTATGTTGTTTTGTCCGTTCGCCGCCGTAATATTCTAGCGCGTGCGGTAGTTTCATATTAGTAGCGTCGTCGCCCGCTCGGCCGGCGTCGGCAGTCGCGAGCGACCATTTTGAATTCAGTATTGTTTGGACATCGCGCGGGGAGGCCGCGCCGCATGAAATTGCTCGTGCGAATGGCTCGCGGACGGTCGCCATTGTCCTGTGCGATATCGGTTTGATTTTTAATACGCGAGAGGTCCCGCGTCCTTTGATTGTTAATTAGTTTGAGTTATATTTGTGAATTTCCTGTTTGTTAAATAACTATTGAACGTTTGTGTTTGTGAAACCTTTTACTTTGACTGTTTCTTGTGAGATGCGAAACGTGGCTGCCTGGGGACGCCGACATCTGTTGCCGAGCCAACTTCGGGAAGAAATCTAGTTATTTGTTCTGGGGAATTGAGATCTCGGGGTAGGTTTGGTGTTTAGGGACCGCATTCCCCCTTTCCGAAGACACTCAAGATTGGATCCGAAGAGCAGAAGATTAAGTTTGGTAAGTGACCCTTGGGTTTGTGGGTGGTTGTAGCTATTGAGTTAGGTTTAATATACAGGGTTCTGTAGTTCCCGTTGTAAACTACAGTGGTAGCAGACTGCGTATAGGTTAGGTTAGGTTAGTCGGACAGACGTAGTGTCGGGTCGAGGTTTTTTACCGGTATTTTTTTTACCCGGTAAATTTTTCGGTACCGAACCCTCCCGCCCTTTCGTCTGCCCGGAATCTCTGCGCACATTTTCTGGTAGCAGAGCGTAGTTGTTCTGCACAATTTCTTTTTGCGCCGGTCCCTGCAGAGCCACTACCCTGGTGAGTGAGAGTGCGCCGCCGTCGAAGTCGTTCAGGCGTGGGCTGCAGAGTGCGTCGGTGCGGAAGTCGTCGTTGTTGTCGTTGTGGGTGCAGGACTAGGAAGCTCAGGACCTGATGATACCCGTCGTCATACCAACAATCATTACTATGGTCTTGCGATTAATTCCAAGTCCAAACTCATGGCTCACTCGTTCTATCTTTGACAGTAGCTCTTCCAAGTGTTGCAAACTGGTTGCAAATAAGGTCTTCTAAAGTGATACGAATTATAAGCTCTGTGCACACATTGAATAAAAGTTTTAACATAATGCAACCCTGGCCTCCTCCGGCACTAGTATGGAAATCACTTGACAGAACATCATCCATGCGAACTGAGGCTGTGTCATCTTCATATAGACGTCTCAAAAGGTGTACGAGATGTTTTGGCGTGCCCATGTCTAGCAAGGTCTTCCACTATACGGGCCATTTCACCGAGTCAAAAGCTCTGGAGAAATCAACAAAGCAAATAAATACGGGCTTATTTAATTCTCTAGATTTCTTGATAATCTGGCGTACGATAAGAATTTGTTCCCCAGTGCCCTTTCTCTTTACAAAACCTGCTTGTCGCATACACATAGTTAGAAGTACATAGGGTATCTTTCATCCCGGGAAATAGTACTGTTCATCTGGGAAATTCACGCGGGCGAAGCCGCGGGCAAAAGCTAGTAACGTATTAATGTAATTTTCGTTACCAATATATGATTCGGTATTCATTCGAAAAAAAATTGTCTCTTCTCAGATTAGGTACAAGATGTCATCCTCACTAACAGTATAAATGCGGAAATGATATTGTTTATTACCTCTTCACGCTTTATCTACTGGACCAAACTTCAAAAAATTACATCACATAAACATAGTTAGGAGTACTGAGAAGAATATGGTATACTTATTATTCTAAAATAATAATTCGTTTTATTATAAACTGTTTTCACCCATCAAATTGGGTGATAATGGGTTATAACTGGGTTATAACCCAAACCACCCATTATAACCCGGGTGGATTGAAATGGGTTATAACCCATTACCCATCTCTGGGTGACACTGGTGATTTTTTGTCGGATACTGTTAAGAGTGTATCACGTCCGCGCGCCCGACCGAGTTTAGGTATTTGATAGACCGCAGCTGGCTGTGTGCAAGTCACACGCACACATCGACGTGAGATTGCCGCCAACCCGAAGTAATAAGTGACAGGGATCCGGCAAAGGATTTGTTGGTACCTATATAATTTTTTTTTCTTGCTTTACGGTAATGAATACTAAAAATAAAATTACGACCATTTTCTTATGTAAAACATACTTGGCGTGACTTGGCAGTAAAATGGACACGAATGCCGCGATAGAAAATAGCATGACCGTCGTGCCAGGATGCTAAGATGTTAAACATCTGCCTGGCATCCCATGAAGGCCAATTTTTCGGGATGAGGTTTACAAAAATAGTATTTTTGGATCCAAGATGGCGGACAACTTTTTTTTAATTTTGCAATATGGGTATCGTTTTATAAGTGTTTTTAGTGCGCTGATTACGAAAATAACATTTATTTTGGAATCCAAGATGGCGGACAACTTTTTTTCACATTTACAATATGGGTATGGTTATAAGGGTTTTTCGGTGCGCTGATGACAAAAATAACATTTATTTTGAGATCCAAGATGGCGGACAACTTTTTTTTCAAGTTTACAATATGGGTATGGTTATATAGGTATTTCGGTGCGCTGATGACAAAAATAACATTTATTTTGAGATCCAAGATGGCGGACAATTTTTTTTTTCAATTTTTCAATATGGTTGACATTTTGTAGGTTTTTGGGGACGCTGATGACGAAAATAACATTTATTTTGAGATCCAAGATGGCGGACAACTTTTTTTTAAATTTTACAATATGGGTATGGTTATATAGGTTTTTGGGGACGCTGATGACGAAAATAACATTTATTTTGAGATCCAAGATGGAGGACAGTTTTTTATTTTATTTTACAATATGGGTATCGTTTTACGGGTTTTTGGGGACGCTGATGACCAAAATAACATTTATTTTAAGATCAGCGTCCCCGAAAACCTATTAAACGATACCCATATTGTGAAATAATAAAAAAACTGTCAGCCATTTTGGATCTCAAAATAAATGTTATTTTCGTCATCAGCGTCCCCAAAAACCTAGAAAACGATACCCATATTGTAAAATAAAATAAAAAACTGTCCTCCATCTTGGATCTCAAAATAAATGTTATTTTCGTCATCAGCGTCCCCAAAAACCTATATAACCATACCCATATTGTAAACTTGAAAAAAAAAACTGCCCGCCATCTTGGATCTCAAAATAATAGAAGCGTTTTACCTGAAATAAAACGCATATTAAATACTTACCTTATTTGAAACTTTAGACATATTGAGAGAGGCTATATGTTTTCTGCTGTCTCTTTCTACCTATATAGTGCTGTCTCGCTCGCACGATCCCACCATCTCACCGGGCAGGTGGCGGGGCGCCTCAGTGGCGCACGCCGGTTTTGAAATCATTGAGTCGAAATATACCCAGGCAGGATTGAAACTAAAGTTTCAAATAAGGTAAGTATTTAATATGCGTTTTATTTCAGGTAAAACGCTTCTATTAAATAACTTGACCGTTATTTGAAACTTTAGACATATTGAGACGTGTCTGTTATCGCCTGGGTGAGATGATGATGGGTGAGAAGACGCCAATGTGAGATGGGTAAAATTTTAAATGAATGAATGAATGATGAAAGAATTGATTATATATTATCTTCTCCTAGTAGTGACTACAGGGAAATGCGAGCATGAAATAAAAATAAAAAATATAACAATAATATTCTTTATTATTTCTAAAGAAAAATAATCTATTTAAAGATTTAAACCTTGATTTAATAACAAAACTAATATCACTTTGATATGAATTAAATTTTTAATTAGAAACATTTAATTGCAATAACTTAATTAAAGCAACAAACAAATTAGACATCTTTCTATTAGAAGCAATCTGTACCACCTCCCGTCTGTAGAATTGTCTTAAGATATTACAGGAACGCCAGTTGCCACGGGATAGGATTTCAGCAACAGGAATATTCTCAAACCACTTTTTAAATGCAACCGTAAACCGATACTTCTGGGCAATCCGTTGATGTTAGTTTGATCCATCCGCCATTGAAAATGCGTGAAGCGTTAGGATGGCCTTTCAGGTTTATAAATAGATTTCAGCAGCCTGCCTCAGTGCCTTTATTTTCAAGGAGAACAACACAATGTTTCACCCAAAAAACTGGATGTAGTCTTCTATTAGCATTGTTGGCTAGTAGTTTCCATCCCGATTGCCTGTAATCAGAGTTATCTGTTTTTGATCCAAAGATTGGCCACAAAACAATAAATCATGGAAAAGCTGGAGATGCTCATTATCCACTGACGATAATGTCAAATCGTGTACATGACAACCGGAGCATAACAAAAGTAGGTAATACAGCTGTATGCCTACTCGTTGAAAATATTGATCAAATTCATACATTGACATAAAAATGAAACACAAGTTCATCCTCGTTCTATACTGATTTTTGGTGGTGCTATAGACTATGAGGTGTGCTTAACCATTACACATGAGAACTTAACTGACTAGAAGTATAAGCACTACTTAATGTTGAAACGACAGAATTTTGTAGTAAAATTGTATTATATGAAAAAATTACTATAAGATACATCTTATAGCATATATAAATATTTAGCTTATTTACAAATCAGCTAAATATTTTACTAAATCAGATCCATTTGGACGAAAGGGATTGAATTGATGTCTATTACACCAGGATACACATCTAGTATATGCTGTCTTATAAGTCTTTTTGGTAGAGGGCCTCCGAGACACGCTGAGTAGATTGAGTTGAAAATTATTCCAATTTATTAAGCTAGGCCACCCCCACATTTCCTCACTTCCAGGGTCATCTCATGAACTTTGGGACGAGGAAGCCCTGTTGCAACGTCTATCAGGGATCGTGGCAGGTTGTGGAACGAGAATGGGGCAGCTAGGGCGCAGGACTTCAGATCTGCTCTTCAAAATAGACGTTCCCAGCGTGGCACGTTCGGAATCAGAGAGGACACACCCAAGCAAGGCTGTAGTCCCAGGCTTGGGAGAAAGCATCGTCATCGGGTTGAATGTCCAATGGTCTAGTGAAATATAATTTGCGACCATGTGGGCATTCTTCAAAGCAAAAAGGTCTATCAAAGGAGTACCGAATTTCTGAAAAATTATTTCCGTGCTGGATGGCAGCAGGAGCCATTTTGGGACTAAGCGGTAGCGAGACAGATCTGCGTGCTCGTTGTACTTCCCGGGAATATGTTGAGCAGATATCTGAATCTGAGAACGAACTTTTTGATGTTACGTCCGTCAGTGCAGACGACTTCGTGCCGCGCCCTCGTTGCGTATGTGAGCGACCGCAGTTTTGTAGTCGCATTGCCATAAAAGAGTTGACCCCCTTGAGTAATAATGTTCAGTTTCCAACATTTTTGAACCTCAAGGAGTTCTTACAGATGGCAGTGCAGTCAACATTCGTGGTTGTTCAACTGGCTCAAGAAAGACTGGTTGTCCAATACCACCAGGCAAGGTCTTTTATGGCTTCGTTTGGTATGTGATATATTCTTGTGTCTGTCACTTTGGTCAAAACATTGAGAAATGCTAGTAAGGCTTATATCATGCTATAAGAAAATAAAGCTGGCGAAGTATAGAAGGCCCACTTAGATTTGAAGACCTTTGAGATCTATCAATATACTAGAATACGTAACCTTGTTCTCTTTATTTTTGATTTTATTTTAAGCTCTGTGCCACCCAGTTGGTCAGGGAGGCGAAAACTTTCGGAGCCGAACTGAGGCTAAAGGGTAAACATGTCATCTCTAGCAGCTGACCCAAAAAGTGCGCTGTACATTTACAAGCCGAAAATTGACTTTCAATACATAATCGTTCAGTAAGGAAAGATTGAAAATCGGGCGGTGAGTACCGTCGCCCTCCGGTATTAGAAAAATCGTTGACACATAGCTTGGAGACGGCTTGACCACCTCTAGAACACGTTGCTTTCGCATTTGCGATAAAACTGTTGACATGGCCTCTGACACAGCGGTGTTTAGGCGTTCACTAAGTGTGGCATTACCAAAGGCGGTTTTTGAAGAAAAGGTATGCGATACCCTTTTTAAATGTTTAGTATGTATGGTGGCGCACCGAGTCGCTCCCATCGCTTGTGAAATAGAAGTAGTCGACCCGCCTTGAAGTGATTGTTAATACTTACCACCACGATTTCGACCTCGCGTTTTCGAGTCAGAGGATGTTCCTGCTGATTTTCTATTTTTGTACTCTTGCGATCTATTGGTCTGGCGGCCCCCTCTGGTGCGAAAGGAACCTCTGGAGGTATTAGGTGCGGAACGAAAGTCAGCGTTGCCAGAATGATGTCCCTGCGGAGGACAATATTCACAACAGCCCTGCGGGGGTTGTTTGGCATGGGAAATGTGAGATGCACACCATCCATGTGAATTTGGGCCCTGCGGGGGCCCATTGCAAGTCGCCTGCCCCTGCGCGGGGAGGCGAGTCGGTTTGCTCGAGTCCACCTGCGTGGCCGAGGCATTGGACTTAGAATCCTGTTTATGCAAGGGTATGAAGTTCTTCTTGACTCCCCCAGCCTTCTCGAGTACAGACGTTAAGGATTCAGCATTAAATAAATGTTGACATGAGGGTGGAACCTTACGCAATGCAGTTTTCATAAGAGGGTCCCGTGCGTAGTTAATAATGCCATCTCTTCTCATTTGTATAATTTCCGCCCGGTGTCCACAGATAAGTTGAAGTAGTTCCGAGGAAACTTTGAAAAAATCTCCCTTTAAGAACAAATTTTCTATTTTATCACGTAGTGAATCATGACCCATTTCCGATTCTCGAGCCCATTGTAAAAGATCGCGAAAAGAATTTTGTAAAACATCACGTTGTTTAAGAACACATGATGTTAAAGCAGCATAGGATCTTTCGGAATTCGCTAATTGACGCGATGAATCATAGGCTTTTAGCTCATCGTTAGATTCTAGTTCGATAAAACCCGGTGTAGAATTATACAATTTCTGTGTGTCCGCATATCTAACTTCACACCATTCAGTGTTATCAAAATGTTGAATATCCTTTAAAATATTTAAATACTCCGCGGACGTTTTGGGAACAGACGGTTCTTTTAATTTAGTATCGATATCAAAAACTATTTTAGATTCCATTTCAGATGAGGGTAGATTTAAAATCGACGGAACTGGGCTATTACGGTCATATAATTCGCCACTAATGTTACCGTCAACAACATAACCGTCGTTGTGAAAAGAAGAACAGTTTTGATTTCCCTCGTAAAGATTAACTTTTTTGCGGAGGTCGTTTAATTCACGCGATATTTTACTAAAACGACGGTCATCATGTTTTCTGCCCCCCTTTTTATTTCGTCTACGCTTATTATTTTCAGACGAACTAGAACTAGATGATGAACTAGATCCACTACTGCTTGAAGAAGCGCTACTACTTGAAACACTACGCAACCGTTTTCTTTTTAAGGGCTTACGGGAATTGGTCTTAACGTTGGAATTAGCGTCAACATTGGATGGACCCGGCCTAGGCGAAATATTAACCTCGTCAACATTTGCCATTGTAAATTAACTGTATAATTATACACTTCACTGTCACTGTGGAAAAAACCTGTATTATGCACAAAAAAGACAAGCACAAAAATTAAAGAGTAATAAATTTAAACACAATGAAAACCGAACGGAAACTCCGTTAAATCAAATGTTTTTTTTTTTTTTTTTAAAGGTAGATTGATATTACCATCAAATAAGAGAATTTACTTTTACTAGTGAAATAAAATGAAAATTAAGGAAATTTTCAAATTTTACCAGAATTATCCTTGGCACGTCCGTGCGCTGCAGAAAACAAGACGCCAATGATTTCAAAACCGGCGTGCGCCACTGAGGCGCCCCGCCACCTGCCCGGTGAGATGGTGGGATCGTGCGAGCGAGACAGCACTATATAGGTAGAAAGAGACAGCAGAAAACATATAGCCTCTCTCAATATGTCTAAAGTTTCAAATAACGGTCAAGTTATTTAATAGTAGATTTTACAACAAGTGCACAAAACGAATCATTTTTATCCGAGACTTTTAGCAGCCCGAGCCGAAGGCGAGGGCTGATAGTAATGTCGAGAATAAAAATCGTTTTGTGGACGAGTTATAAACTCTGCTTTTCACTTCGATTGCGAGGAAATAAATCAAATTGAAGAAATTAATAAACGCACGACAAAACAAGAGCTGTTCCCGCCGCTTTATTTTTTTAATCTTACAACATCGATAGGCTTGGGCTGCAGACCTATACAGCCAACTATTAAAAAAAAAATTGTAATAATATTTTTCTTAAATTAATTAAATAACCTACCGTACTTGAATTTAAATTTAATATATTTATGTCTTAAAAACACATAAGGCAAATAAATTAAAAGTAAATATTATAAAAAAACAAATTCTACCTATGAACTTTTTATCGTGTTTGGCTGTATGGCTCATTTTCTTTGCCTTAATATAGATACATTTATGAGTAGATACGTTAATGCCCTTGTGCACAAAATTCGATTTTGTGCAGCCTATATCCTGCACAAATAAGCACTTTCAGAGCATGAGAAGTGAAAATGTTATTTTTGTCATTAGCGCACCGAAACACCTATAAAAACATACCCATATTGTAAAATTGAAAAAAAAAGTTGTCCGCTATCTTGGATCTCAAAATAAATGTTATTTTCGTAATCAGCGCACTGAAAAACTTATGAAACGATATACATATCGCAAAATTAAAAAAAAAAAAATTGTCCGCCATCTTGGATCTTGATTTAGATTTATTTTGATTTTTATGATTTCGATTTCTATGATTTCGATTTATTACGATTTCTATGATTGCGATTTATTACGATTTCTATTTCATCAAAAATTGTCGGCCATCATTCATGAGTATGAAAATGGTACCTATATAAATTTTAAAAAGATTAAAAGTAATAAATATGTAACTCTGATCTACATTACTCTCTGCTGTCTGTGAATACATGAACACGCGAAAATTAAATGCCTCCCGAGCAGCAGAGCGACGTGGATTCCCTTGACTCTTACCGGCAGACTGATTTTTCGTGGGCTTGGAACTCGTATATATTGAGCGATGGCATTGCCATACAAAAAATGTATGGGGAATTTCTTAGTGAATTGTTACGATATATAATATTTTTTTCGAGTTATTTTTCAAAAATCTAAAACGAGCAACTTGTAGCTAGTTTAATAAACTCGCGATTTAACATTATGTAGAAATTATAATTTGTGTTTTATATAATGATTTCGTTAAAGCCGTGAACCTTGTTTTTCGTATTTTTCGTGTTTTCTGGAAGGTATTTACGCAAAAATAAAAGGCAAAATATTTTTATCTGTCTCGTATAAGTAGTAGCAGTTATTTGAGAAACCTATAGTACAATTTTTATTATCAATAATGATCTAGTTTTGGCACCAGGGTCAATTCTGTAACGCCTGTTTTGGCTAAAAACGTGTGATGCAGGCTTAAGAGTGTATCACGTCCGCGCGCCCGACCGAGTTTAGGTATTTGATAGACCGCAGCTGGCTGTGTGCAAGTCACACGCACACATCGACGTGAGATTGCCGCCAACCCGAAGTAATAAGTGACAGGGATTCGGCAAAGGATTTGTTGGTACCTATATAATTTTTTTTTCTTGCTTTACGGTAATGAATTCATACTAAAAATAAAATTACGACCATTTTCTTATGTAAAACATACTTGGCGCGACTTGGCAGTAAAATGGACACGAATGCCGCGGCAGAAAATAGCATGACCGTCATGTCAGGATGCTAAGATGTTAAACATCTGCCTGGCATCCCATGAAGGCCAATTTTTCGGGATGAGGTTTACAAAAATAGTATTTTTGGATCCAAGATGGCGGACAACTTTTTTTTAATTTTGCAATATGGGTATCGTTTTATAAGTGTTTCAGTGCGCTGATTACGACAATAACATTTATTTTGGAATCCAAGATGGCGGACAACTTTTTTTTCACGTTTACAATATGGGTATGGTTATAAGGGTTTTTCGGTGCGCTGATGACAAAAATAACATTTATTTTGAGATCCAAGATGGCGGACAACTTTTTTTTTAAGTTTACAATATGGGTATGGTTATATAGGTATTTCGGTGCGCTGATGACAAAAATAACATTTATTTTGAGATCCAAGATGGCGGACAATTTTTTTTTTAATTTTGCAATATGGTTAACATTTTGTAGGTTTTTGGGGACGCTGATGACGAAAATAACATTTATTTTGAGATCCAAGATGGCGGACAACTTTTTTTTTAATTTTACAATATGGGTATGGTTATATAGGTTTTTGGGGACGCTGATGACGAAAATAACATTTATTTTGAGATCCAAGATGGAGGACAGTTTTTTATTTTATTTTACAATATGGGTATCGTTTTATGGGTTTTTGGGGACGCTGATGACCAAAATAACATTTATTTTAAGATCAGCGTCCCCGAAAACCTATTAAACGATACCCATATTGTAAAATAATAAAAAAACTGTCAGCCATCTTGGATCTCAAAATAAATGTTATTTTCGTCATCAGCGTCCCCAAAAACCTATAAAATGATACCCATATTGTAAAATAAAATAAAAAATTGTCCGCCATCTTGGATCTCAAAATAAATGTTATTTTCGTCATCAGCGCCCCCAAAAACCTATATAACCATACCCATATTGTAAAATAATATAAAAAACTGTCCTCCATCTTGGATCTCAAAATAAATGTTATTTTCGTCATTAGCGTCCCCAAAAACCCATATAACCATACCCATATTGTAAACTTGAAAAAAAAACCTGCCCGCCATATTGGATCTCAAAATAAATGTTATTTTTGTCATTAGCGTACCGAAAAACCTATAAAAACATACCCATATTGTAAAATTGAAAAAAAAAAGTTGTCCGCCATCTTGGATCTCAAAATAAATATTATTTTCGTAATCAGCGCACTGAAAAACTTATGAAACGATATACATATCGCAAAATTTAAAAAAAAAAGTTGTCTGCCATCTTGGATCTTGATTTAGATTTATTTTGATTTTTATGATTTCGATTTCTATGATTTCGATTTATTACGATTTCTATGATTGCGATTTATTACGATTTCTATTTCATCAAAAATTGTCGGCCATCATTCATGAGTATGAAAATGGTACCTATATAAATTTTAAAAAGATTAAAATTAATAAATATGTAACTCTGATCTACATTACTCTCTGCTGTCTGTGAATACATGAACACGCGAAAATTAAATGCCTTCCGAGCAGCAGAGCGACGTGGATTCCCCTTGACTCTTACCGGCAGACTGATTTTTCGTGGGCTTGGAACTCGTATATATTGAGCGATGGCATTGCCATACAAAAAATGTATGGGGAATTTCTTAGTGAATTGTTACGATATATAATATTTTTTTCGAGTTATTTTTCAAAAATCTAAAACGAGCAACTTGTAGCTAGTTTAATAAACTCGCAATTTAACATTATGTAGAAATTATAATTTGTGTTTTACATAATGATTTCGTTAAAGCCGTGAACCTTGTTTTTCGTATTTTTCGTGTTTTCTGGAAGGTATTTACGCAAAACTAAAAGGCAAAATATTTTTATCTGTCTCGTATAAGTAGTAGCAGTTATTTGAGAAGCCTATAGTACTATTTTTATTATCAATAATGATCTAGTTTTGGCACCAGGGTCAATTCAGTAACGCCTGTTTTGGCTAAAAACGTGTGATGCAGGCTTAAGAAAGAAAAAAATCTTCTTTTGTTTTTTGTTAAAGCAATTGTTTTTTTTTACGTTGTTTGGGCGTAGATTTGCCGATTTCGTTCTTTCATAAGTTAGAAATAAAGGCAGTTTTCTTTAGAAAACTTTGTGATAATAATGACGCAATATGTTATAGGACTAGATACATTTTCCTAGTTGTAATAAGTTGTACGTTATTTAGAAATACGCAGATTATCACTAACTGTTACTCTCTGTTACTGTTTAAATAAATCTCTACGAATACGAACTACATGAGTTTTATTAGCCTCGTTCCTATAAATTGTGTTGACTTCTTTGGTGAAGAAACAAGACGGAAAAGCAGATTAAATTAAGTTCAGTAAGAAGTCCGTAGAAGGAATAAGCGAAACAAGATAAACCTACTGTTTGTGTAAAATAATTAACATCAGACATTTTTCAATCAACGTCTTGCTTTGCAATAGAAGATTTTCCCACAACGACGTTGGTAGAAAAAAAAGATATCTGCGGCATTCGACAAATATTAGGCCTGCTGATATGACATGGACCATATGAACTGGTGGACTCTCCACTGGCCACCCACCACTGACTGACTGTATTATCCATCCTCACAACTTATTTCAAACCATCGTCGAAGTGCTGATGCATACCTGAAACAAATTAATGAATACTTTAGTATATTCCAATTCTAACTAACATTATAAATGCGAAAGTGAGTTTGTTTATTTATTTGTTACCTCTTCACGCTTTTTCTAACCAATCTTCACGAAATTCCGCATACACAAAGTTAGAAGTACTGAGAAGAACAAAGGGTACCTTTCATCCCGGGAAAAAGCACTGTTCCTGTGGGAGATTCACACGGGCAAAAGATTAAATATTTTCTTTTACACAAAATTTTAAAAGTTTTGAAAAATAAGCAAAACGAAAAAATGTGCAGATGTTGTGTGCTACTGACAAGAACAAACGGCCCAACTTATTTGGCACAGCCTCCAAAGAACTTTGAAAGAAAACGCCCTTAAGTTATGACTACAACTTGGCAGATTAGCTAATTGATCTATTTTATAAAACTTAGCTCCATAGTATTTATACATCTGGGCCTGGGCCTTGAATTTATAAAATCGGACGCCGCTGAACGTAAAAAAATTACATACAGCGTATGTAAGTGTCTTAATTGGAATGTAATCTTGGAAATTCAATCATCAAGATCAACGTAACTATATATCTAGATACCGTATCACGTCTTCATCCCGTACGGGGTAGACAGAGTCAAGAGTTGTAATTTCAGCTGGATAGTAGGTTGGTGGAATAGAAATTCAGATTATAGTGACAGGTTGCTAGCCCATCGCCTATGATGAGTAGGCTCCCCAATTTAAACAACGACGTAAACTACCTTATTTTTGTCATGTATATTTCCTTCCACCCAAAGGTTGGCTGGAAGAAATTGCATTTGCGATAAGCCCGCCTTTGCGCTCATTTTTGTATTTAATTTTGTCTCTTTTGTATGTTCTTTTGTAAATGGTGCAAAAAAGTGTTGATCTATCTATCTATCTATCTTAGTAGTATATAGTTATAGTAAAAAATAATTGGGTCTTTGGTCGTTTCGCACCACAAGCTATTGGAATCGCGGTCCGAATAGCCCAAGAGAAAGAAAGAACCCATTCAAAAAGGATTTCTTTAGATCCAATACCACGAACGAATACCACTGGTACGTAGTACTTATATTAATTCTGTGCCACTGGTATTACTTTGAATTTTTGATTATTTTCTATTCCGGTAGTAAGAATGCTTTGTATGTAAAATAATTACAACATTTTTATTTGCAAAAAAATCTGTTTGATGTGATGACTGAGCTGACTGTACCAAATTCAAGTTTTGATATTCGTTTGGACATAAATTTTAGATAATTAAAGAGTGGTATTGGTTCGGAATAGTTAATAATTAAAAATTTAAAGTAATACTAGTGGTATACGTTCTTGGTATTGGATTGGAATAAATCTCAAAAAGGACTCTTAGGCGATTCGGACCGGCCCGGTTCGAATCGCTTGTGGAATGAAACGACCAAAGCAGACCCAAAAAATTGCGCCAAAGTACATCGGGATGCTTTATAAAAATAAAAAGGATAAAATTTATCTCCCTCTAAATTCCACTTGGCTCGTTTATGTTCCCGCTCAAAATTTTACGACTGCAAGTTTTAGATGTACTTACATACTTTCTCATACTGGCTAAAATAAATTCGGATTTTGCTGGCGTCTACTGCATAAAATTAATTATGCATTCTGTAAAGTTAGCGCATTAGTTTCTAACGTTATATATAACCGTACTTTAACGGCCATTTTGAAAAACATTATCCGCAGGTGTGACATCTCTCTATAGTCTTTACTTTTATGTGTGGGTTAGACGGAGTCTCATTATAAATCCAACTATTTTTATTGCCATTTTCGCCATACATAAGCGAAATTTTATAACATTTCAGAGCAGTGTCGAAGGTGTGTTCCATCGAAATAGAGATCTGCCGAACAAGTGCATATCGAAGTGGGGTCGAAAAATGTCGAAAGTTTTTCGAAGGTGTGGTGTGTTTTCGAATAGTGTTCTGTCAGAAAAAATGCTAGGACAGAAATTCTTTTTTGAAACTTGGCCATCAAAGAAAGCACTTTTTCAAGTCGAAAACTAATTATATAACCATAGTATCTCCAAGCTACAAACTACTAGCATTTCGGAACGACCGCTGAGAAGACATGCCGAAAGATAATCATGAAACATGCATGAAACAATCTTGGTCGCCTAACATTTCGAATCCACAGAAATTATTTTTTAAAATATTTCTTAAATCCTGCGGAATACCTAGTCGAACTATTGTTGTTCGAAATGACCGTGGCGAAATAATTAACTGTCGAAATACAGAATGACACTCCACTATTCCTTCCATTGAGTACAAAGATGCTGTTTACCAAGAACCAAGAATCCAATGTCAGCGCCTCGATATGAAGTTGTTCTGTTACCAAATCTAAATAATAACGCCGAGGTGGCAACAGCGCGGCGAAAGTAGCTGTACGAAACGGCAACAGCGCGCGATCGATACTGAGCGGGGAGACGCGGGGGCGCGGGCTGACCCTTCCGATTTCAAACAAATGTACAGTCAACCGCACGTCTAGTCATCCTATATACACCTCTATACAATGGTAATAGCAACGAATTTGCAATGAATTTGTGTATGCTGACGTGCGGCTATTCGACACAGAATGTTATTATTGTACTCGCGTAGGTACTATACACGTGCAAGTTGACTTGACATATTCGATGGCGTTTTCTCAGGTTCATGGATCTTATCCTAATGGGTCAATTTACCATCGTATTCATAACCTTAAATTTATACATAACGCAGTTCTAAGCTAATAGAGACAGGCGTGTGTAATGAAATGACTGTGCAATATATCTAAGTAGATTAATAAGTCTTACTACAGGCAATTCTGTGCTACAGGACCAATCGTCGAAGAGTATGAAAATAGTCAGTCCCATCTCCCATACAGCGACACAACTATTCATTTACGCACGAAAACCAGAACTTAAAAAAAAGCCGGTGTTTACTGGGATAAATCAATCAATAATGTGTTTACAAATTATGTATTTCCTAGTGTCGAGTTTTGATCGTTAGTCTCTGGATAGAACGACATCAATGCTAAAATAAATAATTCAATAAATAATTTTAAAATCACAGACTTTTTTTGTTGGATAAGTACAAATTCAAATATCGTAAGGACTTTTATTCCGTGTTGTTGGCACGAGAATGGGTTTGAAAAAAAAGGAAAAAAAGCAAAACATTTTTTTCACTCAGTAATTTCTCCCTGAGGCGTGTTTTGGACAAGCACAGATTCCCGTTATGACAATATTATGATTCTCGAAGGGAATATTTGCGAAACGAAAATATAAGATAACACAATGTTTGCAGGATTATTCTCTCGGTACTTTACAAAATATAATACGTGCAGAAGTGACGCCACATACATAGAAATAATTGCATGAAAAGGAACAAAAATTAACAATAAGCAAAACTCATCTATTCCATGTTTTACTTGTCTTTATTCTTCACGGGGTAGCCAGATCAGAAAGATATTACACCCCGACCCATGATTTAGAAAATCCCGAAATATTAGCCCCACCTATATCGAACGAATGGATGATGAGGGCACTACACGTAATTAAAAAAAAAGAAAGAAAAATGCCGACTATAATTTGTAGCAAGGAAAAAAGCGTAGTAACGTCAGATAAAACAAAACACAATTAAAATATTCTGCTCCAACAAACTCATACACATTATTTATTACTGACGTCCAATGTTATATAAAACAGAAGAACAATATAATTTTACGCTGGGCTTGAGCCTGTGATAAATGTCATAACTCGCACCTGCTTCCGACTGGAATTGAAATAAAAAAAAAATCTAACAGTAGATATGCTTCTACAAAGTATTTATGGTCATAGACTAACATTATCAGTGACAGAAGATCGTAACGATCTAACGATAAAGGAATGGCGATGTGTAAAAAAATAAAAAGTAAAAACAGTGTCATACCTACAGGGTACAAAATCTACCAACGTTACTAGTATAGATTGTAAAAAAGCACTAATAAATGAAACATTATTGAGATATGTTTATGACTAGAGTTAATAGAATCTACACCCCAGCTTATCAAAATAATCCCGATAGTAAGCAAGCTCGTGTGCTGTTGACTCATTTTGCGTGTGAATGTTTTTATTAACAGTCTATTACAGATTACAGTGGTGTGTATTAGATTCCGGTGAAAGAAAACATCGTGAGAAACCTGCACTCTGGTTGATAATTATCAGCTAGTGTGTGAAATGGAGAAGGCAATGGCAAACCACTCCATTAAAAATTGCCAAGAGAGTCGTTGTGTGTGTTTCATTCCATATAATGACCACGACCCTCAGTCATGAGGAAATACGACTACAAAGAGAGAAAAGAGTATTAGAAAAATCAGTTGGATGGATAAGAAGACAAATGAGGAAGTATTGGATATAGTTAAGAGAAAAGAACGTTACTGCGAGCGATAGAGACAAGGCGAGGAAAAATGTTTGGCCACCTTATACGAACGATAATTTTATGAAATACCTAATCGAAGGAAAAGCCGGCGCTAGGAGTGGGAAAGGAAAGCCAAGAACCAAGGGCATTTATAGACAAAATAAATGAAAAGGCAAGGGTTGTGTTGTGTCGTATAGGGGGATTAAATTAGTGGCAGAACATAGATGCGAATAGAGAATGCTCCACCTACAAGAACATAGTTCTTAAATACGTGATAATGAGTCTATTAGAAACGATCTTATACGATACATAGAACAGTAAGATAGTGAGGCATCAAAATCTTAAGTAATTTAACAAAGTCCAAGTAACAGGGTCGATAATCTTAAGATGGAGGATGGATTGGATAGGATGGCCGAGGACAGAGAAGGTTGGCGTAGACGACGACGCGATGGAAGGAAGCTTATACCCAGTAGTGGGTATCGAAAGGCTGTTGATGAAATAAAATAAAAAAATAAATAGACACTATGAACCTCTTAGATCCACAAGATCCACTTTGGGGTCACTGAGTCAGCGGAGTCAGTAAGTATGATCCTCTTGATTTATGGAAGTCCTTACTTAAAATTATCATATCATATTCGGCCACTTGTCTTACTTTTTGGCAAGCACTTATCATAAAATGCTTTAGGAAATATAGCCACTTAGCCCAAAACGGTAGCTGTATGAAGTGGCTATTTATTATCTGCTATTTCGTTGCGGATAGTCTGAATCATCCATGTCACGACCTCAATTTGGAGTATCGCAATGCAGCTTGGCAGTTAGGATAAGTCAATCAGGGTTTGTAAACACGGGGTGATTGGAAACAGTTCCAGTCTTATTGATTATAGTGGCGTCACGGGACTCTGCTCCAGTGGGAATTTCGGGATTAAAAGTATCCTATTCCTACAAATTTCATCGAAATCCGTACAGGAAAATTTTGCGTGATTGAGTTAGATTGGATGTGTTCTAATCTAACTTAGAACACATCCAAAATTTCGCATTTATAAAATTAGTGAGAAGATAAGATTAAAATTGCAACAGTTTGGAAAACTTGAAAAGACTGACCTCAGATTGACCCCGTAACACTATGTTCGTTAATCTCGAATGAAAAGTCGCCAATGTGAATGTCAAAGTCATTAAAATCTGTAATAATGATAAGTTTTCGAGTGAAAGAGCAACAGGGGATCATCCGTATCAAATTTCTGGGTTATTTTTCATATCTATGATTATAAATACCTTATTATTCAAGTATAAGTATAAAAAACAAGTTCCATCTCGTGACGGTCGTGCTAACCCCGTGTTGCAGGTTATCATTTACAGTAAAACTTTTTACAGGCAAGCTAACGTACGCAGAGACAAAATAAGGAGCACACAGAAGTTTATTATAACAGCTACGCCCTGGGACCAGGGGTTGTTATCGGGACCAAATTCTCCATATAGACTCCCAGAAAGTACCGGGTACTTTTTATGAGAATTTGGTACCGGTATCATCCGGTAACAAGCCATGCCTGTATCTTTCCAGAAATTTCTGGATCTCATGAAACCGGTTACTTAAGACAGTGTTTCCAATAAGCTGGTTCGCACTGGTACAAAAAAAATAACGTTCAGTTTTATTTATAAAATACAAGGTAGAGAGTGAGGTACAATTAGTATAGATTGCATATTTTAAACTCTACCACAGGGCGGGCGCTTCATAGAAACGGCGCGTCAAATATGCCTACTACTACTACAAATGAAACTGTATATCCGTGAACACGTCAATGTGTGCGTTTTCATAGTCGAACGTCCCACAGTTACACAAGAACGGGGGAGAAGTGCGGAAGGAGCGGGGGAGTGCCATATTGCGGAAGGGGCAGGGAGTTTCCTTTCTGTACGTAGTACTAATACTAGTCGTTCGCTGCGAACGTAGACCTCGCGACTATTAAAATACAATATTTATTTTCACAAAAAATTAAATATCTCAAAGACGGCTGGACCGATTTTGATGCCCAACGAACTTGAAAATTCTATTAACCATCCCTACATATATTCCAACTTTCATCAAAATCGGAACAACGGTTCGAGAGTTATCGCGGAACAAACATACATACATACATACAAACAAACAATGTGTTTTTCGCTCCAACTTGAATTATAGCCCTCGCTCGCTTCGCTCGCTCGGTCAATTAATTCTGTGACTTTACCGTCAAGGTTCACAATTCTCGTCATCGAGTACTCCCGATTTGTGTGCGGCGTTTAATATTTTTAACACGAAATAATTGACCGAGCGAGCGAAGCGAGCGAAGGTCTCTAAATCGAGTTGGGGGCGAAACACATTGTTTGTATGTATGTATGTATGTATGCATGTATGTATGTATGTATGTATGTTTGTACCGCGATAACTGCCGAACCGATGGTCCGATTTTGATGAAATTTGGTAGGCATGTAGGAAATATCAATAGAATTTTCAAGTTCGTTGGGCATCAAAATCGGTTCAGTAGTTTTTGAAATATTAATAAAAACGTCCGCGATTATCTAGCAAACGAAACCATAGCGTGTTCTAACTTTGGATAACGCCATCTAGATTTTATTTAGGGAACTGAATTATGTTAGAAAAATCGAAATCAGAGTATATCAATAAAAACGCGAGTAATAATCGCGAGGTCTGAGTTCGCGGCGAACTACTAGTTTAAACTAGTCGTTCGCTGCGAACGTAGACCTCGCGACTATTAAAATACACTATTTATTTTCACAAAAAATTAAATATCTCAAAAACGGCTGGACCGATTTTGATGCCCAACGAACTTGAAAATTCTATTAACCATCCCTACATATATTCCAACTTTCATCAAAATCGGAACAACGATTCGAGAGTTATCGCGGAACAAACATACATACATACATACATACAAACAATGTGTTTTTCGCTCCAACTTGAATTATAGCCCTCGCTCGCTTCGCTCGCTCGGTCAAATAACATTAAAGATGCTCAAGAGAGTTTTTTTATTTAGTAACAAAACTCTGCAATACCCACGTTAGGAAGTTACATTTCTGTTCTATCGTTATTTTGCGACGCTATTCAGAGCGGAGCACGCCTTGTTTTGACGACGGCCTCGCGTGCGGCGGGACGATCAACTTTGTTGCTGACTGTACGATCGATACTTGTTCCAAGTCCATTATTATTGTATAGTCAACAGCACAACAACCTATTCAAGCAACACACTGCCATTTCGCTGCTATTTTACGATATCATGATATGCAGTCGACTGTACTGACCTAACCGGACTGAGTTTTCTTTTTATTATTTGTGTTAGTGGCCAGTACCTGGTAGGTACTTATTTAAAGCTAACTACAGGCGTTTTAAAGTTAAAGGTTCCTGGGGGTCTTAAAAAGGTGACCGACGAATCAGAATATATATATTATCTACTAGCTGTCGCCCGCGGCTTCGCCCGCGTGAGTTTCGCTTAGATGAAAAATCTCTCTTGGAGCTTTTCATCAAATGTTCCAGATCTTCAATTTTTATACGTCAGCAGAAAATGCTCATCAGGTTGAACGACTTTTAATAAGGCGCCATTTCCATATATGTTATAGTGTAGCTGGTCTCTTGCATTTCTTCATCAGATGTTCCAGATCTTCATTTTTTTATACGTCATCAGAAAATGCTCATCAGGTTGAACGACTTTTGTTAAGGCACCATTTCCATATTTCTTATGTTGCTTTCGTATATGCTGTTCTGTTAAGGTTCTTCATCAGGTGTTCCAGTTTTCAAAATAAATTATAGCCTAAATGTTGCCCAGGCTTAATAGCTATACAACAAAAAAAGTTTCATTCAAATCGGTTCAGTACTTTCGGAGATTAGCGTGATCATACATACAGACAGACAGACAGACAGACAAGAAATTCCAAAAAAAATTTTTTGCGTTCTATTATTCTTTTTAAGTGTCCCTCTATCCATTTCAGTCAAAAATACTAAATGTACAGACAAAATATTTTTACTGTTTTATTATATACTAGCTTTTGCCCGCGGCTTCGCCCGCGTGAATTTCCCACGGGAACAGTGCTTTTTCCCGGGATAAAAAGTAGCCTATGTGCTATTCCAGGTCATTATCTACCTCTGTACCAAATTTCATCGAAATCCGTCCAGTAGATTTTGCGTGATTGAGTAACAAACATCCTCACAAACTCACAAATTCACAAACTCACATCAATATTAGTATGGATATATATTGATATCCGATTTCCTAAATATTTAAAAGTGAACCTAACAAGTGGTTATAAGATTTATTTTTGAATATTTAGGAAATGGGACATGGATCATTTTGTGGTATGTCAAAGTGGCCTCTTTAGGACCCTAGTCAGCCTGAAGGCGGTCGGTCAAGCAGATTCAGATTCTGGCTATCCACAAAAATGTGGCTATCATCTCTCTCTCTTTAGTCGTATTCCTCATGACATGAATGGAATGAAACACACACAAAGACTATCTTGGCAATTATAATGGAGTGGTTTGCCATTGCCTTCTCCATTTCACACACCAGCTGATAATCATCAACCAGAGTGCAGGTTTCCTTACGATTTTTCGTTCACCAGAAGCAAGTGGTGGTCGATGAAAACTAACATAGGTACATGAGTCAGATCGGTATACAAACTCATGTTGCACGGGCAGGATTTGAACCTGGGACCTTTGCTTGCAGCCACAGGCCTACCACTCGACCACCACCGCTTTAAATACAGAGAGATTTTTTTAAATCGGAAAGGTAATTTCACTCATTAGTGCGTTCATACAAAACTCTAGCTTACTTCTGCAAATAAAATTATTCTATTCTATTAGTAAGATTAACATTACACACAAGGTCGTTGAACGGACGTGGATAAGCGGCGATAAATATAAGATTGCAATCCATAAATCAATCAATTGATTTAACAACTTCGTTCTTGTCTATACAAGAGAAATTTCTAAGTATGCCTCTCTTGACCTCTCTATTAGACACGAGTACACGACCTCTGCCTTTTCTTTAATTTCGTCTAATGATATGAGATGATACGAACTCCTCTTTTCTACTCAAGTTGCTGTGCCCGACAGAGTCCACAAATGTATTTTCATATTTGTCATCATATCAACTTTATGGATGCAATAAAATATTGAGTATTTTATTGAGTATTAAATGCCTTTATTGACTTTCCTTTCCCTCTCTTAGCTTCAGATTGCGATGCAGAAAGTATTTCAGGGCTTTGCGTATGTTTCCGCATAACACAGAAACGCGGACAGTAAAAAATAATAGACAATTTATGATCCGAAACTGGGGGAACTGTCAAAAAGCGAGAGCAAAGCACTACGAGCTCGCGCTCGGGTGCAATATCTACAGAAAGAAAGAATTGGGAGAAAGCTTATGTTATTTCAGTCTTTTTATCCTCCCTGACTCTAAAAGAGGGGTGTTATAAGTTTAACGTGTCTATGCGTCAGTGTATTATGTGTGTCTGTCTGATGAAACATATTAACCGATTTTGATATAAGGTTTTTCAAGATTCGTGAAAATCGGTTCAGTCATTTAGGAGTAATCAGCATTGTACGAGTTGGGAGAAAGGGGTTGTTCCCAAATTACTCCATTCTTTTGTTCTAAAAAGATAAGAATCTCATACATGGGTTCCCAAGTTACTCCACGAAATTATTATTATTTAAAAATACTTATTATTTTGTTTCCATTCTACTCCATAGGTATTTCAATTTATTCCCAATGTACTCCGCAGATTATTTGATATCAATTCTCAAACTACTCCATCTAAATAATTATAAAATATTTCACTATGTACAGTCAGTCACAAAATCGTTCAAACAATATCGTTCTGATTAACGTTCTGAATAAGATTCTAAATTAAAAAGAAAAAAGTTGAAAGCAAGTTTGAATTGAAAATGTGTGCATGTTAGCTTGTTAAAATGGATGTACAATATGTGAGTCGCAACCAACAGCAATGTTTCTTTTTATGTAAATATTTTAAGTTTTTTCAACAATATAATTTTATCAGTTACTTCTTGAGTTTTTCTCAAGCCGAATTCCTACATTTGCATAATAATCATGAATCTCTTTGGTGGAAAATATGTAAAAAAAGCTCATTTATGAATATGTTTTTGATTGTTGATTTTTGAATATATTTAATTGTTGAATTATAGGTAATATATAAATGTTGATCATTGAATTGTAAAGTCTTTAATTTAAAATTGTCTTTATACATAAAAATATTGTAAGCTTTTGAGCCTGACTGTACTATACGTCAGCTACACTTTTTATTCTAATTAATGTATTTTGATATTAAAATCGCATGGAGTACTTTGAGAACATTTTAATATTACCGCGGAGTAGAATGAAACTTAATTTAAAATATTATTTTTTTCATGGAGTAGTTTAGGAACATTTTCTGGAGTACTTTGGGAATAACCCGGAGAAAGCATGTTATTCCAGTCTTTTTATCATCAAATCTTCCATTTAAAAGCACGCGCCAACAAAAGGTCATTTTTTTCGACTCCTATAATTAAAAACCCAGTGATAAAATGAGTCGACGCAAAAAAAGTCCGCTCTACCGAATAAAAAGAGAAAAGTTGTTAAATGAAATTACCTTTGTTAACAGTTCTACTTTGCACCGAGTCGGATAGTTTGTAACAATGTTTTATTTATTAAGTAAAGTAGTATCTAAAGCGCTATAATTGAATTAATTAATATACAATTGTGTAACTACATATAATGAAAATTTACAAGAAAAGTAAGAATGTCTCTACGTTATAACTAATAAAAATATATACAGACAGTAATACCAGGTAGTAAAAACATATATGTATCTGACATATAATATTGCAGTAAGATGTAGAATACCATAAAACGCATTTAAATTCTTAAGCAAACGTTTACGTACAGATAGTTATATGGAAATTATAAATAGTTATTGTTTATTAAAGCTTTGACAAAGAAGAAATACACTAGGTACAGGTATCTACGCGAAGCTTTGATGAGGTCAAGTCATCATAATATCTCGATGGGTCCATTTGTGCCCCGTAGTACAACTTACGTAGTCTAACTGGTTGGGGTCAAGTGTTTGTAATTTGTTTCCCTTATTTGAAAATCCAAAAAAATCTGTTCTGTTTATCTGACTACTGACCATAGACATTTTTTTTTGGTTTCTTTATCCGTGAGGAAAGGCAAAGGGATCTAAAGCCGCTGACCATAGACATAGGAAAAAAAAAATTTTTTTTTGCTAGCTCTATGCTACCGACCATAGACACAGCAAAAGAAAGACTAGACTTTAAATCTATCTATGGTTTAAGAACGATTTCTAGGTTTTTTAGACATTATTGTCTTAATCTCCAAGATAATCCTTCATAATATGACAAACGTGCGTATGGATGTTTTTATATATTCGATGTTCATTACTCAATCACGCGAAAATGCCTTGACTTTCAATCCAATTGCTTACGGGTATTCTTTTTGTAGTATCTCCATTACTGGAGGTTCTTTAGGGAGCACTAAGAGAGGATTTCCCTAATTTCCCACGGGAAAAAAGTCCAAGGCCCATGCAAGTATACTTAGTATAATGCCTAAAAAAGGAAAGACGCAAAAGAAAATTCGCAATTTCTTTATCGCAAAACGACGCACAAGTTTCAACGATGGCCATTGCCCATTCGACGCGGCCATTCCGAGTGCCACTATCTTTACTGATTCCATTCCGTTTTATGGAGCCCGGTTCAATCTCCCACATCTGTGGGCGAGGTCGTGGGCATCCGACATTGTTTTAGTTATATTCTGTGTGTGTCCACCGCTGGGCAAGATTCAGTATTAATACAAAAATAAAAGCTAAACCTGGGATTCTATTTTCGAAACGTACTGAAACGTGTGAAACACCAAAAAATTATATTTCTCATCGGTTTTGTTGAGTTAATTTTAACTTTCATACATTTAAAAATTAGAGACTTGCACGGAATATGGCAAAAGATGACTAATATAATATCACCATTTCTGTTCATAGCAAAAACCAAAAAGTACAGTTAGAACACGAGAAATGCACTTTTTCTTCAAACGCCCCAGTTTCATTAAAGTCTCGAACTCGAATTCTCAGAAAATAATTAAATTGCGTGAGGTTAGTGGTGGCCGAATTTTAAAATTGCTCGCTTGTTCCATTTCATTAGTACAAATGAATTCGACCTCCTTAAGTTTTTTGCTAGTAGGCGAAAATGTTAGGGTCAAATTAAATTACTTTCAAACGCAATTTACTTATTTATTACTACATTTCAGAGCAATATTATATCGATAGTATGTTTCATCGAAATAGAGATCTGCCGAACAAGTGCATATCGATCGAAGGGTCAGTCGAAATAGTGTTTTAGAAGGTGTCGAACTGTCGAATTCTGTTCTGTCGGAAAGTCGGAATAAAGGTCAAATATATGTTCTGTCAGAGTAATGTGTAATCGAATCGTACACATTTGTTCGAAATCGGAAACGGTACGTGTCGAAATAAATACGGCTGTCGAAATTCAAAATGACACCCAAATTACATGTACAAAGTACCATTACAATTAAAAGGTTTGTCAGCTGTAATCATAATGATTGAGCTGCCATCACAGAACTGGTCCAAGTTCCAACCCACGCGTCCACTCAGTTGACTGATGGCGCCGCTAGTCTAATCATTCCTCTCTTGTTTCAAATATATATACATAATAGCATACAAGTCTATGTCAGCATGTCAGCTGGTTTTTCACTATATAAATGTCCTGGGAAGAGAATACTATACTGTATACCTACTGAATACTGATCCTTCACTGTCAAGCAAATGCATACTTTAAAACTCTTTAAAACATGTGGATATTTTATTTTATCATACAGGTAGCACAAGTTCGCATTGCTTCATTCCTGCCTCGCGCGTTCAAGCTTGTAGTAGTGTACTTATTTGAAGCGCTTGTATAAAGCTTTCCATCTGTACCCTTTTAACTACTTTGTGCAGGTAGCCTGTTCCTTGACGTTAGGTAGTAAATATTCTAATGATACTCTCACACTCACACAGATGAGAAAGTTACAAACATAATACTCTTTTTTTGAGCTGTCGTGTAATAAACCGCAAGAGACGGATAAGGAAAAAGCAAGAGTCAAAGATTTGCAGAATGTTTTAGTATTTATCTAAGTTCGTGGCATTAAATAAACCTGCTTCGAAAATGTCAGCTGAAGATGACAGACACTTTGCAGGGGAACCGTGCATCCTCGTAATTTATCTGTGAAGTCCTTCAGAAAACAATAGTAAAAACGTCGGCCATTGCTCGGTGACGCAAGCCAGCGGGCGGGAAACATAATAAATAATAATAGGCGCACGGAGCGGCAACAGCGCGCCGCGGAACGGCAACGCGGCGATCGATGCTGCTCGCGGCATTTTCTCGTGGTCTGGCTGGAGTTCCATAAAATATTCCAGTTTGCCATGTGGTTTAGAAAACATCATTTTTTTTATAACATAGGGTGGCAAACGAGCAAAACTTCAACTCCATGTGAATTATTTTCAATTTAATTATGTTTGAGGAAAAATGAAGACCAAATGGTTTGGTACATAAATCAGTCTACTACACTGTGGCACTTTGCAGAAAGAAGTTTTTCTGTGCTTACAATCCATTGGGTTTAAATTTAACTCTGGAGACATCCACCACAGACTTTTAACTTAGATTGCATCATGCCAGTCGGTATTCTCGTGCTGCCTACGCATTACGCTCCTCTAAAGTCTCGACTCTCAAGGTCTTAGAATGCTAGACGCTCGGTCACGTAATGAGCAGAAATAGGTCCATTAGAAAACAATCAACGTTAGACACAATATAAATATTTAACCAAGATTGGATCAAAGATACATAAAAGCGCCTGGACTTAGCATATGGCACACTTAACTGTCGTGCGCACCATAAAAACATCATTAAATGCACTCACGTCCAGCGTATTTTTTGCAAACGACCAATTAAATACAAAACCAAAATTTAAAGTGGCCTAAACCCGTTTCGTTCTTAATTGGCGAAACTCGAAACCGTTACAATCTACCCATAGCATGTATAGAATACCTATACTCCCATTTACGCCAACTTATCCAATTCGCAATGCCAAACAAGTTCGAATTTCGAATCGAATATTTACTCGTCCAAAGAGTGCACGGAGCGGCAACAGTGCTCGGTACGGCAACGCCGCCGCCATAGCTAGCCCTTGCTGTAGAATTTCTCTATGCCCCTGCAATGCAAAGATCGCGATAGGATCAGCTGGACTCGGTCTCTGTGTTTACGTTCATATATTTATGTCAATGTGTGTGTGTGTTCCACCATACATACGATTTTTTTCTTTATCGAGTAGTAAATACTGTTTTATAGCGAGTACGATTTTGTTTTATCGTTAGAATCATGTATACTTAATTAAAATGCCTAATATCCTTGCTTCTTGCACTTGGCACCGACTTCACCTCATTCAGTAGGTAGCATGCCAATACATTTTTCTTTTTGATTAATCTGCCTATTAAGATATTTCATAATTTTAAGTTTTACAATGGAAGTCGGTTCATTTTTTGGGAAAAAAAAATTATTTTATTATTTTTAGTGCACTTGGCGCAATTTTGTTGTCATGAAAACTTAAACTTATTTTTCACTGGCCAAAATTTAAGAAATCGAAACGTTTTATGTCAGTTTGATTTGAAATATCAGAACTTGTCAGAATTCCACGGAATTTTTGGCACATAAATAGACCAAGAGCCCGCGACGACCAACCTGCCTTATTTCAAAAATGCTGAATGTTTCTCTGTGTGGGATATACGTGTAAAAAAGATTAGTGACTACACATGAAGTTTGAATCTTAGTTGCTTATGTAGGTAATATGGATAACAAAAGTGAATTTTATAGGTCGAAAGCACCTTTGGGGACCTCTCAAAGTATTATTAAATTCAGCTATTATAATAAAACAAACATGACTATAATTTAGTAAAGTTACAATGTCTGGCAGGGGTTTGAATCTGCACCAATGGCTTGGCAATGGATGGCATATTATTCGGAATGAAATCTTAAAAGAACTCTTACTTTAAGAAATTAAGCTACCACTTTAAATATGATTGCTACAAATTATCTGCCTAAACAATCATGCATGACCCAACTTTTTTAGTCGCTAATCGCCATTTCTGTGTTGGGGACATGCATAAAATATCTTGAGTTTTCACAAAATAAGGAAGGGCATGCTGTCGCGGGCTTTTGCTCTATAAACCAATGTTTGGATTTTTATATTTTGTTAGGTATCTTTAAAAATACCGAACAGATTCTGACGTGGTTAAAATGGGACCAACTTGGGAATAAACTATTACGAATAAAACAATAATTTCGGAAATCAGTCCACTATAGGTAGTGTTGCCCAAATTCAGTCTTGGTCTTGCAGTCTTGGTCTTGTTCTTGCGTTTTTGCAAGACCAAGACCAAGAACAAGACCGCGTATTTTTAGCAAGACCAAGACCAAGACTGACCGTGCAAGACTTGAGCAAGAACAAGACATAGCCTGCAAGACTCTTGCGTCTTGCAGCTAGGACTTAGCGCTATTTCACTGAGTAGTTAGGTGTAACAGTTCGGTGTATAGGTAGGTACGCTTAGGAATTCTATGAGACGCAAAAAACTGTATCAAAGAATATGAAAAACTGGACCTATGCGCATTACGACTAATACCATAAACATAGCGAATAAAAAAATATCTATTAAAATCAAACTGAGTGCATGCATAGTTATGTTTTAACCATCGGCACTTTGATAATGCGGCATCAAAGGTTTTGTACTTACTTCTCAAAGAAATTTGCCGCTTTTCGGAAGTACATGGTTATGATACACGCGCCGGCGGCTTCTTTTGAAATCTAAAACAATCGTTGCCGCCACGCCGAAATCATAACATTTGACACTATTTGATTGCCGCCATAGGGCGTAGGTATACTCATGCAAAATAATTTCGAATTTTAAGAGTACCTACAGGTGTTCCAAAGAATAAATAAGTTTCAAATTGCTTAGAATGAAAATGAATACATTATACTGATCACGCAAGTAGTATTATGATTAGGATAAAATGGTAAGGATAGGTAGTAGATGTCATATTAATTCATTCTAGTAAGTATATATTATAATATTGATTACTTATATGGTTTTAAACTAATTACTTAGGTACTATTATTGTACATTTAGTCATTATATTTCTTAAGTTTTTACAAGAAAAAATAGCAAAAAAGTGTTCAAGTATCACCCGTTTAATAAATATTGTAGCCACTTTTAAATATACTTGAAACGTGTAAAAAAATTCTACAAAACTAATAAAATAATATAAAAAGCGTAGGTACTTACCTACTAATAAAATAAAAAGCCTGCGATAAGAGTTTTGTATTACTTACCAGCCCGAATATCTCTGAGAGAGATGATGAGAGTAAGTATTTACTAGCTGTGCCCGCGACTTCGTCCACGAGGAATAGTAACTTTGGAGGTATAGTGACGTTCAGGACTTATTTATTTATTTTAAAACTTCTGTGGAGGACGCATGAGACAGAGTATCCGATTTTATCGAAAATGGCCCGTGATTTTCTCTCAATACCTGCAACTTCAGTACCTGCTGAGAGGTTATTTTCTAAAGCATCATTAGTAATTAGAAAACATAGAAATAGGTTAAGTGATGAGTCAGCCAGATGGTTACTTTGTATTAATTCTTGGTCAATAAAATTGATATAAAGTATCCATAACCTAATGATAAAGCTGTTGATTTGTGTTTTATTTTATTTTTTATTCAAATAAATGATAAATCGTAAAACTCTTTTATTAAATTTCTTATAAGTTGAGGGTTCAATCTCTTTCTAGACAGATAAGTATTGTTCTTTAAAATACAGTCAAGTTATTGTAATTAATTTGTTTTTTTACATGTTTTAGCAAATGTAAGCTTATAAATCATAAATGTTTATTAAGAAACAGTTACTTCCATGGAAAACGACATATAGGTCAGTTGCTTTTTCGAATTTCTTATCAAATCTTCAGTTATTTATTAATCTGCTTGATCTTTACTATGGCTATGTTAATTCAAGCTGACAATGTTCCAATTCTAATACGTTTTTCTAAGATTTAAAGTAAACTTTAATAAATAGTAATAGACTAATAGGTAATTGCAAGACTTGCAAGACTCTTGCTGCAAGACCAAGACCAAGACTGGGAGCGCAAGACCAAGACCAAGACCAAGACCAGGTGTATTGGCGCAAGACCAAGACCAAGACTGGCTAAGTCTCGTCTTGTTCTTGCATGTGGGCAACACTAACTATAGGTGGAGAAATCGGCGAACATACATAAAAAAAAAACATACATACATCGAAACATATAACCTCCTCCTTTTTTGGGAAGTCGGTTGAAAATAGACTTTTTAGGAAATTACTTTCGTGGTTAATAAATGTTTTACTTTAGAATGTTTAGGTTTGAACTAATATTTGATTTATTTTCAACAAAATTCAAAAATGTACTGTGAAGATTGTTTACATAATAGGACAATTAAGAATAAATGGAGTTTAGTCTGCCCATTTATTTAGTGTCCATAATAGGTTTGCTCGGCCGTGACTCCGCCAAGGTCTCAACTCTCGCGCATTTCGAACCGTGATACCGCGTCGATAATAAAAATGATCTTGACACGCTTCTGAGTCGTGCTCAGAGTTGTGCTCGACATTTTACAATTTGAAGCAACGCTTGCGCAATATTTGGTTGCATGCACTTGAAATATTTAATTATCTAGCTAATTATTGATGTCTTAATTAACAAACAGATTCCTTAACCGATAAAATAAGAGTCAAAGGTCTTTATAAACTTTTGTACGACCTACGAGAAACAGTTCGGTTTGTAGATTTTGCGTGAAGGGTAAACACATAAATGTTCGAGAGTTCGAGAGAAAGAAGAACCCTAATATCTCGGAGCAGGGCTCCTCTCATCTAAAGTAAAAGATATTGAAGCGATAATCAACGGTGGCTTTCTCCGTTCGCAAACCGGTTCCATCCGGTTCTTGGCTGGCGCCAGCGATGCTGCCAACGCTGCATTTTCGTTGTTATTGTTTTACTCGACAGCTGCTGACTATCACGAATTTGCGATAGACTGTGTGGTCTATAGTCGGTATTTGCTGTGCGCATGCGTTTTATTAACGGTCGTCGGGTTCACAAATAGGGTTGCCATACATTCTATATTTTTCCGACATAAATATTTAAATGTTGTAAACTACGATTTTTCAACTATAGGTGTACCTAAATCGAGTGATGTTCATATATTTTTTGCCATCAGATTCTGGTAGACCTATAGTTGCACCTGGATGCTTTACTCTAGTGGGATAGGAACCATAGCATCCAAGCCAAAAACTAATGCAAGTCTAGTTTTAGGACATAATGTTTTTTGAAAAGTGCACGTATGTATAGTTGATACGATTATGGCGCTTTTTGTATGAGATTCTCCGTCCATCTGACATCTAAAAACGATGTAGGAAGTCGTAACTTCAGAACTGGTTCGCCATTGGCGCCATTCATCTTGCTTGGCAGTCGTTTTTGAAATCCGATCCTGACGGATGTCTTGGCGCGTTTACAACCGACCCTGCCGCGTGCCAAATGAATGTGTGGTCTTGTTGGGAGACGGCTGACGCTGACGACGAGCCTGGGTTGACTCTGATTCCGTTGGTTCTGAGCAGGGTTCGAAAATATAGCTCTTGCCTTCGGTTTCGCCCGTGAATTTCGCTTTTACCCCCATGGAGGTGGAATTTCCAAAATTCTTTCTTTAGCACTCACTAACGCTATAATAAGGAACCTTACTGCGAAATTTCAAGTGCCTACTTCAGCGGTTTCGTTGACAAGCAGATAAACTCAAAACACAACATTTTGTAACATTCAGATATACAGTTAAAAATAAGCTAAGAAAGTAACCTTTAGTCCCAAGAAACCGGAACGGAACCGCGGGCGAAAGCCAGTGTATTAATATGCAATTATGATCTGTCGGCCAGACGGACCAGTCACTAATTATAAGCAACCGGTTCTTGGATTCTGGTATTTTTACCTGTTCCCATCTTGATACCTCTAGTCTCTATGCCTCTAGAGATATTCCGATATATGGCTTTTTTCTACTCTATGTCGTCCCATGGCTGGGCAAAGATCTACTCCATATTTAGAGAGGTATTATTTAGACCTAGGAACTCAGCGTGTCTAGAGACTTTACGGAAATCTAACTAAATGGCGCAGCAACCCAACATGAGTCCTGGCCTCCGAAAAATGCAGAAATCTGCATATGAATAATATAACCCATTTCATAATGTAGCGAGATAGGATATTACGAGAATTTTCGGGGAGTGTGTACTACACAAACCACCACAAGAAGCTACACACTGTGTAGCTTCTTTCTGGTAATCGTGACAAAACATCGTAATTAAAACAAAATCTTTTGTTTCCAATTCTGTTCGGTATTGGTAAATAAACCTTTTATCTATCTAAAATCTTATTACTCTGTGATTATTCGGTTTGTTCGCCTGTATGTGTGCAGTATTGGTGAAAAAACGTTTTATCTAATCCTCATTTCTGAGATTATCGGTATCATTGCCATCGCGTTGAGGTCTCCGACATCTTCCGACAGGTCGTGGCGTCTGTCGCCGGCGTTATCGATTTTTCATTAACCGATCGGGGTCACCGGCTGTAAATGGCCTGACGTCCAAGTCTGAAAGGGCCACTGAAGTTTGGAATGTTCAGACACCTTCACTTCTCGAAATAGGAACAACTGCATCACAGTATTTTCAAAAACTACATTTTTAGTGCAGGCGTTTATTGTGACCATCAGAATGACCCGTCAAGAATCGTCAAGTAATTTATCGAAATAAGGGGGGCCATCTATAAATTACGTCACACGAATTTCATGATTTTTGACCCCTACCACGGGGTAGGGGTCAAAAATCATGAAATTCGTGTGACGTAATTTATAGATAAAGCGTGAAGAGGTTAACAAACAGACTCACTTTCGTATTTATAATATTAGGATGTGACAAGGACGGCCTTGTCACATCCTAATATTATAAATACGAAAGTGAGTCTGTTTGTTAACCTCTTCACGCTTTATCTATTGCAACAATCTTGCTGAAATTTCGCATACACATAGTTAGAGGCACTGGAAAGGACATATGGTACAATTTTTTTTCATTTCTTTTTTTATGAAAAGTGCTTTGTTGCGGTGGTCGGTCTGAGAGCAAAATACCTCAACAGAGTGATTATAAACACAGATAAAGTCACATTATTTGAAGACGAGAAGAGAAATCCATAATATGTATCCATAATAAGTATGCGCCAAGATATCGGAGGTTATTTTAAAACATTTTTACTGACTGACATAGAAAGTACCTACATGGGTCCAATTTATGAAATACGCTCTTTCGCATATCGACGGATCTGATCGTAATGGAATATTCCATTATCGAGATGTGGAATATTTTCGCTGACGACATCCCCCGTCAATTTTCGATTAAGCCACACTTCGTTTAATCATGGTACGAAACGGCACCCCGTTAATCAAATGAAGAAGCATGATTAAAATGTTAATGGTAGTACGTTTTACTCTTGACAGACTCATTTCCTTAACATTTTCATTTAAAATGTTTTCAAAAATATTTCTATGACGTCACTTATTTAAACTTTAGCTGTGTACATACATACAGCTTTCGAAAAAAGAGGCGCAGTAAATTCATGCTATTGTACCTCTTTTTTGTTTACTTATAAATGAATTGAAAATAATAGCACTTGCTTTGATTATATTGAATTTAGCGTTTGCCCTCGGTTTTGCCCGCTTGTATTTAGTTTTTCATTCATTTTATTCATTAAGGGGTGGAATTTCCAAAATTCCTTTCTTAGTGCTCACCACCTTACTAATAAAGAAGCCCTCTGAAAAAATTCGTCTCTGCGATTCAGTCAGTCAGTCAATTTTATATTAAACTAGCTTTTGCCCGCGGCTTCGCCCGCGTGAATTTCCCACGGGTACAGTGCTTTTTCCCGGGATAAAAAGTAGCCTATGTGCTATTCCAGGTCATTATCTACCTCTGTACCAAATTTCATCGAAATCCGTCCAGTAGATTTTGCGTGATTGAGTAACAAACATCCTCACAAACTCACATCCAAACTTTCGCATTTATAATATTAGTATGGATAGGTAGTAGATTTCTCCCGTCAAGTTTGTATAAAATTCATCAAGTCTTACAATAATAAAATAATTCTTACTTTTTATTTTTCTATTTTATCTGAACACTAGCCGCGCCCCGGGGCTTCGCTCTCGTGGAAATTTCAGGATAAAAAATACCCTATGTGCTATTCCCTGTATTTTTCTACCCGTGTACCAAATTTCATCGAAATCCGTCCAGTAGATTTTGCGTGATTGAGTAATAAACATCCTCACAAACTCACATCCAAACTTTTGCTTTTATAATAATAGTTGTTTGTAACAACACAATTTACGTCTTAGATAATTTAGTGTTTGATGTGTATATTATATATTTTGGTCTGTAATAAATTGCTTCAAATTGCGTCAGAATTCTGTAGACTTGGCGTATTATGAACAACAGTCAGCTGTGTAGTTGAGGGCTTATAAGGTCAGACTTGACCGTTATTTTACTTGCAAATTTCTATCACGTACACATGACATCATTATACATAATTAGAATAATTATGAAACGACTTTATTATTTGTTTACGAACAGGAAAATCGCTCCCGATCACACATGTATGTGCTAAATATGCAAATTATTTCGCGCCAAAAAGGCAATGAACTTGTTTTTCCAACGTTACGTTTCACGCACAGCCGCGCACCTTTGTCTTGTCTGGCACGATTATGATTACAAATACGCTGCGATCGATTTTTTTTTTTAATTTGGTTGTTATCACAGACTTAAATACACAAAAAAAATGATTTCTATGGTTGGTTCATATTCAATATTTTTAACTGAAATTTGGCAGAGAAGTCTTATTTTATACCATAGGTAAATAAAGTGTAGACTAATTCATGAAGTTATCCTTATAATTTGTGCTGCTTCCCATACAATGAGACATATATATATGGCAAATAATGAGAAGTCGTCCCGACTTCGCTATCTTGTTTAATTACATTAATATAAGCAAGAATAAGGTAACAATAACAATGGAAGCATCTTTATATATAGGGAAAATCTAGATTAGCACATCACAAGTGGCTTCATGGCTTGGTTACTCTTAGGAAGAGTTCAGAGTTTCTTATTTTTCTATTTCTTGCATTGTTTGTGATCGATTTGAGCCTAAATTAAGGCGATGGCATAGAGAATATAACTGCGATGTTATCAGCAGCCCTATAAGGGGTAAACCATGGAAGTAATAAGTACCTTTGTACAAAGGTAAACACATGTTCATATGTTGTTTGTGTTCCATGGGGTAAACACGGTATTTTGACATTGACAATGACAAGTATTTCAAAGCATGTGTGGCTAAATTGATTCGATAAGTAGAAATTAGAGTACACTATCAATCACCACATTGGATCGAATACTTATTGAAAGCATTCGCCGTTAATAAGCGTTGCTACAGACGATTTAGACAATAGGAACAATGCACAAACCACTTACCATGTAGGCAGGCTTCGAGCACGATTCCTCACGAATAGTTCTTCCTTTAGACACCTAGCCGGCCAGCCACACACGATTATAAAGTTCCAAAAACACTGTTGAGCACTTGAAGTTTTATTAAGAATAATTGAGTAAAATGTAATGTTTGATGCGCGCGCGCCTTCGCTTTCACGTACAGACACGGAGAGGTTTTACTGGTTCTGCCACCAGCCTTCTGCTACCAGCCTATGGCGTTGATCTCTCAGACACCGGTAGGATCTGCGCATGCGCCAGCGGAAGTCCGGGCGCCCCATTGGCTAAATAGAACTGCAGCACAGCGAATTGTGATGATTGATAAGTGCATCGGTAAGGCGCGCGAAATTCAAATTGAAAGGTAAACAAGATTTGCGTTGAAAACGGAACATTCCGCCCACCAAAAGACCAATAGGATTTTCCCAGAGTAAGAATAAGAAACGGTAATTAACGATAAATATGTTTAAGTTATTATTCTAAACTTAAAAGCTAACAAATGATAAGTTGAAACGATTATACGGAGGGTAGAGGACATAGTTTGACCAAAGGTCTCTTAAGCGAGTGATCCCTGGCTGTTCTAACGGTTGCGACTCGAACTACCCCATCAGGGCCAGGATGCAAGGAAACAACTCGTCCTAATGCCCATTGAAGAGGAGGCCGATTGTCCTCTTTTATAAGTACGATTGAGTTTACAATTAACGGTGTTGAGTCCGTGGTCCATTTTGCTCGCTGAGTTAACCCATGTAAATATTCATTTTTCCAGCGTTTCCAAAATTGTTGTTGAAAAGATTGGATAAGTTGCCATCGATTTAGTCGATTGATTTTTACGTCCTTGTAGTCGAAGTCAGGAACTGCTGTAAGAGGTTCCAGCGTTAAAAAATGACCGGGCGTAAGAACGTTCAAATCGTTGGGATCCGAGCTCAATGGACACAAAGGCCGCGAATTTAAAATTGATTCGATCTGAGCGAAGAGTGTGGTAAGCTCTTCAAACGTTAAGACCTGATCGCCAACAATACGGTACAAATGACTCTTTGCGGCTTTGATTTGGATTTCCCACACCCCTCCAAAGTGGGGAGCAGAAGGTACGTTACGTTTAAAATCTATTTTTTCCGCATGAGAGGCTTGTTCGATACATGACGCTAGTTGTGAACTTGCACCAACGAAATTCGTACCGCAGTCAGAGTGAATAACATTGCAGCGGCCGCGACGAGAAACGAAGCGACGCAATGCCGCGATGAAGCCGTCAGTCGATAAAGTAGAAACCACCTCAAGGTGCACTGCTTTTGTGCTCAAGCATACGAATAAACACAAGTACGCTTTATCGATTTTAGCAGCACGATGAAGCCCGAGCTTAATTCGAAAAGGCCCTCCTAGATCGACACCTACGACAGCGAAGGGTTTTGCCTGATTGACACGAAAGGCCGGAAGGTCGCTCATAAAGGGTTGCAAAGGTTTCGGTTTAAGACGGTAGCATCTTATGCATCTTGAAAGATGATGACGTACAGCATGCTTTGCCGCAAGTATCCAAAACTGTTGTAAAATCAGATAGTTGGTTGTGTTCAGACCGGGATGAAAATTGTTTCGATGAATAGATTCGATTACAGCTGATGTAAGAACACTCTTTTTGGGCAATAATGCGGGATACTTATGTTCGAAGTCAAGATCGGAGCGCGATAGGCGCCCGCCTACTCTGAGTATACCCTGCTCGTCCAAAAACGGATTTAGTTTACGAAAACTGCGAGGTAACTGTATCTTTGATTGTAATTTGGATATGACATCCAAAAAACAACGATGTTGGAAATGTTTGACGATAATTAGTAACGCACGATGACGCTCAGCGTCCGTTACGAAAAGATTATCTGATCGCGGAACAGTGTTACGCATGTTATTACAAAACCTGCGAACGTAAGCGATAATGCGACAGCTTTTATCTAAAGAAGAATATTTTTCGAATAGCCGATCAATTATAGACGTGTGATTAACGCTTTCGATTTGATCCGAAACGAGAACCGTGGTGCGACGCTGCTCAGAGAGCACCGCATTGTCATCGTTTGAACGATTTTTCGATGTATCGATTGGCCACTCAGACTGTGGTTGAGACAACCATTCTGGGCCCGCCCACCATAGGGCATTGTTTAGCAAATCGTGAGGCAATTGCCCACGCGAACAAACATCTGCAGGATTTGTGACAGATGGTACGTGCCTCCAGCACTCGGTCGGTACGATATCTTGAATGTGACTTACGCGGTTTGCAACGAATGTCACCCAGCGAGAAGAAGGAGCTCGCAACCAGGATAAGGTAACGGTGGAATCACACCACAGATAAGTGTCATGGACAGGAATCCGCAGCGTGTCCTTGACAAATTTGATAAGGTCTGTAAGCAAAACTGCACCACACAGCTCTAAGCGAGGTAACGATTGACGTTTTAAAGGAGCTACACGAGCCTTTGCACATACGAGAAAGACGCGAACGGAGCCGTCAGACTCGATAACACGCAGGTATATAACGGCGCCATATGCTGCTTCGGAGCTGTCACAAAATCCATGCAGTTGATATGATTGAGCGATATCGGTAGCGTATTTACGTGGAATTTTAAGATTCCTAACTTGAGGAAGCTGTTCAGAGAACTTTTCCCATTGAGAGATAATTTCCGGTGGGGGCTTATCATCCCATGAAAGACCTAGAATCCAAAGCTTTTGAATAAGACATTTGGCATGAATTGTCAAAGGAGATAGAAAACCCAGAGGATCGAAAATTCTGGCAACCTCACTCAAAATCGTTCGCTTGGTGCACGGTTGATTAGATGGATTAACGGTAAAGACGAACGAATCCGAAGCAGGCTCCCACTTAAGGCCCAGAACCTTGATAGTTGTGTCTTCAGTTTCGGTAAAAGTGATTGCTTCTGAAAGACACGCCTCCGCGGGAAGATCGCTAAGTAGCTCGGGTCGGTTACTCACCCATTTTCGGAGCTCAAACGAGCCAAGACCGAAAAGAGCGATGAGTTGAGTTTTGATTTCTCTGGCGTCCTTCAGCGATGAGCTTCCGGATATGACGTCATCAACGTATATGTCGGAAGTTAAAACGGTTTTGGCCTTTGGGTACTTGTGACCCTCATCGTTGGCCAGTTGCTGAATAGAGCGGCACGCCAGGAATGGAGCGGAAGACACTCCGTACGTTACGGTATTTAATACGTACTCTTGAAGAGGCTCATCTGGGTGAGCTCGCCAGAGAATACGTTGATAATCACGATGTTGAGGAGCTAGGTTGATTTGACGGTACATTTGGCGCACGTCTGCCATGAAGACAATTGCGTGCTCACGGAAATGAAGAAGGATCTCTACGATATTTGATTGTAGCTTCGGTCCCGTCAGCAGCGAGTCGTTTAGCGATTTGGAAGTTGCATCTTTAGCCGAGGCGTCGAATACAACGCGAAGCTTCGTTGTAGCGCTGTCGGGACGTAGCACACAATGGTGCGGTATATAATACTTGCCTTGACCCATTTGCTTGGCAGGTACCAGAGTCATGTGACCACTGTCGATATAGTCAGTCATGAACTCCACGTATTGTTGGTTTAAATTGTGATCGCGATACAGACGCCTTTCAATGGCATGAAAGCGTCGTAAGGCTATCTCTCGAGAACCTTCAAAGACTGGCTCCTCGTCGTCCTTGAAGGGGAGACAAACTACATATCTACCTGTCTCGTCACGGTAGTGATTACTGAGAAAACTATTTTCACAGCGTTGCTCTTCTGGGGTCAATCGGGAAGATTGTGGAACGTTATCGATTTCCCAGAAACGTTGAACAATTTTGTTTAAACTATCGTCTACGGTAGAAGGGGCTACTCCTAGTAGACTGGACGATGCGAGTCTGGACTTCCCAAGAAGAAGCCAGCCGAAGACTGAGTTGAAAGCTCGCGGTTGAGAGGCGTTACCCTTCAGACGTTGTTCGAGAAGTGACTCAGCAAAGACGTCGGCACCTAACAAGACGTCGATTGGACCAGGGATGTCAAAACCAGGATCAGCTAGCGGTAGTGTTTTGACCTCCTCCCATCCTTTCGTATTTAGCCTTGCTATCGGTTGATCTCCGCAAATGCTCGGTATGACGAGCATTCCCAGACGACACTTTACGTTACAGTTGGTGCCAATGTCGCATGTAACAAAGCCACTGACTGAGGCAGGGCTGCCCCCTAACCCATAAACGTTGATATTACCAGTTATAGGTTTTAGATTTAATCGTTGAGCGGCGTGAGCCGTGAGAAAATTGTTTTGACTGCCGGTGTCAAATAACGCGCGAAATGTATGAAATTCACCAGAAGCATCACGAATCTGGACTAGAGCTGTTGCCAGTAACACGGTTGTGGTTACGGTTGGATCAGACTGAGTCAACGAATCCTTAGCCACTAAGGTCGCCGAGCTTGCCGCCGACTCCTTATGTAGCAAAGTGTGGTGTTTACGTCTACATTGTCGACATGAAAACATTGATGTGCACTCTCGCACTGAATGGGATGCGTTAAGACAATTGTAGCACCATTTCTTTTCAGTGGCCACAGCCATGCGCTCATCTATTGATTTTGCCAAAAAATCATTACAGGCCGAGATGTGATGTTCATTGCGACAGTAGGCACATTTACGAATCGGAGTGCTCGAATTGTGAGCAGGTTTCGCTTGTTGTTTATCACCAACATTTTTATGAGTAGTGACGGTGGGAGCGACAAGCGAATGCGTGACGTTATGTCGCTTGAACTTCTGTGAAGTTCCCGGTGTGTCCTTTGAAACGTTAGCGGTTTTATTGGTAACATTCGAAAAGTGCGTGTCGCGAATTAATGCTTCACCTTTAGAGTGTAAGAATGCCCTTAAATGGTTATACTGTGGAAGCTCAATATCGGTATGTTTTTCCTCAAATTCGCGTCTTAATTTGGTATCGAGTTTGGCCAGAACATTATAACAAAGAACAAAATCCCATTTATCGGTAGGTAATTTTAAAGTTTTTAAAATTGTTAAGTTCTCATCGATCGTGTCTAAGGCGCGTCGAAAATCTTGAGCGTTCGAAGTCTTTAAACTAACGTCCAAGATATCACGCCAGCACGTAAACGCTAATTCGCGTTTATCTTCATAACGGGACTTGAGAGCCTCGTACGCACTTAAATAATGTTCACTTGCAACAGGAAAAGTTCTAATGAACGATAAAGCATCACCACTTAAAACTGACACGAGATAGTGAAATTTCTCAATATTACATAAGGAGGTAGAATCATGTATCAACGCGTTATAAGTTGCAATGAACTCAGGCCATTCCTTGATAGCACCGGAAAAAGTTGGCAACGAAATTTTTGGTAACCGCATATTTCCACTGTGCGAACCGGTCAATGAATTATGTTTCGAAGTGTCAGCTTGTTGAGATGAACGTTGTTCAAATTTTCGTTGAATTGCCAACACTTGAAAATACAATTCGTCAAATCGATCCTGAAGTTCATCGTCCTCCTCATCGGCATCATCCTTAAGAAGGTCCAAAATAATAAAATGGGAGTCATGAAAACTATCAGCAATCGTTTTTATTTCATGACAATATGAAAGAAATAACCCTACTTGTGATTCATCGGTATTGGCTAAGGTACCTACTTCCAAAGCCTTCGTTAAGCGATTATATGCTATAGTTCGTTTACGTCGCAAACTGGGCAAATTATTAATAGTGTACGTATTTTCGATACCCTTTTTAATAGTAGGTTTAGATTTACGCCTTGATAGTAAAGACATAATTAATATCAAAACAATAAAACCTGATAGCAACAAATATTCGGATTCGATAAAAAAGTTTAGTTGCGAACGTCTTCAGCGAGACCGCGTTCACAAGAATCGACGAGAATCACTGGGGCGGTATTACACGACAACAGGTAATATTGTCACCTCGGTCACCTGAGTTTTAAATTGAAATAAATTAAATTGATAAGGATGAATTAAATGAGCGTTAGGAACACTAAAAACGGTTTGCGATATTCGTTAATGTACGGTAAATAAAAAAAATAAAAATCAGTTTTTTTGTAAAAACAAAAAACTATGATTTTTAACCTAAAACGGTAATAATGAAAATGTGAACGCACCAAAATTCGTTGAAAATATGATACGATAAACGATACAACGTCACGATAAAAAATATTTCGTAATTTGAAACGAAATAAATTTTCGATAAATAAATATCAAGAGGAAACGTTGAACGGTTGGAAAAAAGTAGTCGAGTTATAACGAACTATCAACATAAAATTATGAGAAGGTGGATTTGCAATATTGTATTATTGCGAACGGTAAAACGGTAGATAATTTTATGCTAATAAGTATAAAACGACAAAAGAATTTATTTTCAACAAATATTCTAGAAACTGATGGAAGCCATCTTAAATCGATAAACGGTAGGTAAGGTACTCAACAAAACAAAATGGAACAAAGACTTGTTTTCCGATTAGTAATTGAAACAAAATGTTATGTTTATTCGTTTTAGCTGTACTAGTAAGTATAATAAGCGTGGAATACGGTAAATGAAGTAGCAATTACTAAATCGAATTGGTATTTGGCGGCAGACTGAAGGTAGGTATCCAAAGTTCCCGGGTTTCGGCACCAAAAAATGTGGCTAAATTGATTCGATAAGTAGAAATTAGAGTACACTATCAATCACCACATTGGATCGAATACTTATTGAAAGCATTCGCCGTTAATAAGCGTTGCTACAGACGATTTAGACAATAGGAACAATGCACAAACCACTTACCATGTAGGCAGGCTTCGAGCACGATTCCTCACGAATAGTTCTTCCTTTAGACACCTAGCCGGCCAGCCACACACGATTATAAAGTTCCAAAAACACTGTTGAGCACTTGAAGTTTTATTAAGAATAATTGAGTAAAATGTAATGTTTGATGCGCGCGCGCCTTCGCTTTCACGTACAGACACGGAGAGGTTTTACTGGTTCTGCCACCAGCCTTCTGCTACCAGCCTATGGCGTTGATCTCTCAGACACCGGTAGGATCTGCGCATGCGCCAGCGGAAGTCCGGGCGCCCCATTGGCTAAATAGAACTGCAGCACAGCGAATTGTGATGATTGATAAGTGCATCGGTAAGGCGCGCGAAATTCAAATTGAAAGGTAAACAAGATTTGCGTTGAAAACGGAACAGCATGACAACTGACATTGACATGTGCAGTGCACCATGACAACGGGTGCTAGGGTGGTCAAAAGATACATTTTTATATGTATGGTGTGTCTTTTGTGATAAACGAATTAACCTATCTATCTATGTGGCTATTTATCTATCAATCTACAAACCTGTGCATCGGCTGAGTCCTTTGCGAGTACTGCGCCATGACCGGTGACAAGCGCGCATGGCTAGGCGACGCGCATGCCGTGCCGCTCCGCTAGCTTCGCGCCATACTGCGCACACACACACTACACTGTCACTACACACACAGCCGCACTGCCACAACCTGGGGACAACATTTTTAAATTAGTCAAAACAAAAACATGTAATAAAACTGTAACTGTGTCTGTACTTCTTTCTAAGGCCATAGAAGCCAAAACGATTTTTTTTTAAATTTTTGTCTGTCTGTATGTTTGTACGCGCATCACGCAAAAACTACTGGACGAAATTTGATGCGGTTTTCACATTTGTATTGTTGTTGTCTAACTTAAAATCTGGCGTAGGTTTCATCTTGATACGCCGCTTAGAACCTGAGATATTAATAGTAAACGCGCGGACGAAGTCGCGGGCACAGGCTAGTACATACATATAATAAAATTGTAACTGGTTTGTGTCTGTACAGTGGGCCACATAGAAAAGTATACCACCTGAATTACGATCCACTATAAAAAGTGGTATACTTTTCTATGTGGGCCACTGTACATACAAGATACATATTTAAGAAAAACAACTACGAGGGGTCTTCATAGAAGCCAAAACCATTTTTTGTAGAATTTTTTTCTGTCTGTATTTTTATAAAAATGTATTTTTGTAAAAGTCAATCGAGGGAAAGGGCTTTAAACTGAGGATTCCTCCACTCATAGGCGATGGGCTAGCAACCTGTCACTATACCTGAATCTCCATTCCAGTAGAGAGCCCACTATTCAGCTAAGCGTGGCCTTCGAGTCTCGCGACTCTTAGCTCTGTCTACCCCGTAAGGGATGGAGACGTGATTATATGTATGTATGTATTTTTATACGCGCATCACGCGAAATCTACTGAAACGAAATTTGATGCGGTTTTCACTGTTGTATTGTTGAAGGTCTAACTTAAAATCTGGAGTAGGATTTATCTTGATATGCCGCTTAGAACCTGAGATACGCGCGGACGAAGTCGCGGGCACCGGCTAGTAGCATCTAGTAGTCAAATAACTGTCGAGTGGTTAATACCAATTGTGGTAAAAAGGGTCCCAGGTTCGATTCCTACCCGTTCTACATGAGTTTGCATACCAATCTGACTCATGTATGCTGACACTTGCTTCCTACTGACTGACTGTTTAGTTTACTAGTGTGTATGTAACGACTGTCGCTAGATTGCGGTAGTGAGTCTATACTGCAAAAATTAATATGTATTACCCCTAACGATGCTTCTTTGTTTCTCTCCATGTAACCACTGTTTGTTTTGACTCTCTCACACTGCGTCACGGGATCTTGATAGACTAGTATTAGCGGTAGTCATCATGACAGATGTCGTTAGGCGACTTGAGGAAAATCTGACACCAGTCCGTATTATCTGAACTTACATCTAGAAATCAGCTGATTACTTTTAAATAACTAAACTGATATCTAGAAAGCACAGACTATGTAAGTCTATGGCACAGACACACTGAGTAGTGATTTTTTTCTCGCTACACTCTATAAACTTACAACATCAGTCAACAAGGTAAAACAGGAGAAGATCATTACGTTTCCATGGAAGTAATAACCATCATGATCATGATCGTTACCAAATCAAGGGACAAAGTCATAGGTACATAGAAAAATCTCTAACTTTATGGGACAACCTCGACAAAGAACTATCCTACGAGGTGCCAACGAGTAAGAAGTTGTTTGCTAGACTCTGGAAAACCCATGAAGATCTATAGGGAAAAAACACAATCTTATTCTTTCAATATATGCTTGTAAGCGTCTTGGCCGTTTTCCAAAGCATACGTAACGATACCAATCGGTGGATTCTAAAAAAAACTGGCGCTAGTAAACATGTGATGTTATATTTGGCATTGAGATAAAGCATGGTAAGGCCGCGGCTGAATAGACAGCGTTTGGTACGGCCACGGCTGAAGAGACAGCGTTTTCACGACAAAATTGTTGTGTAATGGAATAACTATCTATCGACGCGAAATCGCCTTTAGCTATGCATTGGTAGTACTATTGAATCCACACAGTCTTATTAGTTCCACTAACATCTACGGTGGTACTACAGAGAGCCAAATTTTCGCTAGTACCACCGGTGTATTAAAGAGAACCAACTTCCCGCTAGTACCTCCGGCTCCGGATACTAAAGAGAAAGCAAACCGGTCATTGTGTGTTTCATTCCACGTAACGACGACGGCCCTCAGCATCAGTGACAAAAACGACTAGGTATAGGAGGGAACAAATTCGACATTTTAAAGTTCCAAAAAAATAGCAGACATTGAAAAGAAATTGTATCATATTTTTCATGAGAAAAAGGTTAATCAGACAAACGTACAACATATTGTTCCTATAGGGGAGTTCCTTGTTCGCTTCTCATAATCTCGACGATTGTATACCGCGGCCAAAGTCAGGTGCCTAAATATCCCAACACGTCTACCTGCGATAGATATCATCCATTTTTTATATCCTCCAGTTTTTATAACGGTTCTACGGTGATTTGTGGCGCTGTGGTTGCCTGATGTATTTCGAATGGAAATTTGAATTTAGAAAATCAGTTCTTTTTTTTTAATGGGTATTATGGGCACAGGAAGCTCATGTATAGTCGCAATTTCAGATTAATTTTACGATTTTCAATAAATTAATAGTACCTATATTTAGTTCCTATTAGGCCAATTTATCACTTTCCAGCGGAGCTCTACGTTCCAAGCGTGTTGTCAGTGTTCTATTTTTTTTTTTTTTATACAAGATGGGTTTGCTCTAGACCACATTCTTGCCTGAGAACAGAGATGAGGTCTACGGTGTAGCGAGCTTACCCAGAAGCAGCCTATTCACTCTGGTTTTGAAGCTCTATGCTATAATCATGTTCAGTCCGATAAACCAGCATACATATATCCCAGTCATAGTCAGTCAGTCTAGTTAAAAGTCAAAATATTCATTAAGTGGTGAATCCTTTGCTGGAGTCTTTTACGGAATTTGAAGACGGTATTCTTCTTAGAGGACAAATATACATATTTTTATATGAAAAACTCGCTTTTTTCCGTGGCTTCGCGTAAATTATTCACCAAAACCTTCCTCATGGTCATGATCAACAGTTTATCGCGAACAGACAGACATATGCAGCATTATACATATTTTTGATATTTTAAGCAAAGATAATAAGAATATCGACCGATAGAATAGAATAGAATACGTTTATTTGAATTGCCACAGACACAAAAACATTTTAAAAACATAGGCTTAAACTAATTACAAATTACATAATAATTAGTGTGCTGCAGCAAAGCAAAATGGCCATAACTCAGTGGTCTTCCTGCACGTTGGTACAGAAACACTGATTTTCAGTTATTGCCGTCAATGTAGGTGCGAGCGCTAAAGTTAATGTATAAAAAAGATATTGTGCATTTGCTTTTTGTATAAATGTATGTATTTCCGATGTCACGTATTAGATAATAGGTAGCTCTGAGAGGAAACTCGTATTGTGATACCATCAACAAAAAGATCAAGGGACTGCACTCAGATGGGAAAATCAGTATAGAAAGTACCTAACTCTCTATATATGCTTTTTTTTCTGGCCTATTGAGGTGTCCTACAGCTAGGCAAAGGCCTCCCCTTTCTCGTTCCGCAATTCTCTGTCAAGAGTTGCGCGCTTCCACTCCAGCAGATAACATTCAATGTCATCTCGCCATCTCATTCGCGGTCTAACCCTAGGCCTACGTCCCTCTAGTACCCATAGGGTAGCTAGTCGGGCCCATCTTATGGGCGGCATGCGGCAAACATGTCCAGCCCAGACTAATCTAGGTAATATCCTATACATGTTTTATAGAAAAGGTGAACTTGATGCTATCGGACGTTTTATACTCAGACTAGCACAGAATACATAATAGTACAAGTAACTAAAGGTACAATGTTGTATTATAAATTACTAGCTTTTGCCCGCGGCTTCACCCGCGTGAATTTCACACGGAAACAGTGCTTTTTCCCGGGATGAAAGGTACCCTATGTCCTTTTCCGTACTTCGAACTATGTGTATGCAAAATTTCAGGAAGATTGGTTCAGTAGATGAAGCATGAAGAGGTAACAAACAAACAAATAAATAAACAAACTCACCTTCGCATTTATAATATTAGTTAGGAAGTTAGGATTAGGGATAGGATAATATACTAGCCGCACCCGGAGACTTCGCTCCCGTGGGAATTTCGGAATAAAAAGTACCCTATGTGCTATTCCCGGTGTTTTTCTACCCGTATACCAAATTTCAACGAAATCCGTCCAGTAGATTTTGCGTGATTGAGTAACAAACATTCTCACATCCAAACGTTCGCATTTATAATATCAGTAGGATTGGCAGATTTTTTCTCGTCAGGTAAAAGTAGAAAGGTGGATGGAAAGAAAAAGGGATGACATGGGTATTATCAGAGGAATATGACATCCAATCTGACAAAGAACTTTAATACAGCTGCAAGAATGTAACTTGGATTTTTTTCATATAGTTAGTCCTAAAAAAAGTAATGAATGAGTACCACCGCCCTTTGTACCACAATTTTGGTAAATAAAGTTTGAATAAATAACCCAACTTTTTATGATTACGATTTTTAGAAACTACGATTTCATGAACTATTAGAGACTAGCTGTTGCCCGCGGCAACATACAAACTTTGACCCCCCATTTTAGCCCCTTGGGGGTTGATTTTGAAAAAAAAGTAGTCTTTTTTTGACCTCGGGTCTTCAACTATATCCATACCAAATTTCATCAAAATCGGTCCAGCGTTTTAGCCGTGAAAGCGTAACAGACAATACTTTCGCATATAATATGTATGTATTAGTATGGATAGTACCTATCGCTAGTCTCTGCCTACCCCCACGGGAAAAAGGCGTGATAATATGTATGTATGTAGTACCTATAGATTTTCAAAAACCGACATAAACTAGAAAAGGGCTGATGATCTAGGCCCCTATCTATACAGCTTCGACACGCCATTTTCTTGATTAGATGTTTTGCAAAACCTAACAGTCGTATACGTATAGGATTTCGGGTGATCATGATAGCCTAGCCATAAAGTCCCTTCACATCACAGAAAGGCTATCCAGGTTCTCTACAAACTCATAATAAAACTATCAAACTGTCAGTTACAGGTCTGTGTACAGTCAGTTGCAAAGAAACATGACCCACCCCTGAGATAGGACTCTGTGAGATTTTTCTGCAACAGACTTACATTTTTTTCTAAAATATATAAATACTAGCTGTTGCACCGCGGCTCCGCTCGCGTCAAAAAATATCTTATGTATTTTTATACAAACTTTCAACCCCATTAGAGATTGATTTTTGAAAAAAAGAGTTGTCTATGTTTGACCTCGGGTCTTCAACTATATCCATACCAAATTTCATCAAAATCGGTCCAGCGGTTTAGTCGTGAAAGCGAAACAGACATACCAACATAGGTACCAATAGGTACCAACTTTTTACTAATCTGTGGTGTGGATTATGGAAGTATGGATAGTACCACAGGACAAACCACAGGATAGTAGGAGAATTATGTACCTATGAGGGGCATATAGATAGAAGCCAAAATATTATTTTTAGAATTTTGGTCTGTGTGTCAAAAAACTGCAGAATGAAATTTGACGAGTTTTCATTCTATTGTTGATGGTCTAACTAAACAAAGTGATCTTATAAGGGTTCCGTTTTTACTTTTTAAGGTAGGGAACCCTAAAAACTGGCGCAGGTAGCCAAAAAGAACCTAAGAATGGTATACCTAGGTAAGGTAGCTACCTATATTAACAATAGGAAATAACGCGCAGCCGAATTTGCGATGTTAAAAATATTGCTGGCAACAACTGGAGTAGGATGGCCCAGGACCGAGAAGGTTGGCGTAGACAGTAGGAGGCCTATACCCAGCAGTGGGTCACGGAAGGCTGTGAATGATGATGATGAAGTCGCAAGAAAAGGTGAATCTATTGGAATTGTCAAGGTAGATTTGGTCAATTTAGAGGAAATAAATTATTTTTTATTTTCGTAAAATTTATCGAAAGACGAATTTTACGAAAATTGGGTACGTCTGGGTGTTCTGACGAGGCGAATATATTTCAGATGGATGGAGATTGGCTGGATGCTGGATATAATAGAGAAAAGCATTGGTTGTTGTTCGCTCACATAGGCCTACTTCTATATGTATGAGGAGGTGTAGTGTGGAGGAGCTCTCAGAAGGATCGTGCAAACTTCGCTTTGAGTTCAAGACTCCAATAGAAAGAAATAGGTACCTAATAATAATTTAAAATGCAGGTAGGTCTAGGAAGGTACCTTTCTTCTATCCACGTTCTTAATTTCATATTTCGAAAAAAACTATTTCACAAAAATCGAAGTTCGAAATTCGAAACTGCGAACGGTCTTCAGCCAGCCAGTATTTTTTTTAACTTTCACCAGTCGGGCGTGCAATGGCTCTCTGATGCAGCCAGTTGCAGTTGCAGTCTATTTTCACCAGCGCGACCAAAGGCCACTGTACTAAAATAACGCGAACCATCGTGATAAGCTTATCATTCCTTACATAATCCAGGGTTTTGCACGTGCAACGAACTGGCACGTAACACATTCCTACTCTTGGCAACTGTCGACCGAGAATTTTACAGTTATTTGCGCAGTTAGGCAAACCTAGAATCTGCTCTCAAAAGAAAACCAAGGGACACTAACCTACGTTTCTTTCACTGAAAATGCACTTCACACAATCACATTTAGTTCCTAGCTAAACTTTATTAATAATGTAGGCACAGAACTCACCTTTTAGCTTCAGAAACAGCTTCGGAATCCTCCAACAGTACCGCGTTCACAGACTCATGCACGGACACGCAACTAACACTAGGTATCACAACAAAACGATAAATTAACGTATTGCACCACTATTTTTATATTTCCCTACGTAACACAAGACTTTTCGATGTTATAGACGCGTTTTAAGTTTTCCAAAAGTACATTGAACTGTTTAGGTTGAAATTTACGTCGAGCGAAATTATTGGTACGGAGTGGCAACGTGTATTCGGCCCACGTAATAGTTTCGCGGAACGGCCGCGTGGCGGCGCCGCGGTCGGAGCGGGGCGGAGCTAGGGACGAGGAGAATGCGCGCGAGCGAGACAACATGCAACACGGTGACGCCACGTCGCAACAATTGCTTTTTCACGCATACCATAATCCTATGGCTTTTCTTGGACGTGGAATTACCTAAATTCAAAGATTTTGATTGTAGAAGACGTAAATGACGGTAAAACGATGGTGAACGGCGACTGGCGACCTTTTGAGCTTCTCAGCGGCTGGAGATAAGGCGAGGTCGTCGATCGTGGGTCGCGCCGCGTTGCCACCTCGTGCGCTCCACGTTTCAAGGGATTACGAAAGTGTGGGCGAAATCCTCATCCCTTTGATACCTACTACAATGTAATACTGGTGCCATATGGAGTACCATCCTGGAATCCGGGTTCCTAAAGTGGGCACACAAACCAACGAGTATAACCTACAACCTGGTTTAAGTACTTAAGGAGGTATACATAGGTATACGAGTATACCTACATATTAAACGGGCTTAGCAAATTATAGGTGCAATAAATACCTTCCACAGGTACTTCCAAACTTCGTTGCTGAGATGACCAGGTAAGATAGAAATAGAAATACCTATATAGGTAGACTTCCTAATAAAAAATAATTGTCTATAAATAATACTTTTTCCTTCCAGGCGAATTTCTCAGCGAATTCATATCATATTGAGTACGGACCTATCTATGTATGTAGGCAATGATTTATACAATTTACCTATACCTACGCGTTCATGACAGAGGTGTAATGGTGTGTGTTTGTTTGGTATAGGTACCTATACAGCCTATATCTGATATAAATACTAGTTAAATGTAATACAGATAAAATAAATCTTATCAATGTACGTACCTACCTAAAGTAGTTAGGTACCTACTCGATTAGATACGACACGATGAATATTATTAGGTAGGTAGGTATATCGCAATGTTCTGTAGGTAGGTAGGTACATGGTAGGTACCTTAATTATGCTACTACGTGTCTTCATAAAAAATTATACATTCTACAAGGATTCTTATCTACTAAAACACATCGAATCCTGTTCAGTAATTTTCAGGATTATTCTCTAACTGGACATACTCGTGTCCAGTTAGTGAATAGGTTGTAGAATGGTATTTTTGGGTATTAATAGTCATTAATTGGTCGAAATCAGGTAAATTATACCTATTATTATTATAGCTATTTTTTTCGTGAAATCTAAATTATAAAGATTTTGTCAAAGGCACCTTTTTTAAATTAGAAAACCTTTCCAACCGTCCGGGTTTCCCACTATCTTGTCCACTCCGGGAGAGCTCCTGGCTGGAGCACTATTTTTGACAGTCAATATCTATAATTGGGTATCGCATCCAAGTATGGAACTTGGATTTGAAATGTATGAATACTATGCTGATGTAAAAAAAAATAAGTAAAATACAGTTCTGATCTAATGTCTTTTTATTTATTTTTTCCGTTTTTTGCCCAATACTGAATATTTTTTATCTATTGCCCTGTGATCTAAGGATGGTAGATTAGTGTTTGTAATATATTGGGTAAAACTAAACGCAGGCGTTTCGCATTGCTGCCGCCAGAGGGCGTTCGGGGTTTTCACACTGCTAGCGTGGATGGCGTCGTGTGTAGTCCGCCATTGCATTGTCCAGGGCGATATCGGTTTGATTTTAATACGCGGAGCGGTCTCGCGTCTTTTGCTTGTTGTTTAGTTTGAGTGATAATTGTGAATTTCCTGTTTGTTAAATCACTATTGAATTTGTGTTTGTGAAAAACTCTGTTATTGTGACTTTTTCTTGTGAGAGGTGAAACGTGGCTGGCTGTTCACATCTGGCTGTTCCCGAGTGAAACTACGGGAAGAAATCTATTTAGTTGTTATGGGGAATTGAGATCTCAAGGGTTAGGTAGGGTAATTAGGAATTCCCCCTTCCCGAAGACACTCAAGTTTGGATCCGAAGAGAAAGAAGATTTAGTTTGGTAAGTGTTCAATTCTAGTTAATTTATAGGTTAGGTTATCATATAGGGCCCTGTAGCTCCCTTCATAAGCTACGGTGGTAGCAGACTGCGTATAGCTTAAGTTAGATTCTAGTCGGACAAGCGTGGTGTCGCGTGGAGATTTTTTCCCGGTACTTAATTTTACCGGTAGATTTTTTCCCGGTAAAGTTCCGGTACAGAATTCTTCCCGCCGCTTCGTTTGTCCGGATTCTCTCTGCCACATTTTCTGGCAGCAGAGCGTAGTTGCTCTGCACATTTTCTGGTAGCAGAGCGTAGTTTATCTACCCTCTATTTGTTCGTTTGTAAAAAATAATTAATTGTTTGTAAAAATTATTAGATTTTTCTTAGTTTGTTTGTATAAGAATATTTGTAACCTTTTTTGTATTTGTTTGCGGTTTGTACCGTGCGTTCCGGGTTTGTGCCATTCTCATACCTACCGCGGTTCTTCGTGTAGTTGCTTGATTTTGTTGTTTTTTATTTACCTTTTGTTATTTTTTGTTTGTGACTTGACGCGATGGCGAAGGCCTCCAATGCTAGGGCGACACTCGCCAACGAATTGAGATGGTTTGTGACGGCCGGAGGACTCCTGTCCCGGAAGGACAGGGAGGGCGCCATACTGCTAAGAGCGGATCACCTCCACTCACGATTGATTAGCGCGGAAGCGGCCATGGCGGCGCTTACCGAAGCCGATCTTACCCCGGAGGCCTACGCAGGTCACATGGCGGACATGGACCAGATCCTGAGTCTGCACGATGATATCGCGGAGGCGGTGACCGCAATAAGGGCGAGACAGGCTGGCGGACCAGCCCCTCGCACACCTGTTAGACAGGAAGGACCAGCGGTTACTGGTCGGCTCCCCACCCTTCAGCTGTCCCACTTTGGGGGTAGGATGGAGGAGTGGGTAGCATATAAAAATATGTTTGAGTCCCTGGTCGTAGCACGACAGGATTTGTCGAAGGCCCAGAAGATGGCCTACCTCCTCTCCACTCTTGAGGATGAAGCGCGGTCGCTCATCCAGCACCTCCGGGTGGAGGACGACCAGTACGATACGGCTTGGGAGTTATTGAACTCCCGCTACCAAAACTTACGTTTGTTAGCGGATGCGCACGCCGCACAGTTGATGGCCCTGCCCAAGGTGGCCAACAGGGCACAGTTGCGCCTGCAGTTGCTCACGCCCGTTACAGTGGCCTGTAACGCGCTCCGCACACTGGGGCTGCCGGTGGACCAATGGTCCTTTTTGCTGGTGCACATTGTATTGGGCAAATTACCCAATGACATCCGCTCGCGATTTGAGCGCGAGAATGCGGAACGGGATAGCACCACCCTACCAACATTCACTGACTTGGTGAAGTTTTTGGAGTTTGAGGCACGGGCTGCTGAGAATACCATGACGGACTCAGCGCCATCCAGAGCGCCTGAACGTAGGCCCCAACAGGGACGGCAACCGCCACCGCGTGGAGCTGGTGTGCGGGTTGCGCACACGGCAGCAGTCGCGAGGGACGCGGACTGCCTGCAATGTGGCCGGATGGGCCACAGCCTGCTACAATGCAGGGACTGGCAGAGACTGCCAGTACAAGATAGGCGCCGCATGGCAAAGCGGCATGAACTTTGCTTTTATTGTTTGGGCGGTCACTATGCACGTGACTGTCCCAGTGCCATACCATGCAGTGCATGCCGTGGGCGGCACCACGCGATGCTTTGCATGAACCGCAACGGGGATGGCACCCGGATGTTGAGGCAGGGGTCCCCTATGGGCGGGGCGCTCCTGCGCGAAGCCCTCCACCACCGGACGGAGGACGCGGCTTCGCTCGTCGCACCCCTCGGGAGGGGGTCGCGTACCTGCGCGGGTCTTGGCGGACCGGGACCACGCGCCCCAAGGTCATGGCCAGTATGTAGCTGGCCAGGCCCCGGATAGGGCCCCCATGGGCGGGGGCCCTAGATCGGACGTGAGAGTGGGGACACCCCCCTCCACGCGGGTTACCAATACCCAACACATGCAGCCGCAGCGGTTTTCTCCGCCGCTGCACGAGTACCCACGGCTGGAGTACCACCCGCCGTACCATATGTATGGCCGGGCCGCGGGTTCTGCCCCCCCTCAGATGGGGATGTGCACTCGCCCGCCATATTATCCGGGTCAGTGGCGCGCCCCTGGTTTGGAGAGAGTGGGGAGCCCGTAACTAGCTTGCTCCCTTGCTGGGACAGAGCCGCGGACGGTTCTGCTCCCTACCGCGGTGGTCCGCGTATGGGGTCGTGGGGGGGAAGCCATTAATGTGAGAGCTCTGTTGGACTCAGGGGCTCAAAGCAGTTTGGTTACCACTCGAGTGGCACGCCAGTTAGGTTTAGTCGTGGAAGTCTCGCCTGTGCCACTTCTTGGAGTTGGTGGCATACAAGTGAAGTGTCTGACGGGCCAGACACTTGTCACCTTTTCTTCGCTGAAGTCCTCCACAATGAGGATCACGACTTCGGCTATGGTAATGGATACCATTGCGGGTTGGCACCCCTCGACAGACATACCGCCGGGTGTGTTGTCTTTGGTTTCGGGTCTGGATTTGGCCGACCCCTTTGTCTTTCATCCCGGCCCAGTGGACTTGCTCCTGGGCTCGGACGTATTGGGTTGGATTTTGTTGGGTACACAGAAGGCTCTGGGTTCGTCTTCACTGATGGCAGTGTCTACGATTTTTGGTTTTGCCCTGATGGGCCCTGTGTTTGATAATGGCACCGCGGAGGAGCCACCGGTTGTCGCATCAGCGTCCTTGGCCAAGACCATGCAAAGGTTTTGGGAGGTGGAGGAGCCACCTATGAGTTCCAGGGTGGATCCGGAACACGCTGAGTGCGAAGCCCTTTTTCGATCGACCACGGAGAGGTTGCCCTCCGGTCGGTTTGTAACTAGATTACCCTTTGTTGCCTCTCGTCCTAGCCTAGGGCAAAGTAGGGCGCTTGCGGAGAAACGACTGCTGTCCATGGAGCGACGTATGCAGCGTGACCACGTACTTCGCGATAAATATATTGAATTTATGCGCGAGTACGAGGATTTGGGTCACATGTCTCCGGCTCGAGTTGATTGGAGCTCAACTGAGCATTATTTTTTGCCCCACCACGCGGTGGTGAAGGCCTCAACGGGCAAGTTGCGGACTGTCTTTGATGGGTCCGCACCCACTTCGAACGGAGTTTCGTTGAATCTATGTTTGCATTCAGGTCCCAAATTGCATAGGGACATAATTGACATCATCTTGAACTTTAGAAGACATCAAGTGGTTTTTGGTGCGGACATCCGGATGATGTTCCGCCAGACAGTCATACATCCTGAGGACAGGCGATTCCAGTTGATACTCTGGCGTGAGCGCCCTGAGGATCCTGTGACGGTGTATGAACTCAACACAAACACCTATGGTTTGAAATCTAGTCCCTATATCGCCATCAGATCATTGCTTGAATTGGCAGAGCGGGAACGGATCCGCTTTCCCCGTGGGGCTTCCGTGCTGTCACGTGACTTGTATGTTGATGACGTGTGCACCGGAGCCCAAAGTATTGAGGAGGCCCTCCTACTGCGGGATGAATTGATTGAAATATTGAAGACAGGTGGCTACGAGCTACGTAAGTGGTTGTCTAATGAGCCTAAAGTTCTAGAAGGGATCCCGGAGGATCACCAACAGAACCCTCACCTGTTTGAGGATGTGGATGATCCCAACAGGATAGCGGTGCTGGGCATGCAGTACCAGCCGCTAACCGATATTTTCACATTCCAAGTGGACTTGGAAATACCAAAAGTCTGGACTAAGAGAACGGTGTTGTCCGTAATAGCCCGTATGTTTGATCCAAGCGGTTGGATCAGTCCAGTGATATTCTCTGCAAAGTGTCTTCTTCAGAGACTTTGGACTTTGGGCGTCTCGTGGGACGAGCCGCTGTTTGGCTCTCCATTGGATGATTGGCTCGAGTTGTTTTCATCGATTAAGGAAGTCAATCGGATTGCCTTGCCTCGTCGAATATTGCCCCCCGGGAAATATCGAGCCAGCCTGCATGGCTTTTGTGACGCGTCGGAGCGAGGCTACGCCGCGTCAGTCTATATGCGGACAGTTGACGCCGATGGCCGGGTCAATGTCTCGCTTTTGTTAGGGAAGAGCAAGGTCGCCCCCATCAGGACTAGGCTGACTATTCCCAAGCTTGAGTTGAGTGGAGCTCACCTTCTCTCTAAATTGTTGCATCACGTTGCCAGTGAGCTGGCGGCCACGGTCGAGATACGAGACATCTTCGCCTGGTCGGATAGCCAGGTCGCGCTTGCATGGTTGCGCGCGGCCCCACATACCTTGGAGGTTTTTGTGGGAAATCGGGTTTCCCAAATCCAGAATATCGGAATTGATATAACATGGAGACATGTGCCGGGAGAGCTTAACCCAGCGGACTGTGCTTCCCGAGGTTGTACGGCACCAGAATTGGTGTCACACCCGCTCTGGTGGGGCCCAGAGTGGCTGATGGGATCAGAAACTTCTTGGCCTGTCTGTCAGACAGATGTTACTTCTTTGAGTTTGACTGGGCTTCGTGTACATGCTGTAGTCGCTGAGACGACGTCGGAGCCGGATTGGCTACTTGCTCGGTATAGCAGTTTGGATAAGCTTCTGGGTGTTACCAGTTGGATTAAGCGTTTCATACATAATTGTAGAAACCCACAGGCAAAGCGGTTGGAGCCGATTGCAGGTGCAGAAGAGCGCCGGAGCGCATTGTTGCATTGGGTCCGTGTCGTGCAGACCGGACGGTTTGAGTCAGAGCTTTCAGATTTTGCGCGACGGACGCGCTAAGTTGAAGGGCGCGGTCGCTCGTTTGAACCCGTACATCGACTCGGATGGGCTTCTTCGGGTTGGAGGCAGGCTCCGGAAGGCGGATCTTCCATATGAGACTCGCCATCCTCTGTTGTTGCCCAAGGGCGGACCCTTGGTGCAGCTTTTGGTGTCTGATCGACACATTCGTAACGCCCATGCTGGGTGCAATGCTTTGTTGGCTATTTTGCAACGCGAATTTTGGATATTGTCTGCCCGAAGAGCAATCCGTAGTGTTCTGTTTCGATGTATTGCATGTTATAGGTTGAAGGCATCCACGATGCAACCACAGATGGGTGATTTGCCCGTTGATCGAATTCGACCTTCGAGGCCGTTTGACGGCGTTGGAACCGATTTTGCCGGTCCCTTTTCGATCAAGGCTTCTCCCTTTCGTAATGCCCGTATTGTGAAGGGCTATTTGTGTGTATTTGTTTGTTTGGCCACCAAGGCTGTCCATTTGGAGGTGGTATCGGCTCTGACTACGGAGGCCTTCGTCGCCGCGTTGGATCGCTTTGTTTCGCGTCGAGGTCTACCTTCCCTTATTAGGTCTGATAATGGCACAAACTATAAAGGAACTGTAAATTATCTTAAGGATGTTTCCGTGTTTATTGATAGAAATTGTACTAGTTTAAGTCAAATTGCTGCCCAAAGGGGAATAACCTGGAAATTTAGTCCCCCAAGTTGCCCCCATTGGGGAGGGATTTTTGAAGCGGCTGTGAAATCCGCAAAGACCCACCTCCGCCGCATTATCGGAGAAACTTCTCTAACTTTTGAAGAGCTGGCCACAGTGTTTTGTAAAGTTGAGGCGGTCCTCAACTCTCGTCCTCTCTGTCCGCTATCTCCAGATCCAAATGACTTGGAAGCTCTCACCCCTGGTCATTTTTTGGTGGGAGGGCCGTTGAATGCCCTGCCCGAATACCCGTGGAAGGATGAACGCGTATATCGGTTGTCGCGTTTTCAAATGTTGCAGCAAATGAGCCAGGACTTTTGGCGTCGCTGGTCGCTTGAATATTTGCATTTGCTGCAGCAAAGAGTGAAGTGGACAGACAGGACTGAGCCTCCCAGGGAGGGTGATTTAGTATTGTTAAAAGAGGCAAATTTGCCCTCATTGCTTTGGCGACGAGCTCGCATATTACGTTTGATTCTTGGCGGAGATGGCACTCCGCGTGTGGCTGAGGTGTTGGTCGACGGTTCGATTTTAAGGAGAGGTGTGACCTCTCTCGCCCGCCTTCCCGTAGAGTAAGCTAGCGGTCTGCTTCTCAGACCGGGACGGGGGGATGTTTGTAATATATTGGGTAAAACTAAACGCAGGCGTTTCGCATTGCTGCCGCCAGAGGGCGTTCGGGGTTTTCACACTGCTAGCGTGGATGGCGTCGTGTGTAGTCCGCCATTGCATTGTCCAGGGCGATATCGGTTTGATTTTAATACGCGGAGCGGTCTCGCGTCTTTTGCTTGTTGTTTAGTTTGAGTGATAATTGTGAATTTCCTGTTTGTTAAATCACTATTGAATTTGTGTTTGTGAAAAACTCTGTTATTGTGACTTTTTCTTGTGAGAGGTGAAACGTGGCTGGCTGTTCACATCTGGCTGTTCCCGAGTGAAACTACGGGAAGAAATCTATTTAGTTGTTATGGGGAATTGAGATCTCAAGGGTTAGGTAGGGTAATTAGGAATTCCCCCTTCCCGAAGACACTCAAGTTTGGATCCGAAGAGAAAGAAGATTTAGTTTGGTAAGTGTTCAATTCTAGTTAATTTATAGGTTAGGTTATCATATAGGGCCCTGTAGCTCCCTTCATAAGCTACGGTGGTAGCAGACTGCGTATAGCTTAAGTTAGATTCTAGTCGGACAAGCGTGGTGTCGCGTGGAGATTTTTTCCCGGTACTTAATTTTACCGGTAGATTTTTTCCCGGTAAAGTTCCGGTACAGAATTCTTCCCGCCGCTTCGTTTGTCCGGATTCTCTCTGCCACATTTTCTGGCAGCAGAGCGTAGTTGCTCTGCACAATTAGCATGTCTTCCATGAGATCCTAAAGTGCACGCCTGGATTCGCTTCAAACGCTTTTTAGTCAATTTGGCACTTCCTGGTTTGCATAAAAAAGCTTCCGAGATAAAAGTAGTTTCGAGTTTTCGTTTCCCATAAACAAAATTGCCCAGAGATTCTGAGCCAAAATTCTATTTTTTGGCGAGCAGTGCCAAAAACTTGCTTTGCGAATTCAGTCTCTAATTACACAGGACTTCCGTGAAGGTCGTACCTACTCCCCCATCCCTACATACTCCCCACCCCTCTCTCCGGCTAGGGTCGGTACTTAAATATAACTTTGCTAAGTACAGGTTGTTTGATTACGAAGGAAGAAAATAACGTCAGAAAACGAAATATTACGTGACTAGTTTGGGTGGTATGGTAGATATTTGTAAATATCATTGACGACAATTAAATGAGTAACAGCGTTCGGCCTCATTCAATGCTCACAAAATTAACTGCTTAACTCAGTTTTCACTTCAAAGAACTATGGTAAAGAAATATGGCTTACTGTACATGTTTGTAATATAATTGCGTGAAACGAAACGCAGGCGTTTCCTATTGTCGCCACCAGGCGTTCGGGGTTCTCACACTGCTCGCGTGTAAAATGGCGTCGCGGACGGTCGCCTTTGCCCTGTGCGATATCGGTTTGTTTTAATACGCGAGAGGTCCCGCGTCCCTTTTGTCTAAAACCACGTTGATTGTTGGTTAGTTTGAATTATAATTGTAAGGTCTCATTATTTTTATCATAATAATTACCACAATATATATATGTTAATAAAATATAGTCTTAATAACTGTTTAAAATTAGTTAAGAGTTGAAAAATTAACGACATCCGCTACAATTCAAATCCAATGGTAGGGATGCAGATTCAATAAAACAAGCTTCACTCGAGCCAGCCGGGGCAGTCTGCGTTTGAATTTCGTGGAGTCAACACGTTCTTGAGAGCTAGCGTTATGCTGCTCAAGTTATATTTTTAAATTGAGTATTCAAGTGTGTTGTTGTTATGCTGCTCAAATTATTTTAAAAATAGAATTAGTTTAAGTGGATTTATAATTTGTAACGGAGAGAAGATAAATAAAATTATAAAGTGATAAAGTGGAGTTTTTCTTATACTTCAGAAGTGGTAAGTACGCGCCAAATTTTATTTCTATTCAGTTATTTATACTATTTATTATTATTAAATAATAATATAATTTTGCCTAACGATAATGTCTTGTTTAGTTAGTTTTTTTAAGCGGGGCTTGATTCGTTTCGTGTTTGAGGCACGTAGCCTGGTTGGGAGTATGTATTTGGTCAGGGTACTCCCTGATAATATTTGCTCTTAGCAAAATCGCTGTGTAGCTTTTGATACGTAGCGAATTCAAGCGCCGTTTAATATTAATGTTGTACCATAAGTAATTAATGTACATTGCACGTATTGTATACCCTAGTGATACAAAAAATATCAGGGTACTCTGATATATTTTTTTTACTGAATATTTAAATTGCATGAGCCGTTTATAAACTGTATCGGACATGTGTGAAATGCAGACAAGCGTAAGTGTTCGGTCAGGGTACACCCTGATAATGCTTCGCTTGATAAAGGCACGTGTGTGAAACATTTGGTCGGGGCACACCCTGATATTGTTTAACACTCGTTGTCGTATTTGTACATATGGCCAATATATTTGAGTAGTTGCATGATCATATATAGGTTAGTCTGTGTTGGTCATGTATTGAATGGAAGTTCAGGAGCTAAGTATTTGGTCAGGGTACTCCTGATATTATTTGGTCCTGGATGTTAAAGTTCACATACATGGCTACTGTTTGTTTCACATTGTACATATGTTGAATACAGGACCAGGCGTTAAGTATTCGGCCAGGGTACTCCCTGGTAATACTTCGCTTGGCTGGAGCACGTGTACTAGACATTTGGTCAGGGCACTCCCTGATAGTGTTTATTACTCGTTAAGTATTTGATATAGAGTTTTATTTTAGACACATGTGTTAAATATAAGACTGGGCGCTAGGTATTCGGTCAGGGTACTCCCTGATAGTACTTCGCTTGGTTAAGGCTCGCGTATTAGACATTTGGTCAGGGCACTCCCTGATAGTGTTTATTACTCGTTACAGTATTTGACATGTGGCTAATATAAATAATACAATAATGTATAAATAAAATGAATAATTTATTGATTTATTTATGATAGTAATGTAATAAATTGTGGCTAATATAGTATATACAAATATACAATATGGCACTTGAAGCTTGAATAATTATTCTAATATATATTTTTTTCTCTTTTCTTTTCGAGCATATACATCATGGACGGCACGAATCGACGTTTAACAACGCCTCCTTCGAGACGCACTGATGAAACGAGACGCAGTCTATCACGCCAGGAACGTGGTCGTCAGGATCATCACTACAGTCGAAGTCGAAGCCGTAGCCGTAGCATGAGAGATCATGAACGCGAAATACAACGGACACGTGAACGCCTTCGAAGTTTGGAGGCAGAGGTGCAGCGAGAACGTCTTCATCGTGAGTCGAGGAGCCTCAATCGCAGAAGCGCGACGGCGCCACGACAGGTCGAACGAGAAACTTCCTTATCAGCGACGCAATATCCTGAAGCAGTACCAGCGGTTGCAGTGCAGGAAGGAACCTCCAACATGAACAGAGTCACGTAGTCCAGTTTTTCTTGTAAAGATGTCATTAACCTCTTTGAATCTTTTAAAAGTGGTATGTCGGCCCAACCAGGTACACAGGGCATATTTTCTAGTAAAACAGTAGATCATAAAAATATGATTCCAGATTTTAATCCATCTGAAAAAAATCAGCGGGTCGACGTATGGATTCGTAAGGTTAATGAGTGTGCATCTGTGTACGGATGGGACGACAAGATCACTATACATTTTGCTATGCAGAAATTACAGGGTTTGGCCAAGACCTGGTACGAAGGATTAAACTCCATTATGTTTAGCTGGCCCGAATGGCAGCAAAAGTTGTTAGATGCTTTTCCTTTCGACCAGAATTATGGCCAAGCCCTGGAAGAAATGCTGAAGAGAAGAACTAGACTAAATGAGCCTATCGAAGTTTACTATTATGAGAAGTTAGCACTGTTGAATAACTGTGAAATCACTGGAAAACACCCAGTTGATTGCATTATACATGGAATCACAGATAGAACAGTAAAATCTAGTGCACTTGCGCTCCGTTGTTCTGAACCAGATGCATTATTAAGATTCCTAATGAGCAATAAAGAGACTCCTTTTAGTACTGATAGATTTCAAGCCAGAAATAAATATTTCGGTGATAATAAGTCAAATTTGAATCCATCTAAGAATAAGTTCCCCAAAACTTTTCAAGGACCATCATTTTGTTTTAATTGTAAGGATAAAGGTCACGTACATACAGATTGTCCTAAACCCTTATTGAAATGTCAGCATTGCCATAAGATTGGACATAAAAGTGAGAACTGTTATTCCATTGCCAATAATAAAAACAAAACCGATAAAAGTGGCGATTTACCTAAAACAATGTGCATCTCAAGTTCTAAAGCAAACTCTAAATATAACAGAGATATAACTATTAATAATGTACCTATCGCAGCTTTTATCGATTTTGGCAGTGAAAGTACTCTAATCAAAGAAACTACAGCTTTGAATCTTAACTTGGTTCACAATAGAACTCCTATTATAATGAAAGGATTTGGTAACAAAATTGTCAAATCTCTAGGGTCAGTTACAGTACAACTAGGTGTGGATGGTGTTTGTGGAGATGTGGTTTGTAGCGTCGTGAAAGACGAATTTTTAGATAAACCTGTTTTAGTTGGACAAAGTTTTACGGAACTACCACATATTATTGTTATAAAGAGCCCGGATAAGTTGGAGTTTCACGACATGAAAAATGAGGTAACTACCCTTGAATGTGATAATGAGATTTTAATTAAAATCAGGTGTGCTCAAGATCTAGTCCTGCATGGACCGGCAATGTTGAGAGCATATGCTGAAGGTGGATTCAACGGTAATGTTTTACTAGATAGTAAAATGGTGGGCAGACCTACTCGGCAGCAGTGCATCATAGGCGGAGGATTGCATACGGTTACAAACGGAACATTGTATGTTCTAGTTACACCATGTAGTGTTCCATGTCTGATACCAGAAGATGTTATACTGTCCAGAGCAGAGGTAGTAGAAACTGTTAACATGGTCGCTCTGTCTTCAGACAATGTGCTTGCCGAAGTCTGCAGTAACCTGAACGAAAAACACGTCCACATAGGTGATGCTGCATTGCCGGGTGACAAGGAAAGGCTGTTCCAGTTATTACGCAAGTATAAGCATTGTTTTGCTTCTTCGCTGCATGAACTAGGCTGTACAAATGTCACTGAAATGGACATTGAGCTTAAAAGCCAACAGCCAGTATTTTATAGGCCGTACAGATTGTCACACTATGAGAGGGAACATGTTAGGGAAATGGTAAGCGAGATGATGGAAGCAGGAGTAATCAGAGAGTCAAATTCAGAATACGCAAGTCCTATCATTTTAGTAAGGAAGAAGGACGGTAAGTTCAGGATGTGTGTGGACTATCGAATGCTAAATGCTATCACGGTCAAAGAAAGGTATCCTATGCCGATTATAGAAGACGAGCTCTCGAGGTTATCAGGACATGCATGTTTTATAACTCTAGATCTGGCATCTGGTTACTATCAGGTGCCAATTTCGGACAAGAGCAAGCGGTTCACTTCATTCGTTACTCCCGATGGGCAGTACGAATTTAACCGGATGCCCTTTGGTTTGGCTAACGCGCCGGCTGTTTTTCAACGGATGATTAATAAAATTCTTGGATCAGCGCGTTTTGACAAGGCTACTGCGTACATTGATGACTTATTAATCTTTGGTAAGGATGCTACAGAATGCATTGATAGATTTGAAGAAGTTTTACAGATGTTAGAGAAAGCAAATCTAACACTAAACTTGTCAAAGTGTGCTTTTCTTCAGAGTAAGATCGACTACCTAGGATATGAAATTAGTGTTGATGGAGTAAGACCCGGGGAAAAGAAAATCCAGAGTGTCATGAACTTTCCAACCCCTCAAAATGTCCATTCCGTTCGACAATTTATTGGTTTGGCGAGTTATTTTAGAAAATTTGTTTATAATTTCGCCAATTTGGCATCTCCCTTGACTGCCTTATTAAAAAAGGATGTCGAATGGAAATGGACGGATGAGGAACAAAACTCTTTTTTGGAACTCAAAAATCGCTTAGTCAATAGGCCAATACTTTCATTATACGATCCCAACGCACAAACAGAATTGCATACTGACGCAAGTCGCCTGGGTATAGGAGGAATTCTTATGCAGCGGGCTAATGAATCTAGTCCTTTTCATCCCGTTATTTTCTATAGCCGCCAGACCTCTCCGGAGGAGAAAAACTTCCATGCCTACGAGTTAGAAACTCTAGCCGTTATTTGTTGCTTAAGGAAATTTCGGACTTACTTGTTGGGTCGTGAGTTTAAGGTTGTGTCGGATTGTAGTGCGTTAAGGTCTACATTCCTGAAAAGAGATCTCATACCACGCATAGCCAGGTGGTGGCTCTCCCTTCAGGAATTCAATTGTACCATTGAATACAGGGCTGGTTCGAAAATGGCGCATGTGGATGCCTTATCACGGAACCCAGATCCAATAGTTGAGAGCATTGCAGAAAATCTTGACCAACATTCTGATCTTGCTAATGTTGTCATGAATATACAAGAGGAAGATTGGTTACTTACGTTGCAGCTGGGAGATCCTGAACTCAAACGGATTCGGGATGTCTTAGAAAGTGACTTGGAGCCGGACGGACTCAAGTATATAAGAGACAATTATGTGGTCAAAGATAACAAGCTATTTCGTTATGTTAATGGCGATAGAAATAACTTAAAGTGGGTAGTTCCCAAGGGCGCTAGGTGGCAGTTATGTAGGCTTAATCATGACGAAATTGGTCATTTCGGGGTTGAAAAAACATTAGACAGATTGAAGAAAAATTACTGGTTTTCCAAAATGAATAAATTTGTCAGTAAATACGTGAATGCGTGTATTCCATGTGCCTACGCTAAAAATAATAAAGGTAAGCGGGAAGGTTTATTGCATACTATAGAAAAAATTGATATACCTTTCCATACCGTACACATTGACCACTTGGGACCGTTTGTAAAATCAAAGAGGGGACATTCCTACCTTCTGGTGGTAGTGGACAGTTTTAGTAAGTTCGTTTTTATCAAGCCGGTGCGAAGCACTAAAACTCTGCATGCAATTCCCGTGCTCGACGAGATATTTTACACTTTTCGTCACCCTACCCGACTGGTAAGTGATAGGGGTACCTGTTTTACCTCTCATACTTTCAGGAAATACTGTCTTGATAAAGGCATCAAGCAAATACTCAATGCAGTTGCCAGTCCCCGCGCTAACGGGCAAGTGGAAAGGTATAATAGAACGATTTTAGACTCTTTAAAGGCACAAAGCATGAAGGAGCATGAGAAAGACTGGGATCTCCAACTGGGTAAAATCCAGTGGGGCCTAAACCACACGCTTCAGAAAACAACAGGTAAGACTCCTGCAGAGATAATGTTTGGTTCAGATATTAACAGCGAGTCTAACCCCATCATGAACGAGGCAATGGAACAAGGTAAAGATGGTAGAAATTTAGAGGTGATAAGGGCCGAAGCCAAGAGTCAAACTGAACGTGAGCAAGAAAGACAAAAGAAATACTACGATAAAGGCAGGAAGCCAGCTCATGAATATGCTGAAGGTGATTTAGTAAAAATTACAAAAGTAGCTTTTGCTAACGACGGCCAAAGTAAAAAGTTGTTGCCTGCGTTTATTGGACCTTACAGAGTAGCAAAAGTTCTGGGGAACGATAGGTATAGGGTTTCGCCTATACCAGGGTTTAGTAGTACGAAAAGTAGACGTGGTACTACTGTGGCGTCAGATCGTATGCGCCCCTGGATTCATGTCGAAGCCCTAGAAATTGACAAAAATAGTTCTGATGAAAGTGGTACAGATTCTGCTGATTAAATGACAGTGCTTAACTTTATATATTTTTCTTACATAGATATTAATTACTTAATTTGTTTCAGATCCATTTAAGATAAGATTCATAAGACATTTAGGTGCAATTGTGCACTGAGCTAAGATGGCTCTATAAAATATATGTGCAATTGTGCACTGGGCTAAGATGGCTCAATACAATATTATGTGCAATTGTGCACCGGGCTAAGATGGCTCAATTTAATACGATGTGCAATTGTGCACCGAGCTGAGATGGCTCAATAAAATAAATGTGCAATTGTGCACAGAGCTGAGATGGCTCAATAAAATAAATGTGCAATTGTGCACCGAGCTGAGATGGCTCAATAAAATAAATGTGCAATTGTGCACAGAGCTGAGATGGCTCAATAAAATAAATGTGCAATTGTGCACAGAGCTGAGATGGCTCAATAAAATAAATGTGCAATTGTGCACCGAGCTGAGATGGCTCAAAATTTATGTGCAATTGTGCACTAGGCTAAGATTTATTATTATTTATTAGTATATAAAAGGTGCATATCTGTACAGAACCGAGATGGTTCATATTTTAATTACCTACCTAATGTTATTTAGAAATTTAAGTGATTGATTATGTACTTACTGAAAGATCTTTAATAAAATGTACTTTCTATTAAATTTGCTACTAATCAGATTTGGGTTAAGTTTTAAGTTAATAATGTTTAAATAATAATTATTTGACATTTTGGCAATAACTATGTGATCAAATTTAGAACGATTATTATTTCATTTCGGATAAGTATACAACTGTACGCTAAACTATTTACATTAGAAATTAAGTAATGATTTACCATAAGAATATATTTAATTTGAATTATTTTACTAAAAATTTTGATTAGCATTTAAACTTGATTTGTAAAAGATTCCCTTGGTTGGCCGAGTGTAAGGTTGTCACTTGACGCGTACACGTGGAACGTGCACGTTATCAGGACGGCCGAGTGTAAGGTCTCATTATTTTTATCATAATAATTACCACAATATATATATGTTAATAAAATATAGTCTTAATAACTGTTTAAAATTAGTTAAGAGTTGAAAAATTAACGACATCCGCTACAATTCAAATCCAATGGTAGGGATGCAGATTCAATAAAACAAGCTTCACTCGAGCCAGCCGGGGCAGTCTGCGTTTGAATTTCGTGGAGTCAACACGTTCTTGAGAGCTAGCGTTATGCTGCTCAAGTTATATTTTTAAATTGAGTATTCAAGTGTGTTGTTGTTATGCTGCTCAAATTATTTTAAAAATAGAATTAGTTTAAGTGGATTTATAATTTGTAACGGAGAGAAGATAAATAAAATTATAAAGTGATAAAGTGGAGTTTTTCTTATATAATTGTGAGTTTCCCTTTTGTTAAATAACTATGGAACGTTCGTGTTTGTGAAACCTTTTACTTTGACTGTTTGTTGTGAACGACGTGACCTGTGGCTGCCTGGGGACGCCGAAACCTGTTGCCGAGTGGAACTGCTAGACGGATCAGGTATTTTTTCTGGGGATTGAGATCTCATGGGGTAGGTTGGGTGATTTAGGGACCACCACCTCCTCCGAAGACACCCCAACTTGGATTAAGAAGTCAACTTGGTGAGTTTCATAATAAATTTAGTTGACCGAGCGAGCGAAGCGAGCGAAGGTCTCTAAATCGAGTTGGGGGCGAAACACATTGTTTGTATGTATGTATGTATGTATGTATGTATGTATGTATGTATGTATGTATGTATGTATGTTTGTACCGCGATAACTGCCGAACCGATGGTCCGATTTTGATGAAATTTGGTAGGCATGTAGGAAATATCAATAGAATTTTCAAGTTCGTTGGGCATCAAAATCGGTTCAGTAGTTTTTGAAATATTGATAAAAACGTCCACTATTATGTAGCGAACGAAACCATAGCGTGTTCTAACTTTGGATAACGCCATCTAGATTTTATTTAGGGAACTGAATTATGTTAGAAAAGTCGAAATCAGAGTATATCAATAAAAACGCGAGTAATAATCGCGAGGTCTAAGTTCGCGGCGAACTACTAGTTAGTTGACCGAGCGAGCGAAGCGAGCGAAGGTCTCTAAATCGAGTTGGGGGCGAAACACATTGTTTGTATGTATGTATGTATGTATGTATGTATGTATGTATGTATGTATGTATGTTTGTACCGCGATAACTGCCGAACCGATGGTCCAATTTTGATGAAATTTGGTAGGCATGTAGGAAATATCAATAGAATTTTCAAGTTCGTTGGGCATCAAAATCGGTTCAGTAGTTTTTGAAATATTAATAAAAATGTCCGCGATTATGTAGCAAACGAAACCATAGCGTGTTCTAACTTTGGATAACGCCATCTAGATTTTATTTAGGGAACTGAATTATGTTAGAAAAGTCGAAATCAGAGTATATCAATAAAAACGCGAGTAATAATCGCGAGGTCTAAGTTCGCGGCGAACTACTAGTTAGTTATTAGTACATAGGGCCCGTAGCTCCCTATATAAGTTACGGTGGTAGCAGTCTGCGTATAGCTTAAGTTAGGTTCTAGTCGGGCAAACGTGGTGCCGCGTGGAGATTTTTTCCCGGTACTTATTTTTACCGGTGGTTTTTTCCCGGTAAAGTTCCGGTACAGAATTCTTCCCGCCGCTTCGTTTGTCCCGGATTCTCTGCGCACATTTTCTGGTAGCAGAGCGTAGTTTATCTACCCTCTATTTGTTCGTTTGTAAAAAATAATTAATTGTTTGTAAAAATTATTAGATTTTTCTTAGTTTGTTTGTATAAGAATATTTGTAACCTTTTTTGTATTTGTTTGCGGTTTGTACCGTGCGTTCCGGGTTTGTGCCATTCTCATACCTACCGCGGTTCTTCGTGTAGTGGTTTGATTTTGTTGTTTTTTATTTACCTTTTGTTATTTTTTGTTTGTGACTTGACGCGATGGCGAAGGTCTCCAATGCTAGGGCGACACTCGCCAACGAATTGAGATGGTTTGTGACGGCCGGAGGACTCCTGTCCCGGAAGGACAGGGAGGGCGCCATACTGCTAAGAGCGGATCACCTCCACTCACGATTGATTAGCGCGGAAGCGGCCATGGTGGTGCTTACCGAAGCCGAACTTGCCCCGGAGGTCTACGCAGGTCACATGGCGGACATGGACCAGATCCTGAGTCTGCACGATGATATCGCGGAGGCGGCGACCGCAATAAGGGCGAGACAGGCTGGCGGACCAGCCCCTCGCACACCTGTTAGACAGGAAGGACCAGCGGTTACTGGTCGGCTCCCCACCCTTCAGCTGTCCCACTTTGGGGGTAGGATGGAGGAGTGGGTAGCCTACAAAAATATGTTTGAGTCCCTGGTCGTAGCACGACAGGATTTGTCGAAGGCCCAGAAGATGGCCTACCTCCTCTCCACTCTTGAGGATGAAGCGCGGTCGCTCATCCAGCACCTCCGGGTGGAGGACGACCAGTACGATACGGCTTGGGAGTTATTGAACTCCCGCTACCAAAACTTACGTTTGTTAGCGGATGCGCACGCCGCACAGTTGATGGCCCTGCCCAAGGTGGCCAACAGGGCACAGTTGCGCCTGCAGTTGCTCACGCCCGTTACAGTGGCCTGTAACGCGCTCCGCACACTGGGGCTGCCGGTGGACCAATGGTCCTTTTTTGTTGGTGCACATTGTATTGGGCAAATTGCCCAATGACATCCGCTCGCGGTTTGAGCGCGAAAATGCGGAGCGGGATAGCACCACCCTACCAACATTCACTGACTTGGTGAAGTTTTTGGAGTTTGAGGCACGGGCTGCTGAGAATACCATGACGGACTCAGCGCCATCCAGAGCGCCTGAACGTAGGCCCTTGGAACCCTCATGGCGAGGGAAGCCCCAACAGGGACGGCAACCGCCACCGCGTGGAGCTGGTGTGCGGGTTGCACACACGGCAGCAGTCGCGAGGGACGCGGACTGCCTGCAATGTGGCCGGATGGGCCACAGCCTGCTACAATGCAGGGACTGGCAGAGACTGCCAGTACAAGATAGGCGCCGCATGGCAAAGCGGCATGAACTTTGCTTTTATTGTTTGGGCGGTCACTATGCACGTGACTGTCCCAGTGCCATACCATGCAGTGCATGCCGTGGGCTGCACCACGTGATGCTCTGCATGAACCGGAACGGGGATGGCCCCCGGATGTTGAGGCAGGGGTCCCCTATGGGCGGGGGCGCTCCTGCGCGAAGCCCTCCACCACCGGACGGAGGACGCGGCTTCGCTCGTCGCACCCCCCCTCGGGAGGGGGGTCGCGTACCTGCGCGGGTCTTGGCGGACCGGGACCACGCGCCTCAAGGTCATGGCCAGTATGTGGCTGGCCAGGCCCGGATAGGGCCCCCATGGGCGGGGGCCCTAGATCGGACGTGAGAGTGGGGACACCCCCTCCACGCGGGTTACCAATACCCAACACATGCAGCCGCAGCGGTTTTCTCCGCCGCTGCACGAGTACCCACGGCTGGAGTACCACCCGCCGTACCATATGTATGTCCGGGCCGCGGGTTATGCCCCCCCTCAGATGGGGATGTGCACTCGCCCGCCATATTATCCGGGTCAGTGGCGCGCCCCTGGTTTGGAGAGAGTGGGGAGCCCGTAACTAGCTTGCTCCCTTGCTGGGACAGAGCCGCGGATGGTTCTGCTCCCTACCGCGGTGGTCCGCGTATGGGGTCGTGGGGGAGAAGCCATTAATTTGAGAGCTCTGTTGGACTCAGGGGCTCAAAGCAGTTTGGTTACCACTCGAGTGGCACACCAGTTAGGTTTAGTCGTGGAAGACTCGCCTGTGCCACTTCTTGGAGTTGGTGGCATACAAGTGAAGTGTCTGACGGGCCAGACACTTGTCACCTTTTCTTCGCTGAAGTCCTCCACAATGAGGATCACGACTTCGGCTATGGTAATGGATACCATTGCGGGTTGGCACCCCTCGACAGACATACCGCCGGGTGTGTTGTCTTTGGTTTCGGGTCTGGATTTGGCCGACCCCTTTGTCTTTCATCCCGGCCCAGTGGACTTGCTCCTGGGCTCGGACGTATTGGGTTGGATTTTGTTGGGTACCCAGAAAGCTCTGGGTTCGTCTTCACTGATGGCAGTGAAGACGAACCCAGATGAAAGTCTTCACAGATCTTTGGTTTCGCCCTGATGGGCCCTGTGTTTGATAATAGCACCGTGGAGGAGCCACCGGTCGTCGCATCTGCGTCCTTGGCCAAGACCATGCAAAGGTTTTGGGAGGTGGAGGAGCCACCTATGAGTTCCAGGATGGATCCGGAACACGCTGAGTGCGAAGCCCTTTTTCGATCGACCACGGAGAGGTTGCCCTCCGGTCGGTTTGTAACTAGGTTACCTTTTGTTGCCTCTCGTCCTAGCCTAGGGCACAGTAGGGCGCTTGCGGAGAAACGACTGCTGTCCATGGAGCGACGTATGCAGCGTGACCACGTACTTCGCGATAAATATATTGAATTTATGCGCGAGTACGAGGATTTGGGTCACATGTCTCCGGCTCGAGTTGATTGGAGCTCAACTGAGCATTATTTTTTGCCCCACCACGCGGTGGTGAAGGCCTCAACGGGCAAGTTGCGGACTGTCTTTGATGGGTCCGCACCCACTTCGAACGGAGTTTCGTTGAATCTATGTTTGCATTCGGGTCCCAAATTGCATAGGGACATAATTGACATCATCTTGAACTTTAGAAGACATCAAGTGGTTTTTGGCGCGGACATCCGGATGATGTTCCGCCAGACAGTCATACATCCTGAGGACAGGCGATTCCAGTTGATACTCTGGCGTGAGCGCCCTGAGGATCCTGTGACGGTGTATGAACTCAACACAAACACGTATGGTTTGAAATCTAGTCCCTATATCGCCATCAGATCATTGCTTGAATTGGCAGAGCGGGAACGGATCCGCTTTCCCCGTGGGGCTTCCGTGCTGTCACGTGACTTGTATGTCGATGACGTGTGCACCGGAGCCCAAAGTATTGAAGAGGCCCTCCTACTGCGGGATGAATTGATTGAAATATTGAAAACGGGTAACTACGAGCTACGCGTAAGTGGTTGTCCAATGAGCCTAGAGTTCTAGAAGGGATCCCGGAGGATCACCAACAGAACCCTCACCTGTTTGAGGATGTAGATGATCCCAACAGGATAGCGGTGCTGAGCATGCAGTACCAGCCGCTAACCGATATTTTCACATTCCAAGTGGACTTGGAAATACCAAAGGTCTGGACTAAGAGAACGGTGTTGTCAGTAATAGCTCGTATGTTTGATCCAAGCGGTTGGATCAGTCCAGTAATATTCTCTGCGAAGTGTCTTCTTCAGAGACTTTGGACTTTGGGCGTCTCGTGGGACGAGCCGCTGTTTGGTTCTCCATTGGATGATTGGCTCGAGTTGTTTTCATCGATTAAGGAAGTCAATCGGATTGCCTTGCCTCGTCGAATATTGCCACCCGGGAAATATCGAGCCAGCCTGCATGGCTTTTGTGACGCGTCGGAGCGAGGCTACGCCGCGTCAGTCTATATGCGGACAGTTGACGCCGATGGCCGGGTCAATGTCTCGCTTTTGTTAGGGAAGAGCAAGGTCGCCCCCATCAGGACTAGGCTGACTATTCCCAAGCTTGAGTTGAGTGGAGCTCACCTTCTCTCTAAATTGTTGCATCACGTTGCATGTGAGCTGGCGGCCACGGTCGAGATACGGGACATCTTCGCCTGGTCGGATAGCCAGGTCGCGCTTGCATGGTTGCGCGCGGCCCCACATACCTTGGAGGTTTTTGTGGGAAATCGGGTTTCCCAAATCCAGAATATCGGAATTGATATAACATGGAGACATGTGCCGGGAGAGCTTAACCCAGCGGACTGTGCTTCCCGGAGGTTGTACGGCACCAGAATTGGTGTCACACCCGCTCTGGTGGGGTCCAGAGTGGCTGATGGGATCAGAAACTTCTTGGCCTGTCTGTCAGACAGATGTTACTTCTTTGAGTTTGACTGGGCTCCGTGTACATGCTGTAGTCGCTGAGACGACGTCGGAGCCGGATTGGCTACTTGCTCGGTATAGCAGTTTGGATAAGCTTCTGGGTGTTACCAGTTGGATTAAGCGTTTCATACATAATTGTAGAAACCCACAGGCAAAGCGGTTGGAGCCGATTGCAGGTGCAGAAGAGCGCCGGAGCGCATTGTTGCATTGGGTCCGTGTCGTGCAGACCGGACGGTTTGAGTCAGAGCTTCAGATTTTGCGCAACGGACGCGCTAAGTTGAAGGGCGCGGTCGCTCGTTTGAACCCGTACATCGACTCGGATGGGCTTCTTCGGGTTGGAGGCAGGCTCTTCCATATGAGACTCGCCATCCTCTGTTGTTGCCCAAGGGCGGACCCTTGGTGCAGCTTTTGGTGTCTGATCGACACATTCGTAACGCCCATGCTGGGTGCAATGCTTTGTTGGCTATTTTGCAACGCGAGTTTTGGATTTTGTCTGCCCGAAGAGCAATCCGTAGTGTCCTGTTTCGATGTATTGCATGTTATAGGTTGAAGGCATCCACGATGCAACCACAGATGGGTGATTTGCCCGCTGATCGAATCCGACCTTCGAGACCGTTTGACGGCGTTGGAACCGATTTTGCCGGTCCCTTTTCGATCAAGGCTTCTCCCTTTCGTAATGCCCGTATTGTGAAGGGCTATTTGTGTGTATTTGTTTGTTTGGCCACCAAGGCTGTCCATTTGGAGGTGGTGTCGGCTCTGACTACGGAGGCCTTCGTCGCCGCGTTGGATCGCTTTGTTTCGCGTCGAGGTCTACCTTCCCTTATTAGGTCTGATAATGGCACAAACTATAAGGGAACTGTAAATTATCTTAAGGATGTTTCTGTGTTTATTGATAAAAATTGTACTAGTTTAAGTCAAATTGCTGCCCAAAGGGGAATAACCTGGAAGTTTAGTCCCCCAAGTTGCCCCCATTGGGGAGGGATTTTTGAAGCGGCTGTGAAATCCGTAAAGACCCACCTCCGCCGCATTATCGGAGAAACGGCTCTAACTTTTGAAGAGCTGGCCACAGTGTTTTGTAAAGTTGAGGCGGTCCTCAACTCTCGTCCTCTCTGTCCGCTATCTCCAGATCCAAATGACTTGGAAGCTCTCACCCCTGGTCATTTTTTGGTGGGAGGGCCTTTGAATGCCCTGCCCGAATACCCGTGGAAGGACGAACGCGTATATCGGTTGTCGCGTTTTCAAATGTTGCAGCAAATGAGCCAGGACTTTTGGCGTCGCTGGTCGCTTGAATATTTGCATTTGCTGCAGCAAAGAGTGAAGTGGACAGACAGGACTGAGCCTCCCAGGGAGGGTGATTTAGTATTGTTAAAAGAGGCAAATTTGCCCTCATTGCTTTGGCGACGAGCTCGCATATTACGTTTGATTCTTGGCGGAGATGGCACTCCGCGTGTGGCTGAGGTGTTGGTCGACGGTTCGATTTTAAGGAGAGGTGTGACCTCTCTCGCCCGCCTTCCCGTAGAGTAAGCTAGCGGTCTGCTTCTCAGACCGGGACGGGGGGATGTTTGTAATATAATTGCGTGAAACGAAACGCAGGCGTTTCCTATTGTCGCCACCAGGCGTTCGGGGTTCTCACACTGCTCGCGTGTAAAATGGCGTCGCGGACGGTCGCCTTTGCCCTGTGCGATATCGGTTTGTTTTAATACGCGAGAGGTCCCGCGTCCCTTTTGTCTAAAACCACGTTGATTGTTGGTTAGTTTGAATTATAATTGTGAGTTTCCCTTTTGTTAAATAACTATGGAACGTTTGTGTTTGTGAAACCTTTTACTTTGACTGTTTGTTGTGAACGACGTGACCTGTGGCTGCCTGGGGACGCCGAAACCTGTTGCCGAGTGGAACTGCTAGACGGATCAGGTATTTTTTCTGGGGATTGAGATCTCATGGGGTAGGTTGGGTGATTTAGGGACCACCACCTCCTCCGAAGACACCCCAACTTGGATTAAGAAGTCAACTTGGTGAGTTTCATAATAAATTTAGTTAGTTAGTTATTAGTACATAGGGCCCGTAGCTCCCTATATAAGTTACGGTGGTAGCAGTCTGCGTATAGCTTAAGTTAGGTTCTAGTCGGGCAAACGTGGTGCCGCGTGGAGATTTTTTCCCGGTACTTATTTTTACCGGTGGTTTTTTCCCGGTAAAGTTCCGGTACAGAATTCTTCCCGCCGCTTCGTTTGTCCCGGATTCTCTGCGCACAGTACAAATTCCCTCATAATTCTATCCTCCACTCTCTGGAGAAATTAATAACATTACTCATTGTATCAAATCAAACGGATTAACGATTGCGGCACTTGAATAAAATAGAAAAGGGTTGGAAACCAAAGGTTGTGTTAGATCCAAAGAATACATTTAAAAAATGTCTGGATCTCCCAAAGATTAAATTTTGTAGGAACGGAACTCCAGTCACGACGACGTGGCAACCGCGCATTCGCTCACTGCATTTGCTACTTTCACGGATCGATCAGAGTTTAAAAAAACCGGCCAAGTGCGAGTTGAACTCGCGTAGAGAGGGTTCCATACAATGCCAATTATTAAAGGTTATCCTGTAATCTACAAGCAAGGAAGTACGGAATATATAATTTTAGGTTCAGTAGTTTCGGAGATCAGGGAAGGCGATTTATTTTCAATAATACAATTTATGTATACATATATATTGAGATCCTCATAACGAGCCATTTCATTTGATATATTTTATGACACAGTAAGTTTTGCAAAACTTTTTTTTAAATTTCCTAAGAGAAAAATTTGTCCCCGGAAAATTACCCTTATTTAAAGAAAATACATTTATTTACTTTGCAAATCCGTATCTGGGTCATAGTATTACCACCATCCTACCAAGCTGACGATGTTTATGACCAAATTTCACCTAATTTGACCCAGTGGATATGAAGCAAATTGGCTACATTCATTTTCTGCCCTGATATACAGCCATAGGTAATGTGTAAACCAAGTGGAGAACAAATCAGACAAAAGGAAGTGGTTTTTGCTCAACTTGCAATATTCTACCTAAATAAACAAAAAAATGAAGCTATAAAAAATGAGTAGGACAACGCGAAAGGCAAAAACATGGCGGCAGAAGTAAATATTAATTCTCCTGTATTTGCAGGCCTATCCTTTCTCATAGATAGAATCCTGCCCTATTGTCAAAAAGTTCATAGTAACCTTGATGATTTTATCTTGGGCACAAATAATATAGATACCAAACATAAAAATCAGAAAAATATAGAAGAATGAATAACATCATCCAGCCAGAAGGGCTATTTTAAAAATGTATTATGATGAGATAAATAAAAAACATCCCAATCAACGTCAGTTTTTGATTAGTCATATATATCAGAAATAGAACCCAGTGTATACCGGATGTTTCCAGCGCGTACAGTCATCAGCAAATCAGCCTAACCAAATTAATTGCCAATTAGCCGTTATAGCTGCCTCATAGTGCTCATAGATGACCGTATTTGTCGTGTGCTCCATCCATTGGACTCATGCTCAATTTCATTAAAGCGTGAGAAATTCTTTATCTGGTCCGACTATTTAAGAATTCATATCGGGGAAATGTTAAATGAAGTGGTTTTGTCCATTTCACACACTAATTGATTTATCAACTGAAATGTGTATCTCTTGCGATGTTTTCTTTCACTGGAAGCAAATGGCAGTCTACGAAAACTGCCATATATGAGGTAGATAGGTTAGCTCAATATTCACGAGTAGTTTTCGAACCTGGGACTTCGACCACGGGTGCCATCATAGCGAAACATCACCGCTTCAGCTACTACTACTACCTATTAGATATTGGTTCCTATCAATCTAAAAATATTTGGTAAGTAGAATTGCGTGTGCCAAAGCACGTAGCCATTTGTTTTTCTCTATGATTCGTGACCGGCCATATAGTATTGCTGACTGTAGGTAGGTAGGTACGTACGTACATCCTCCCATCTTTCGTTATCATCTGCCATCGAGCTATGTTCATTCATGTAGACAAAATAGAAATTTTCTGGAAGAATTTAGGTAGGTACCTTCTTTTGTGCTATTACTATAGTGATACTAATGAAGTAATACTACTAAGAATACTAATCTATAACGCACACCGCACACGATAAGAATAAGAAAAATTAAATCTCCTTTTCTTTGTTACAAACGCTAGTAGTAATCGTGTACTACATACCTACCTAAGTACATATAATTTTATCAAATTATCTACACAGATAGGTTACTCGTGTACTAACGTGAATGGGTATGGCGTTGCGTCATAAAAAATAACAAGAAAGCGATACCCATGTCTATAAATTCTTCAAAGTCAAGGCCAAATAAATACCTACGTTGGTTAAAACCTACTTTAGATAAACCTAAAATAACATTAATATCAGGAGATTAAATGAATAATTCCTTGCATATTGGTCCTATGGATTTTCAAAAACGACAGAGACTATTCGAACGAGAGGTAGTGGGACGAAAACCATTCGTAAAAATACGAGCATCGAATCGAGCGTGTCGGTTCGGCCCGGCAGGCTGCCTTGCCTGCCCTGTGCTACTGCACGGCCATTTGTGTTTGCGACGTTCGTATTTCGTATACCTCTGTGTGCGTGTTGCACGGAACGGCAACAACGCGCAACAAGATATTTGTAGGTTTGTGCTGCCAAGATAATGTATGGTGGCGTGGCGTGACAACATTTCATTTCGTAACCCACGATGCGAAAAAGATGTGTATAAGTTTGATGCTAAACAACACAGTAGAAATTTTGTAACTAGCTGGTGAAACTGCCTGATTGACTTACTGACAGCCATTTTGTTGTAAGTGCCCGGGATAGCTAACGTACCTTTCTTTTGCAGCACAATAGGTACCTCTTTATATACATATATCTATCCTTGTTGTCCAGTTCTTGGCATATGCTATCGTCTTATAAACATCGTCCTCTTTACACAATGCTATGCTAAATGGGTTATTCACAATTGGACACGGGAATTTGGACATGTGTGTCCAGTTGGTTAAAGTCGAAATACTTATCAATTATTTTTGTTTCGTCAACTGGACTCGCAGATTTTTCCGCATGTCCAGATGGTAAAAACTGATTTTATAAAAGGTGCTGTGCTTTTAAGCAAACATGTACCTATCAGACAGGAAACCGGACAACCTCAGAGCAAAAAAGTAGAGACAACAGTAACGACAAAACATTTTAGTGTGTAGGAACGTCACGTGGCGTCTGTCGTCTACCTATTTCCTTTCCTGAATATTTGAGTGGAAAAGTGGAATTTGTAAATAAAAGAATTTTTATTCCTGTCATCTGAAATAATAAGAAGACCTTTGTAAGGTATAATTAGGAAATAACTCTCTTATCAATGTATTCTTATCTACCTAATTTAAGAGATTTCAAGAGATCGGGGAGGCGGAAAATGTTGCCACCCCTCGCCACTAAGCTACGCCACCACCATCAGCAGCAAATGTGGCAAACGGCTCAGCCCAGCTGGCATGCTGGCGCGTACTGTGTGCTGTGGATCGATGGCGCTCTGTTGCCGTTCCGTGCGACAAGTGGAGACTCACTTCACTCATCGCCGCCCTGTGGGTTGCCAGCTTCAGGCAATTTCCCCTGAAGACTGGACAAATATACCATTCATTGCATGATATATCGCGCAGCATAGCAAGCAAGCGCAAAGATAACATCAGTTTCTGCCATTATCTATACATATAATAAAACAGTAAAAATATTTTGTCTGTACATTTAGTATTTTTGACTGAAATGGATAGAGGGACACTTAGAAAGCAAAAAAATTTTTTTGGAATTTCTTGTCTGTCTGTTTGTATGTATGATCACGCTAATCTCCGAAAGTACTGAACCGATTTGAATGAAACTTTTTTTGATGTGTAGCTATTAAGCCTAGGCAACATTTAGGCTATAATTGATTTTGAAAACTGTAACACCTGATGAAAAACCAAAACAGAACAGTTAAACTATAAGAAATATGGAAATGGTGCCTTAATAAAAGTCGTTCAACCTGACGAGCATTTTCTTCTGACGTATAAAAATTGCAGATATGGAACATCTGATGAAAAGCTCCAAGAGACCAGCTACTATAACATATATAGAAATGGCGCCTTAGCAAAACTTGATTAATCTGATGAACATTTTCTGTAGACGTATAAAAATCGAAAATCCGAAACATCTGAAACAGTTTGGAACACAAAAAGACTTTTCATCTAAGCGAAACTCACGCGGGCGAAGCCGCGGGCGACAGCTAGTTATCAATAAAAATTAAAAAATATAACTTTTTTTTTCTGTGTATAGGCGCAGATTACAAAGGCGAATTTATAGCTATTTCGGTTTAAATTAATTATTTGTTCTTAATTCTGTCTAACAAGTGAATTAATCTTCTGCCAAGCCTACCTGCTCTCATTGAACTTTTTCACTAAATCTTTCCATTTCTCCTGTTATTTTTCACAACATCACTATCACAAGCACAATGGATTCACTAGTAAGCAAACAACTTGGAAGATTTGGAAAAAAATGTTTCTTTCTCGCTTGGATGAGTTTAAACAGAAGCTGGAAAAGGCAAGGAGTTCCTGTTAAGCACCCTGATCTTCCCTTGCTATCAAGTGAGTACTCTAATTTAAAAACTTGTTTGGAGAGACTTTGCCAAAACAAAAACTCAACTAGAACTATTGACATTAGAGCTAGATAGGCATGAAATTACCATGCGCAGGAAGGTTTTATTGTTCCAAGGCCTTCCAGAAGATCAAAATGAGAGACTGCGTCAAAAGGTCCTCGGGACTATTGCTTCGAAGATGAAACTGACTGACCTGCCCGATACCTGCTTACAAGAATGCCATCGGTTGGGCTCAACTAAAGCTAAAACTCGCCCGGAGGTCAGATTTGCGTCCATGGAGTATCATCATCTAGTATGGGGCTGCAAAACTTCGCTTAAAGGATCCGGCATTACCATCTCTGAGTTTTTGACAAGACCAAGACATGTCGCCTTTACTAAAGCCCGCAGTCATTATGGTGTATCGAATTTGAAAAGAGAACGGAATTTATTAACCCGCGCAATCGCATGCGAATAAATCTTTTATTTTTAGTTTTAGCTTTTAGTTTTTCGCTTGATATTATTATCTGTGAGATTATTATTATTATATGTGATGGGTAAATTTTAATCTCGCGACTGTCACCCTGAAGATGTCGCGCGGTCACTTCGTTGTTTTATTTTTATTATTGTTGCCTTTGCCAATCAATTATTATGAGGGTATAATGACACCTGCCGAGTCGCCCCATTTGTACATACTTTGTTGCAATATTGCTTGGCAAGGGTATACCACATTGCGACATGTAAAATGGAATGTTTTATACCTACTTCTTCAAATTTTTTATTAGTTTATAAGCATAATCCATCCGGACTACAATAAATAATGTAAAGGATAGCGAAAATCCGTTGCTTGGTTTAGGAGGAGTTGGCTTGGCGCATATACCTACAGACAAAATAAAGCGACTATAAGCTACACAGAGTAGCTGACTCATAGATGGGTGTCATGATTACTAAGAAAATCATGGAAGTATTCTTTATTATTCTAACTGTGCCCGCCCCGGGTGGCGATTAGCCGCCGAAAAATTTCCTGTTCCCGAAAATATCTTTCCTTGAAAGTTTCCGAATTGTTTTTTGGTATTTCTTGTATTTTAAGGAAAATTTTCCGTTCTCGAGAATATTTCCGAGGAATTTCCAAGAAACTTTCCGCTGTTTCTCTGAAAATTTCGGGAACGGCACATCACAAGCCCCGGCCGGGGCTCCGCTCTCTATGTGCTCAGGTTCTACTCTACCCATATACCAGAACCCAGAACTCATCAAAATCCGCTCAGCGTTTCAGGCGTGTTTGAGAAGGTAAGTACATCCACACACATACATCCAAACTTTCGCATAATAATATCACTTAATAAGAGCCTATAGCTTATATACTTATTTATTTCATAATATTAGTAGGATAAGCTCATTTTATATAGTAATTCTGCCTGGCAAACATTTAATCGTGTAATTTGCATGTGAATGTAACTGGCAGGCGCTAAATGTAATATACAATGATTTGGCAACTTAGACGAAGTTGTTTCTCTGAGTTTGGCAACCATCAACTTGATTCCCACTTTTCGACGTGATCTTGTCATCCAGTCATCTCGCACTTCTTGGAATCGTTTTCTCATCCAATCTTATAACTTCGGTACTTTGAATATTTAATCTCTTTTTTTTTTTTTATTAAATATGGGTTTGCTCTTGACCACAATCTTGCCCGAGGACAGAGATGAGGTCTACGATGAAGCGAGCTTACCTAGAAGCAGCCTATTCACTCTGGTTTTGAAGAGAGTCAGGTTGTATGTGCTCGGAAACTCTAAATAATCAAAGCTTCGGTATTATAATGAGATCACAGAGCCCAGCAAAGATATGAGCCACGAAGCAAGACCGGACCCTCCGCTGATCAGGCTTTATAACCGTGCCATGGGATGGAGGTGGGAAAGAGTTATATGTGGGATGAAGGCTCGGAGTGAAACCACAGGATGCACGACAAATCTTTATTTTAACTAGGACACCTTATATAACAGTACACACGCGTATCGCCATCTTAATTCTATATCTTCCATCCCTTTCACTCCCACCTCTCATTCATCACGTTCCATTTCCCACATTCGGCCGTCCTGCTCTCTTGTCTGTCCTCAGACAATCATCTCGCTCACACACATCAACCAGACCAACATCTTTTAACAAAAATAGGTACAACTTTAATAAAAATAGGTACATCTTTAACTGTGACAACAATAGGTAAGAAAATAACACTAATTATTACATACTATGGTTCTATACATTGTAACAAGAATACAGTACTGGGAAATTACTATATTTTATTACCCTTGAAAATAAACTATGAAATAACGAACTCTATACAGTCTTTAAACACATTAAAGAAAGTAAGATCCTATATAATTTTAAGTTATGAAAATAGGTATGTAATACCTATTTACTTAAATGCTAATTGCACATATGTAAAACTAAAATATTTTAAACTTTCATACCATACATCACACATTATAGTATTATAATGTCATACCATTTGTTAGCCAACTGGCCACCGTTTTATGTAGTCAGCGGCACTGGAAGTGCGGTTCGGGCCTTCCGCAGTCTCATCCACCTTTTCCACATCATAGCGATCCCTCGAGTGCACCTTTGTGATCTTGTAGGGTCCTAGGAATTTTGCCTTTATCTTCAACCCTGATCCAAATTGAGTCCTTTTAATTGCTACCAGATCACCTACCTCATACTTCTGACTCTCCTTCCTCTTCTTGTTATAATATTTTCTGTTTTCCTCTTGGACAGCTAAAATTTGTTCCTTAGCCTTTTGACGTAGTTCTTCTCTATTTTCATCATACTGGATCGCGGCTTGCTCCTGAAGTAACTGTAAAATTTGGGCATCTTCTCTACACTTCATTTTCGTACCAATAAGCAAATTGAAAGGTGTAGTATTGATACTCCTTTGGTAGGTACTGTTCAGTGCTCTCTGCACCCTACTTACATGCTTATACCATGCTCCAGGACTCTCAATGCACAGCTTCGTCAGCATTGGTATAATAATCCTATGTATTCTCTCTACCTGCCCGTTACCACGTGGTATGCCAGTGGTAATTGTTATATGCAGGATATTTTCTTCCTTACAGTAGTCCTGAAATTCATGACTGGTGAATGCTGTTCCCCTGTCTGTTATAAACCTGCTAGGATTCCCAAAAGTCTGCTGGTGGATTCTCAACTTATTCAGCGTCTCCGCACTAGATGTAGTTTTGACAGGAAACAACCATACAAATTTTGTGAAGGCATCGATCACAGTTAGAATATAATTGTATTGCTTACGGGTTCCCGTCATGGGTCCAACGTGATCTAGGTGCAGTGTATCCAGTGGGATACTTTCCTTCTCTATGGGGTACAGGAATCCCTCTTGCTTTCCTTCTTTTCTTGATGCAAGTAGACAAGGTATACAGGCCAACACAAATTCTTCTAGTTTTCTGTCTAAATCTTTAATGTAATAATCTTGTGATATCAATTCTTTTCATTTTCTTCTTAGAAAAGTGACCATTACTGTGAGTTCTCATTATTATTTCTTTTTCAAAGTGTTTCGGGATAACTAACAACTTTCCTGGTCCCTTGTATAATATACCACCGTCCAATGTATAATCTTTGTAAGCTTTCTCTGTTAGGATATCCTTAATTGCTTTTATACCATCGTCTTGATCCTGTGCTTGCTTAATTTGATCTCTTAGGCTTGTGAGGGTGGCCACATATGGATTACGGCTTAGAGCATCAGCATGTGGCATCTTTTCTCCAGCTCTATGCTCTACTTCAAAGTCATATTCATTTAACATCATAACCCATCGAGCCACTTTCGCGGTGAGATCCTTCTTCATCAGGGTTTGCTGAAAAGCTTTACAATCTGTTACTAATTTGAAATGAATTCCATATAAATAATGGCGAAACTTCTTTACACCTTCAACTATTGCCAATGCCTCTAATTCATAGCTGGAATATCTACTTTGAGCATCATTATTCTTACGACTCATATACTGAACTGGGTGTAAGCCAGTGGAATGATGCTGCATTACAATAGCTGATATTGAAATGTGAGAGGCATCAGTATGCAGCTCTGTCTTCAGCTTAGGATTAAATATCTTTAAAACTGGACCAGAAGTTAATTTTTGCTTTAATGTATTAAAAGCAAGCCAATGTTCTTCATTAAACACAAAGTCGGCGTCCTTCTTTAATAAGTCATTCAGTGGCTTGGCTATAGTAGCATAGTTTTCTATGTACTTTCTAAAATAGGAGGTCAATCCTAAAAAACTTTTAAGCTGCTTACCATTTCTTGGTTCGGGGAACTTCATGACTGCATCAGTCTTTTCTGTAGTCGGGCGTACCTCACCATCTTTGATGACATGACCCAAGTACTCGATCTCTCTTTGCAATAATTTTGCCTTCTTCCAGTTGATTCGCAAGCCATACTGCTCAAGCGATATCCAACACCTGTCTTAGTCTTTGCAAACACGTGTACTTCATCGACTGCTGGAATTATAATATCGTCTATGAATATCATCATAACCTTTTGCGCTATCAGCTCCCTGAAGATAATATTGACAAATCTCATGAAATATTTTGGACTGATCGAAAGTCCAAAGGGAGCTCTCAAAAATTCAAACTGCCCATGATGCGTCACGAAGGAAGTGTATGGGACTGACTCCTCACTTATCTTCAAATGAAAAAAACCATTTTTTAAATCAAGCACACTGAATATCTTGGCTTGAGCCAATCTATCAATTAAATCATCTATTATAGGGAGGGGATATTCGTCTTTTACAATCTTAGAGTTCAACTGCCTATAATCAACACATACCCGAGTTGTGCAGTCTTTCTTTTTCACTAATACCAGGGGGCTAGAATATTCAGAATAGCTCACCTGGATGATGCCGTCTCTGAGCCATTCCTCTATTTGCTCTTCAACTATACCTTGCTCGGCGTAGGACAGTCGCCTGGGGCGATGAGTCACTGGCGCATCATCCTTCAAAACGATCTTAAGTTCAATTGGAGCCTCCTTCACTTGAACTGGATTGTAACTGCTAATGCACTCATACGCCTCCTGCTTGACAAGAGGATCACGCACATGATCCAGCAAAGAGTCAGACATACCTGTGAAACAATTAACATTAGATAACCATTCATTCTCGTCTTTGTATATATTCACGCATCCGTCACTCATAAGTACTGTCACACTCCTCAAAAACTCATGACCTATAATTATATCGTAAGGCATAGAGTCTCTATTTATGATGTGGAATGTAACACCGCTGTAGCACTGACCGTCAATCGCAATGTTCATCGTTATTTTGCCCAGAGATTGCACTCGCGAACGCCCAAGTCCGGTTAGCATTAGACCGCCGCTGACATGGCACTCAGATAATTGCAACTTAGCATATAAATCCGCGGAGATCAAGTTCACATCACTACCGGAGTCTATGAGTGCGTCCGCACCGTAAATATTGTTAATTAGCACATGTTTAATTGGTTTTCCGCCGTAATTCTTGTTCACTTCTTGTTTGTTTACGTTCATCATAATGCCGGTATTGTCAAAGTTTGACGTTGACGTCTCGTCACTTTCGCTGTCATGGCCACCGCAGAACTCGCGCTGATTGGTCGTCGACTCCGCTGTACCGAACATGGCGGCACGCTGTTTTAGGCGAACGCTACACGTCAATAAATATTGTGATAATTATCATGATATTAATTTATGTATATTGGGCCGGATCACAGCACACCCTACACTATCAATACGGATCGCGTCAGTACTGAAGCGTTCTTTGTATGAGGCAGACGTGATGGACTATAGACAGAGAAAGATTCGAGCTTGTGGGGCAATAATTGTAGCCCTTTCTTTAAACAAACGAGTAAAAAGAAAGCGATGGGTGAAGGATTGGCTACAAAAGAGAGAAAAGTATACACATCTGAATTTATTGGACGAAATTCGCCTTCACGATGAAATGGACGACTACGAAAATTACTTTCGGATGCCTGATGTATGTTTTGATAACCTTTTGGAATTGGTAACGCCATTTTTGAGTAAACAGGATACAGTGATGAGGAAATCGATTTCGCCTAGAGAAAAATTGGCATTGACATTGCGCTATTTCGCCACAGGAAGAAACTTTATGGACATTAGATTTTCGGGAATAATGTCGCCGGAGTCAGTCATAAACTCTTTTAAATCATGTCGCCTGTCATCGATTCTTGCTCATGGTACGGGTTTACCGCGGCAGACGCGGTGTCACCGACGTCTTCCATCGCTGTCGTCTCGTTGCGTACTGACGTGATAAATATTGACACGCGACACTACACGCAAGATAAATATCACGATCCAGGATCTGGGATCAGATTACTAGGATTTCCAGAAATCCAGAGATAAATATTATGATCCGTCAATACATTACCCTACACGTCAATAAATATCGTAATCCGACAGTTTATATTGACGGATCACAATATGGATCTTGCGTGTAGCGTTCGCCTTACCGACGTCCCCGCAGGAGTTGCATTCCGTTTAGCGCGAACCTGCGCCTGACCGGATGTGGACTGTTTTACCGGCACTGATGACGTCGTAGCCGAGTTCCGCTCCATCTTCGCACTGCTACTTCCGCCCACCGATGATGGCGCTGCTGTCGAAGTGCAACGGGATCCAATATGGCCGAATTGATTGCACTTGAAACATTTAAGTCCATTCGGACACTGAGATGACACATGACTTCTTTCGCCGCAATTATAGCAACGACGCGATGTAAATGCAGCTACTCCTTGCTTCTTTGCAGCAGCGGTTTCGGCGCGGACGTCTGATTTAATCTTCTCGTAAATAGCCAACTTCTCCTTTAGGGCACTATAGGTAGTGACGCCATACAAAATCATTTTATTTACTTGGCTATCTTGAATTCCGTCTATTATGTATTGGATGGCTACGTAATCAGGGAATTTTGCTCGTTTCCCGAGCTCCTTCATCACGAGCATGTACTGTTGATATGTTTCATCTTTGCTTTTCTTTCTTGCAGACATTAGCTCGTGCATCTCCTTGACATTGATCGTGTCAGGAAATTCCCGCTGCAGGGCGATCTTCAATTCATCATACGTCTTATATACCTTTTCAGATTTTAGCCATAGGGCCGCCGTGCCACATAGCGACCTCCGCGCTATAATCAACTTCTGCTGGGCACTCCAGCCAAATACTTCGGCATTATCCTCAATGTCTTGGGCCCATTTCGTAGAGGAGTAAGACTTGTCCTCGCCATTGAAAGGGGCGACGCTTCCCTCAAAAAATTCATCGTCGTAGTAGGTACGACAGCCTGCGAGCTTGCCGAATCGCTTGAGCCGCCAGCCATCGTCGCGTTCGTCTTTGTAAACCGTCTTTATAAGCTCGTCTTCCAGAAATCGTCGTCTCGTCGTCGTGGCCCACGCTGCAAAACCACGTTGCGTCTTGGGGTTATGCGCGCCGGCCGGTATCGTCTTCTTATCTTCTTAAATACGTCTTCTTATACACTCCAAGTCCATCCCGGACGAGCCCCCAAATTTGTGGGATGAAGGCTCGGAGTGAAACCACAGGATGCACGACAAATCTTTATTTTAACTAGGACACCTTATATAACAGTACACACGCGTATCGCCATCTTAATTCTATATCTTCCATCCCTTTCACTCCCACCTCTCATTCATCACGTTCCATTTCCCACATATATTATATCGAGACTGCTTTGAAAAAGCTGGGCATCCTCTCTATCCAAGGCTAATAGTATTTTACTCCAGGACAGCTGATAAGCCTTTACTCAGCTCAAGTCCGCTCCTGTATGGAGCATTGGTCCCATCTGTGTAATGGATCCACCTGATGCTATCAGCTTGAAGCGCTAGAAGCTATCGACAGACGTGCCAGAAGACTCGTTGGTGATGAGTCGCTTGGCAGGATGACTGCCTATAGCAAGTCTGTATGTCTTCCACAGGCTGAGCTTAGGGAGTACATACATACATACATACATATTATCACGCCTTTTTCCCGTGGGGGTAGGCAGGGCAGAGACTAGCAATTTCCACTTGCTACGATCTTTACAGATCTCTCTTGCTTCCTCTACACTCATCACAGGGAGAGGAAGGGAGTGTTCACAGGAAATCTGAAAGCTTGGTTTTTGACGAAGGGATTCACTATTAAAATACAAATTAATTAAGTTTATTCGAAAAAACACATAACAATACTAAAAATATCTTAAATTCGAAAAGATATCTCTATCTTTCTACTATAGAAGAAAAATTTGAATTTCTTATTTTTCTGAAAGAAATAATCATCTTTTTTCCATTCTTTCTTTCTTTCATCACTGCTGATGGAGGAAAAAGTTATAATTATCAAGCTCTACGGCTGGCAACATTTATTAAACCAGTGTGGGCGGTGTTGCCAGTTCTCGCGATATAATTAGCAGGGTTGTCGTGTGGGGGCCTTTGCAATCGGCCTGGAGGCGGTGGGGGCGGGGGCCTAGCTTGTCCTTCAGGGACTCGCTCTGGTTGTATTATGAGGTCTTGATCTTGACGAGGCGGCATGCTGGAATTTAAAAAAAAAACACTGTACCCAAATAGGTCTTCCATTCCATACGTTTTTCACCTTATTGAAATCGTAGTTTCAAGGTGTACTTACTTAACTATATTTTCAAAATAACATTCACTAAGACATAATCTTCGATAAATAAGTACATGATATCTAAACATTCTTAAGATTAGATGGTCGTTATGGTTGTTTCAGAGTCGGAATTCCTGTCTAAATATAGAATATTTAATTAAGTACATAGGTACATATATAATTATAATCATTATTCGCCTTTGTTTATAGTTAAAGCTTACCTTATAAATCTTATCCTTCACAAAGAGTTGAATTCAATTTTAAATTAAACCAAAACAGTGTTTTATTAATTAAAATTTTAGTACCTATAGTATCCTGGTTACGTGGGTGGATACTGGATATGTATTAACTTCTTAAAGAAATACTTTTCCCCCCTAGCGTAGTAACTATTTGTATGCCTTTTAATAACTTTTCAAACACTCTGAGAGTCCGTCGCCTTATACTATGTTATGAAAACATGTTTTTTGTAGGAGTTTATCTCGAGATAGCGTATCAGCTATCACAAAGATTAGTAATGTAGTCCTATTCGATGTACCTACTGTTGCTGTTTATACTATCTACTAATCATGCATGTTTCGCTATAGGTACTAGGTACTTTAAATATCTATCAACTTTTTTGAAATGTTACAGTTAAAAAAAAAATGTTATTTACCTACTTTTGTAGACTTTAGTTTAAGTCGAGATTTTGAAAACTAAGTAGAATAAAAAAATGTAGGTAAAATACATGTAAAATATTTAAAAATCCAGAATTAAAGAAATGGAACAAATATGTAAATTTAGCTGATAATATTAAAACTAATTGGAAAAACCAAAAACATTAGGAATATATTACAAAAATATAGCGTGAACGTCCATCTGAACAAGATTCATTCACAATGCACACCAAATGCATCCAATAAAAACAAAAGAATATCTAATCGGTTTCCCGCCAAAATCGACGTCATGGTTGAGATCTCTATGTTTGTCCATGAGCGAGCAGCGCATAGAAGACGTAGTCATTTCTTTTTTCTGTGCGTAGAGGTTCATCAGCTAATTCGGCCGTTCCTGATACCGGTGCGTCCTCGCCCGCTTCAGCATCAACAGCAAAAGGTGATGGCTCAGCTTGAACCTCTACGGCATATAATGGCCTACAAATAACATTATCAGTATTAGAACACAGTTAAAATTTCCATTAAGAAATCTGAAACAACTGGTAGTGCCGAAGGAAATAGTAGTTCCCCAAGGCACCACTGGCATCCCATGGTTGTGCCACTGGGAATGTAAACGTTCCCATGGCCCAACTACAACAATACATCAATTCCCCAAAGCACCACAACTTGTTCTCTATTTACTTTGTGGGCACTACCAAACTGGTAGTGGTACTATACTGGTAGTGTCACGCGGTTAAGTATGCTTCGGGTAAGAAACGGAAATAAGTTCATCATGAATTGACAGAGAACTCCTCGGGTTATCTTTGATTGGCATGATGATTTTATTTCAATTTTTTTAAAAAACTCAATAGTCATAGACCTAATATATACTGTGCCAGTATATAGCAAGTCCATGGCACTATCAGAGCTGGTTACTAAGTGTAGTGCAGAGCCCTCAGCTTGCACACAACACCCAATCGATCCATATCTGTTTACTCCCTCCGCAACGATCGGTCTACTTTCCCACTAAGTGTAGAGCCCTCAGGATACACACAATTGTCTGAATCAAAACCTTCAGGTTAGTTTCGAACCAGACCTGGCAGAGCCCTCAGGTTGCCATCCACAATAATGATGCAATATGCAGCGTTACACATTATATCAATTCACAGCACAGAGCCCTCAGGATGTGCAACAAATCTCAATTAGCAGAGCCCTCAGGATGCTATCAACTTTCTAGCGCAGAGCCCTCAGGGTACGCATTACAATGTCGTTTACTCGAACATCCTGTTTCTTTCGGTTCTTGTCCAGCAATTCACTAGCACGCTGCTGGGCAAGTTCTCGCAGGAACTCTCGATTAGGGCCAGTTCTCTCCATCGCAACGTGGCGAACTGTTCAGTTCGGATGACAAGCTCCACATCATCACTGCCAAATTAAAGAATCATGTGTGAATATTGAGTTAATTCATGTTGGGTCCTACCCAAGGTGAGCTGTATTTTTTGCAAATAATAATACACCAACATTCGCGAAGTAATAATTTGTTTCTACGCGAACCACATTCATATCATAACAATGGTACGAATACGACAATACCGCTCAACCTCCTGACCATTACTTTCTTTGATTACTTTTGCTCAGTTTGCTGCAGGCCCAAGCCACCCCTATGTGCGGCGCACACAGGTGACAAGCCTTTGGGGGCGCCGAATAAAGTGTCAGTGATTTTCCTCCGGATCTGTGGTCCAATCGCTGTAATTATTTTTACGTAACAACATTTAGAGTTAAGTTTGCCATACGTCCCGTATAGGGGCCATCACCGTACTTGACCATCCTGTACCGTACCGTACGCGAAGGCGTTCCGTCCGGTACCTAATACTAATAACGATAAACAATTCGTAAGTAACGCACACAGGTTGGCGCGGCCCGACATTGGTGCGTTTCTGATTTTTGATGTAAAAAAAGTGAATATCACTTCCCAAATCTTCAATTATAAAACGAGGTACATACTTTTTACATACCTCTATCAGTTATCTACTATTAACCGACTACGAGGTACCAAATAACGATATTGCGTTCTCAAATAAAAGTTTAAATTGACAAAAGCTGTCTTGCTTGGTGATCGAATACTATCAAATTTATTAGTCTGTCAACCACTAACGTATAGGGTATTGCCTCGATTGTTAAACAATTGTTACCTAAAACACCGTGATTGACGGATTAAGAAAACAAAACACTAATTTACACTATTCTCAAATAATAAGTATTTTTTATTTATTTATTTATGCAGAAAAGATGTTTTAAAAATGCACAGTGGCGACACGGAGTTAGTTCAGGGTTGATACAGAACCATCTTATGAGTATAGGGATAGCTACCCTACATAACACATGCGTAGATACTCACATTTCTATGTACCATGTATTCAAATTCAAATTCAAATTTCTTTATTTGCATAAAATGTAGGTAAGTTACAAAAGTGTTGTTAAGAATAATATACACTTCTATTGTACCGAAATTGTATCGCGTATTCATATTTCTATGTTATGAATAGACTTTCTATAATTAAGACAGAACCATAGAAGAAATAGTAGTTCTATGGACACACGTTAGTACGTACTAATAGTAGCATAGCCACCACTTGCCCCTACACATAAGCAATGTATGAGCTACGCAAACAACACAGAGAAACAGATCTCTGGCTTTCTCTGTCCCAATATAAAATAAATTTGTCTCAGTCTGATACTCTCACGAGTCGAGATTGTTCTCTTATAACATCTAGCATAACGTGTTCCGTCTAGTTCACCGTCACTAAATTTCTGCAGCAGAGACTCGTCGTCTCGTCAGCGGCCTATGCGCGCCAAGTACATAATCATCACACTGATTTTTAGTATGAAATAAAGATTTGGTTTGATCTCACCTGATATGGCTTTGATCGAAGATCGCAGCAATCAGCTATCTGTTACCTCACTTATAACATTTTCCGTTTTCCGCACTCGAAAACGCTGTACTCTGAAGCCCAAATACAGGGCACGCTGCACACGCGGCGACAGCATCATGCATCGGCGGCGTCGCCAGCGAGAAAGAAGCTGCCGCCAACTTTCCGCGTAGCGTAGACGGCGACAACACCGCTCCTGGATTATTCTCGAGCGCATCAAGCGCGAAATTATAGTTTGGAAGTTATTGAACCACACCAGGATCGGAAGAACGTTCACGCTAGCGAGATCTACTTTCAGACTCAGATATAGCTATTTCTAGCAGTAAAACTGAGAGCAATTAAGTACATCTAACACTCGATGCTATTAGCAAATATTTAAGTAAGTACTTAAAAAAACTGAAAATCAACAAAAACCTTAAACAGTCATGAATGTCATGATGGCTCAGAAAGTGGTCTTGGAATCAATCCAAATCAATCCCACTTCTGAATTTAGCTGATAATATTAAAACTAATTGGAAAAACCAAAAACATTAGGAATATATTACAAAAATATAGCGTGAACGTCCATCTGAACAAGATTCATTCACAATGCACACCAAATGCATCCAATAAAAACAAAAGAATATCTAATCGGTTTCCCGCCAAAATCGACGTCATGGTTGAGATCTCTATGTTTGTCCATGAGCGAGCAGCGCATAGAAGACGTAGTCATTTCTTTTTTCTGTGCGTAGAGGTTCATCAGCTAATTGTAAAATAATGGGAACCCTGAACCTAAAAGAGTTAGACTCAATAAAAAAAACAAATGTCATAATGACTTTGACAGCTGACAACTGACATTGACAATATTTACCATCCATGCTGATGATGAAAATTCCGGACGAATCTTTTATTTTCTAGAAACTTTAAAATATTTTACATTATTTTGGTGTGCTGCTGAGTGTGACTGTGACTCATGGTGAATTGAACATATTTACATCAGCTAGTGACTACACGAGTATTAAAAGTGTCGCGTTTCTAGTGAAGTTGATAGTGTTAACTAGGTGCTTGTTCTCGATCGGCGATGGGTTCTAATTCAGCTAATAACCAGATAGCTGGGGCGCTGACCTATCCAGCCTCCAGCAGTAGCAATGTGCAGCCTATACCCGTACAGCCCCGTCAGCCCAGGAGTTTACAGGTAACTTTACACTTTTATGTTATAGATTTAAGATTTAATTATAATTTTTTGGTTATGTTTACTATGAAAATTGATGTTCATTATTAGATTTTACAGTTGTGCAATAAAAATATCGGATTGATTGACAAAAACAAGGTTTAATTCAGAATGTAGAATTTATTGATTGTGAACATTTCAGGGTTTGCTCCGGTTTGCCATGGAGGCAACAAAAGCAGAGGATGCTCCAGGGAACTCTGAGCTCGGGCCTATGGATGAAGAGGTTTGTTGGTGGTGTTGCTTTACCATAACACATAAGGCAGTGGTTAAGACTTCCATTTTAATAAGATGCCTGAATCAAGACGCCAATGCCTCTTTTTGCCCATTTTTCTTTTACAGTTCTTTTTTTTCTATCTCTATGTATCACTGCTGGGCAAAAGCTTCCCTTAATTCTCTCCACTCATCTCTTTTTAGATTATGTGGATTAGATTTGTTGGTCATGGAGAAAGATGATGTTTTTAAAACTTTTTTCTTTAGTTATTGATGGATACTAAATCTATGGTTATCGATAGATTTAAAAAAACGTAAAATAAGTGTCAAATGTCTCAATGACAGTTGTAAATGTAGAATTTTTTCTATTTACACAATTTTATTGACTCTATTTCAGAGGCGTAAGTTTCTAGAGGAAGCCCTCAAAAGTCTCACAGTGAACGTCGCAGAAGTGCTCCAGAATGCCATCAAGGTTCTCACCGATGTGGAGAAGATAAGGAGCATACAGCCTGGGGAACATTTGCCGGAAGATGTTGAAAGCTCATTCGCCAACTTGTCCGAGTATATTGACGACATGGATGTTGCCAATGGTATGAGAATTGTTTCTGTATTACTATTTTTTCTAGAGGCAACACCTTACTTACTTCCTATTTCCTCCGAGTACTGTTATCCGCATTTAGGCATCCAATTTGGGACCTTTCAGAGGCAACACCTGTATGAATATTGGAATTCCTGTGGGAATTATGACAGATTTTCGAGATGAAAGGTATCCCATGTCATAAATACTTAAAGCTAGGCTTGTGTGCATGTTTCTTCTCTGCGTTTTCCTTCACTGGAAGCAAGTCTATCTTTATGTCCTATGAAAATTACCATACATGAGTCAGATTGCTATACAAACTCATGTGACATGAGTAGGATTCAAACCTCCTTCCTACTTTCAACCACAGATGGGTTTCTTAACCACTCAACCATCACTGGATGTAATGTATAATATAAAAAAAACTTTTTTTTTTCTCTTCACAATTACTTAGGTATACAGTTACTATAGAAGCGGTGGTGGCTGAGTGGGAGGGCGCCCGCCTGTGGATTCAAAATCCCAGGTTTGAATCCTGCCCGGGCTAACATGAGTTTGTATACCAATCTGACTCATGTTAGTTTTCTTCTACCACCACTTGCTTCTGGTGAAGGAAAACATCGTGAGGAAACCTGCACTCTGGTTGATGATTATCAGCTAGTGTGTGAAATGGAGAAGGCAATTGCAAACCACTCCATTAAAATTGCCATGAGAGTCGTTGTGTGTGTTTGATTCCATATATAATGACCACGACCCTCAGTCATGAGGAAATACGACTAAAGAGATACAGTTACTACAGTTTATGCATGTAGCTGCGGCCCGGGGTTTCGCTGCCATGGGAATTTCGGGATGTCCAGTAGATTTTGCATTGAGTAACAAACATTCTCACAAACTCAAAAATTCACAAATATTGAGCAACTTTAATTTTATTCAAATTATTTCAACACACACAACTTCTTGCAGACTTCTACAAAATGGGCGGCTTCGCAATCTTCCCCATATGCTACGGCAGCGAAAATGACGAGCTCCGATCGCGTGCCAGCGGAGTCCTGGCAGAGTTGTGCCAGAACAACCCGTACTGCCAAGCGCGAGCACTGGAGTGCGGCCTGCTGAATGTCCTGCTGCATTTGGTGCAATCGGAGAAGGGGTCGGCGCTTGCTAAATGTCTATATGCTATCTCTTGTGAGTACTTTTTATACTGATCATACTAATATTATAAAAAGGAAGTTTTTGTATTTACTATATGGGGACGCCAGCACGAGCACCAGACGGGTGATCAGTCCACTAATGCTGGGACCATTTAACCCAAAGAGTTTGTAAGTTTGTAGGGGGTAATGTTCGGAACTATTGAACCAATTTCAAAAATTCTTTCACCATTATAATGCTACATTATGCCTGAGTGACATAGGTTACGCTACGACTTATGTATCTCCCGAGCGAAACCGGGGCGGGGCGCTAGTCTATAATATTCTGTTTAAAAACGAAAAAGTGTCATGGATTTTACAATTTGATGGTTTGCCTCAATAGAGAAAGATCAAAACCATATCAAAACTATCGAAATATTAATAATATTATTAAACATTTTAATGAAGTTTAGAGCGTATATATAGATAACGATGTTTACAATCTTATGGGACATAGTATGTTGTAATTAAAATTTTACAGGTTCCTGCCGCGAATTCGAGCCGGCTTGTCGCGAGCTGATCGCGCAGGGCGGCTGCGAGACGCTGTGCCAGCTGCTGACCGTACCGGACACCGCCGCGAGGACCAAGGCTGCCTTCCTCATCAGATACCTGTGTCACCACTACCAGGAGGCCAAAGGTACAGGATCCTACGGTTTGCTTGACCAGCAGGGCGGCTGCTGACCGTACCGGACACCGCCGCGAGGACCAAGGCTGCCTTCCTCATCAGATACCTGTGTCACCACTACCAGGAGGCCAAAGGTACAGGATCCTACGGTTTGCTTGACCAGCAGGGCGGCTGCTGACCGTACCGGACACCGCCGCGAGGACCAAGGCTGCCTTCCTCATCAGATACCTGTGTCACCACTACCAGGAGGCCAAAGGTACAGGGTCCTACTGTTTGCTTGACCAGCAGAGTGGCTGCTGACCGTACCGGACACCGCCGCGAGGACCAAGGCTGCCTTCCTCATCAGATACCTGTGTCACCACTACCAGGAGGCCAAAGGTACAGGGTCCTACTGTTTGCTTGACCAGCAGAGTGGCTGCTGACCGTACCGGACACCGCCGCGAGGACCAAGGCTGCCTTCCTCATCAGATACCTGTGTCACCACTACCAGGAGGCCAAAGGTACAGGGTCCTACTGTTTGCTTGACCAGCAGAGTGGCTGCTGACCGTACCGGACACCGCCGCGAGGACCAAGGCTGCCTTCCTCATCAAATACCTGTGTCACCACTACCAGGAGGCCCAAGGTACAGGGTCCTACTGTTTGCTTGACCAGCAGAGTGGCTGCTGACCGTACCAGACACCGCTGCGAGGACCAAGGCTGCCTTCCTCATCAGATACCTGTGTCACCACAACCAGGAGGCCAAAGGTACAGGGTCCTACTGTTTGCTTGACCGCTAGAGTGGCTGCTGACCGTACCGGACACCGCCGCGAGGACCAAGGCTGCCTTCCTCATCAGATACCTGTGTCACCACTACCAGGAGGCCAAAGGTACAGGGTCCTACTGTTTGCTTGACCAGCAGAGTGGCTGCTGACCGTACCGGACACCGCCGCGAGGACCAAGGCTGCCTTCCTCATCAGATACCTGTGTCACCACTACCAGGAGGCCAAAGGTACAGGGTCCTACTGTTTGCTTGACCAGCAGAGTGGCTGCTGACCGTACCGGACACCGCCGCGAGGACCAAGGCTGCCTTCCTCATCAGATACCTGTGTCACCACTACCAGGAGGCCAAAGGTACAGGGTCCTATTGTTTGCTTGACCAACAGGCGGCTGCTGACTGTACCGGACACCGCCGCGAAGACCAAAGCTTCCTTCCTCATCAGATACCTGTGTCACCACTACCAGGAGGCCAAAGGTACAGGGTCCTATTGTTTGCTTGACCAACAGGCGGCTGCTGACTGTACCGGACACCGCCGCGAAGACCAAGGCTTTTATTTTATATATGACTAGCTTTCGCCCGCGTGAATTTCCCACGGGAACAGTGCTTTTTTCCGGGATGAAAGGTACCCTATGTCCTTTTCAGTACGTCTAACTATGTGTATGCGAAATTTCAGGAAGATTGGTTCAGTAGATAAAGCGTGAAGAGGTAACAATCAAATAAACAAATTCACTTCGCATTTTTAATATTAGTTAGGATTTAGGGTCTATAAGAATGGAGTTCCTTAACACAAGTTTTTACTTAGCAAAGAACTCCAGCACTAGAAATTTTGTATCAAACACACATTACACTTTGCCAGTATAATTTACTGCAATTTATCACACCTGAAATAAGAAATTAATAAAAATCTATTTTTTTCCAGAACAATTCATCGAAAACAATTTAGTGGAAACAATAACTGAACAAATCCGATCTGGTCGCGATGCAACCACCGAGCATTTGCTAAGCATTCTCCAATCCCTCGTCGAAGGCTTAGACCCTACGGTCCTCAGGCAATTCAGGGACCCATCGATCAACCTGAAGAAGGTCCTTGAAGACCACTTGAAGCATGAAGACTTGGCTGATGATACCTTTTTGGAGGAAAAAGAATATTGCAATGAGCTGTTGAGGGTTTTCGATAATTGTCCAGCGTTTGAAGTTTTGAATGAGGAAGTGGCTGATAGATAAGGCTAATTGATGCATTTATAGGTTAATACATATTAAGACCATCGCATCTGTTTGTTCGCGATAAACTCAAAAACGACTGAACGGATTTTAAAGCGGATTTCAGTGGGTGATGTGAAAAGTTTTTGTGTATAATTTACGCGAGCGAAGCCGCAGTCAAAAGCCAGTCTATGTCTAAAAGCCAGCACTGGTTATGTTCAGGCCTATAGAAAAGTTCTTTCGGGGATATTTTGTCTGAGGCGATAACTTTTTCTGGGGAATATCGAAAGGTATGACGTTATTTTCTGAATTTCTCGTTAAAAGTAAAAAAAAATTAAAACCAATGTATACAGCCAACTTGATGTTTTAAAATCGATGTACCTATTTTAGTTTCAGTTTATAATAAATATTTTTTTGTAAAGAATAATTGTTTGTTCACTAAAAAAGTCAGAAAGAAGATTCGAAAAAAAAGCAGCTGTTCCATACAATTTTATTACAATACCTACTCGCCCAAAATGTATGGAACAGCAAATTTTTTTCGGTCGGATTCAGTCGGTCCCATACAAAAAGTTGCGCATATTCATGTTTTTGAATTCAATACCATATTGACACCTATAATGGCGATCGATTATAGTATTTATTATTAATTATTAACTAGCCTGTGCCCGCGAATTCGTCCGCGCATATCTCAAGTTCTAAGCGGCGTATCAAGATAAAACTTAGCTAGATTTTAAGTTAGACCTTCTATAATACAACAGTGAAAACCGCATCAAATTTGGCCCAGTAGTTTTTGCGTGATGCGCGTACAAACATACAGACAGAAAGACACAGAAATAAAGACAGACAAAAATTCTACTAAAATGGTTTTGACTTCTATTGGCCCCATGAAGAAGAATTGAAGACTCCTCATAGTTTTTTTTTCTTAAAAATCTTCTATGTACAGACAGACCAGTTACAGTTTTATTATATGAATTGATGTATTGATTACAGTATAAAATCATTAAACTTTTGATCATGTATGGACATATAATGTACAAACTTGCTTATTCTACGCGCCTTTAGAAGTATAGGGAGCTGCAACGTAAATCAATCAAATTATAAATAAAACAGAATTAAAAATTTATTTCATCAAACGCTCAAGCGCCAACGATAATTGGAGCGTCATATATGACAGGTGTGTTGACGAAGATGGGCGCATCGATGCCCGCGACTTTTTCCGCGGCTTCTTCCACACCCCAGTCGAAATTGATTCCAGTCACCTCCAAGTACCAGTCGTGGTAGTGACCGGGTCGAACGTAGGCTGAAAAATGATTTAAAAAAATATATAACCTTTTTTTTTTTAAGATCTCACGAAGGTGGAAGTCAAAAAATATCAAAAATTCTTTATTGAAACTTGGACTTTTTCATGTCGAAAAATAATAATATAATCATAGTCGATGATTATAATCATATAGGTCTCAAAGCTATAAACTACTAGCATTTCGGAACGACCACTGCTGATAAGAAATGCCGAAAGGAAACTCATGAATCAGTCTCGGTCGCCTAACATGCCAGAGGGGCTTTTTATATTCTAAAATATATATTTTTGTACTTACAATAAGTACATGCATTGATTATGTACAGTCGAATCAAAAATATACTTAATATAATAAAACATAATACGTTTGTGATCGAGTAACTACAACGAAGTGGCCAAAAATTGGTTAAAAAATTGATTTTGACTGAGATTATGATAGGCACTGATATTTAGAACTTGAAGATGTTTACCTGAAGGGAAGGCGCTGTTGCACCCAGCGCTGGAGCCAAAGCTGACAACTCCAATCATGGTGACCTGGCCGTCCTCGTCTACCGTGGTCAATGGGCCGCCGCTGTCACCCTGGAATCAAAGAGAATGTTATCACTAAAATCCATTTATTCTTACCAGTCCTATCATGTAAACAATCTTCACAGTACTTTTGTTGAATTTTGTAGAAAATAAATCAAATATTAGTTCAAACCTAAACATTCTGAAGTAAAACATTTATTAACCACGACAGTAATTTCCTAAAAAGGCTATTTTAATTTATATTGTTGTAAAATCATAAAAAGACATGGTAAGATTGTTTACATGATAGGACTGGTAAGAATAAATGGAGTTTACATAAGAGACGGGTCTCCCATACAAAAAAGTGTCCGATACAAATGTCAAAACAGAGGTACCGATAGAGATGCACTTATGCGCGGAACTGCAGGTACGAATGAGATGGAAATAGTTTGCCATCAAAACGCCCGTTTCATAAATCAGTTTTTTCCTTTGAAGTTGCGACCACTGTAAACAAACCTATGTTATACCCGTGGGCCTACCAATTTTCCTACTCGTGGGACCACTGGATACTACTATGTCATAGAAACTGTGATCGAGTACTTGTGTACGAGCATAGTTGTTCTTAGCATAGGACTGATTCGTTATTTAACGTGTTGCCATGTACAAAATTCAAATTACGGTAGCATGATTTGAAAATTACGGTGTCCGTCATACAAAACGTCAAAATTTTAAAAAAATTACGGAGTTTGTATGAAAGTCCTAATGCTAAAATTACGGTTATTGTATGAAAATTGTCGAAATTATCAAAATTTATTACGGTAAACGGCACTAAAATACGGTGCATCTACGGTAATTACTGTGCACATGGCAACACTGTAAGGGACTGATGATATTGCCATATTATCATCCCACTGTGTGAATGTTGTTAGAATGTTGGATGTGAATTTGTTAGTTTCTCAGGATGTTTGTGACTCAATCGCGCAAAATCTACTGGATGGATTTTGATGGAATTTGGTACACGCGTAGAAAATAGCACATAGGGTATTTTTATCCCGAAATTCCTACGGGAGCGAAGCCCCGGGGTATGTTGAGTAGTAAGTAGTAACTGTATCTAGCCGTGAGAAAGAAAGAAAATTCTTTATTCGGCACAAAAAAACATACAATCATTCTTATTATGAGGAACTCTATAAATAACTGTGTTTTTAAATTGTTGTCTACGCATGCTAGGTTAGTTGTTGGTTTTCCAAAAAAAATAATATCAAACAAAATATACGAGAGTAAAGTTCTCGAGTGGCGACCACGAACCGGAAAACGTAGTGTTGGCAGGCCTCCCACTCGGTAGACCGACGACCTGGTTAAGGTCGCGGAACGCGCATGGATGCGGGCAGCGCAGGACCGGTCAACGTGGAAATCCTTGGGGGAGGCCTTTGTCCAGCAGTGGACGTCTTTCGGCTGAGAGAGAGAGAGAGTAGAGTGCGAGAGAGAGGTTGTATGTTTCTTACCTGGCAGGAGGACTGGGCGGTGTTGTTGTAGTACTCAGCGCAGATGGTCTGGTCTTGCACCACGTTGGAGATGTACCACTGCCGGCACTCCGTGTTGGAGATGCCCCTGAGGTGCACCCAGCGAAGGACCTCGGAAGTGGCGCCACCTGCCAAAACCAGAAAGAAATTGAAGTTCCTAAAGTTGCTTGATCAGTTGATCAGCGGCTTGTTACTCCTTGCTCCATACTCTCGAAAGTACCGGTACATTCGGGGGCGTGGATCTCAGGTTTATTTGTATAGTGACGTTGAACTGATCGGATTTTCGGGGCTGGCTATATAACATGATCTTTTTATTTATTAAAAAAAAACCCTATTGTAAGTTTTAGACCTACAGAGCCTCAGAGCGGAAAACTGGCGAGAATTGGTGCAAGACCGCAAAAAATGGCGTCGTCTCGTGTCGGAGGCCAAGATCCATTTCGAGTCGCTGCGCCGCAGTAGTAAGTAGTAAATATTGTAAGTTTTAATTTAACACAATTAAGGCAAATTTTGTATGCTATGTAGGACGATTCGCCGTAAGGTAAACAAACATGTTACGTGCGCAAGAGTTAGACACAATAAAGAGTTAGTTAGATTAATAAAGAGTATTTTATACTGACCGTTCCATGTATCGTCAGTCAACCCGTAGCCGCTGACAGTGAGAACCACGCCGGTGTAGTCAATGTTGCGTTGGGCGCTGTTCTGTAGGCGGCATGGCTGGATGAAGGCTGTAAAGAGACGAATCATTATTTACTTATCCTGGGGCCATAATAATGGCAATCTGTATTGGCCAACACACCCTTCGCCACAATGTTGGCTATGTGAAGATGGGGCATTTATATATTATGAAGCGCGTCTGTCTGGCTGTTCGCGATAAATTAAAAAATTTCTAAAATGATTTTCGTACGGTTTTCAACAATGGACAGGGTGGGTCATGAATGAGGAAGGTTTTCGTGTAATATATGGGTGCTTTTTATCATGTTTTCCCCGCGGTATTTGCTTGGGTTAACAACATAGAAAGTTAACAACAAGAACGATAACTATATTTTTCGTACTACTATAAAATTTTCAACAGCGCCATCTAGTTACTATTTTACACACTTGTTGCAAAAGTGCTACCTTACCATCATTTGTTTTAAACACAGACTTATGATACCTACTCTTGTTGTACGACTTTATTTTTATATTTATGTATGATGATAACCTGATTTTTATAGATGTCTTGGTTTCTTTCATTCCATGCAACTCTCATCCATCGCTTCCCCAAGCCAAGCAATGACAAATCGAAGCGGACCACGAACGTGTTACAGCTGATAATTTTTAGCGCCATCTAGTTTCTACACATACACATTTGTTGAGAATGCTACCTTACCATCATTTGTTATTCACTTACGTCCGTAAGGGATGTCCTGGTCAATGCCGAGGAGGGCGATGTCGTTTGTCTGCACGCCGCCCTGGGTCTCGATGTAGAGAGGGTGGATGAACTTCCTGGAGGCCTCCACGATGAACTCGGGCCGCGTTAGGTTGGTCAGCCCGAAGCGGACCACGAACGAGTTACGGCTGGAAGGACAGGGAATGTTACTGCGATGTTATCGCGCCAGAAGGCAGCATTCATGCAGGCCAGGCACGGTCCGAAGGGGGGCTTCACAGGGGACATGACTAGTTTAATTGAAAAATCTTCTAAAATATATACAAAATAAATATTTTTTTGATGATCAGAGATGATAAATTGATGGTAAGTAATTTTTATTTAGGGTAAGTTATATTTCTATGATCCTTTTGTTTTGTGGGTGAGTTTGTTATTTAGGTATTGCGGTTTTTATAGAGTGCTAATTTATCATCATTTCCGTGCATGGCCGAAATAGTATACGTACCAAGAGTACTGTCTTCTTTTTACACGACTGACCAAAAAAGGAGTGATGTTTTCAGGGTTCATGTATGAATGTATGTAATTTCTTTATTCCACGATAAGTCCTGAACGGCTTAACAGATTTTAATGTGAGAGGTATTGGTAGATTCCTTGCATAAGCCTGAATGACATAGGCTATGTAAGTTGTCAGTCGTGTTTTTTATTTTTAAATAATTAGCTTGTTTTGTATCGTGTATTTCCTCCTTACAATAAAGTTATGCAACAACAACACCAACATATAATACATCAAGTGAAGTACTGACTTGGCGACGCAGTGGGCTGCAGTGATGACCCAGTTGTGGTGGATGATGGAGCCGCCGCAGGAGGACACGGCGCCGACATTGCTGATCATGCGCAAGCTAATCTGGTGGGGGATCTGGCCATCAGCCGCCTCCCAGCCAGCTACGATCCTGCCTGTCAATAATTACAGAATTTATCATCATCATCAGAAATTTTAATGTACACTGGCCTTCTTTATGGATGGATAAGGATAATTTACGAAGTGTGAAAACGAGACTACGCCTTATTGAAAGGCCGGCAACACTCATATGATACCCCCTGGTGTTGCAGTTGTCCATAGGCAGCGGTGATCGCTTACCATCAGGTGACCCGGCTGCTCGTTTGCCGTCCTATGTTATAAAAAAATGATCTACTTCTCTGTTGCGTGCAAAATGACAGAGTAATCGTACATAATCAGAATAATTACTATCGATAAACCATGGAAGTAATAAGTACTTTGTACAAAGTACTTATTACTTCCATGCGATAAACATTATTATATTCTCTTACCTTGTCTGACATCTTCAATGATGGCAGGCTGCGCTACTTCCAGCCCACTAGGGATGGGCTGCACCTGATAAGTAAATACTGTTTTACGTCTTTTCTAGATTCAAATAGGTATTTCCGTGGGAATTCTTGGCATCATGATCATGGCAAAGGAACAAACAAATCTGACCTACCAACCTTAATCACAGGGTCAAAGGTATCTAAAGAAAAAAGATTTGTAAATTCCCGCCGGAAATGCCGCTATAATCTTACTTCCTGCTAATATTATTTTTATTTTGCGACAGTTTTAACCAGAGAGAAAAATGGTTTTAACTACTTTGTGGCGACAGTTAGTACTTAGTATAATATAATTATGGACGGATATTGATGTTTGGTAGATAGGTAGAAAAATACCGGGAATAGCACATAGGGTACTTTTTATTCCAAAATTCCCATATGGGAGTGAGTGATCGAAGCTTCGGGGCGCAGTTGTGACGTGTAGACTAGGACTTAAATTATGTTTTAACCCACGTTTTAACCACAGAAATAGTTTTTTTTGTCTTACCTGTGCAACCCCAAGTACAAAGAGCAGACCAGAAAAATAGACACCCTTCATGATCCCGTCTGAGCTACTGACTGGTCTAATTACCTTAATTGAATATTAATCCAAGAATTATCTGCCTGAACTTAGTTAATCAGGGATTATGATATGTGATGACGTTAATCTTTAATTCCTCTTTAAATTATATGAATGATCATTGTGTAATTAATTACAGATATGATTATATAAAAAATACTTAGTAGATAAGGGCGAGGCGCTGTTATTATCTTTTGCAGACAGTTTTTTTTTACTTAATTCAGGATTTAAATTTGATGATACCTACTAATATGACGGTATACTTGTGATACCTGATGAGGATACAGTCATCTCTCTGGTCCAGTCGTTGTAATGACCCCGGGGCGGACATATGTACTTAAAATAAACATGTAATTTATAAGACTAAATTATTATATTATGGAGTACCTACCTAACTAAAGTTATTAGAGTAGTGAAGCGGTGGTGGCTGAGTGGTAGGGCGCCCGCCCGAGCCCGTTGCTGTAAGGGTCCCAGGTTCGAATACTGCCCGTGTTACATGATTTTGTATACCAATCTGACTCATGTATGGTAGTTTTCATCGACCACCACTTGCTTCCGGTGAAGGAAAACATCGTGAGGAAACCTGCACTCTGGTTGATGATATCAGCTAGTGTGTGAAATGGAGAAGGCAATGGCAAACCACTCCATTATCATTGCTAAGTCATGAGGAATACGACTACAGAAGGAAAGTTATTAGCTCTATTGAGCTAAAGAGATTATTTGTTTGACCGCGCCAATAACTCTAAAACAATCATTGAAAATTATTCAAGAGAAAGGCTACCTACAGGTTATAAATGGAATACCAAAATTCCCAGGGTAGCTAAGCACCAGGGCACAACTAGTTTATACATATAAGCTTTGTGTACAACAACGCAAAGTTGTAGTTGTGAACTTCTGAAATGAACGAAATGAAATGAAATTCTATTAGAATAGGACTCATGTAACCCGTCACTTTCGTCCAAGAAAAAAAAAATAGAAATCTGCTGTCAAGTTGACATTGACACAGTCTATTTGTCAATTAGAGAATTGAAGATCTGCAAGCTGGTTGCAGTATGTAGTCCTTATTTCTTTCGCTATAAAGTTCATAACCATAAGATTAAATAAAGTTTTATTTTGATTGATTTGTTGTATGATTTGTAATAAATATTGTGAAATAGGTAATTAGTCACTGGTTTGTAATTATTGATAATAATTCAATAAAAACTAATGAGACGAGCTTTTTGCGTCCTAACGACGTTACTACACGAGCCAAAGTCAGTGAACTTTGGAGCGAAAATGAAAATAAGTAATTTTAAAGAATGGAAGTTCAAGGAGCCACCGGTATATGCCGAATTACCAATTGATGATAATCCAGAATACAACGTGCCAGTCGCTGTGAAAAATGCTGTATTCTCGAAGGTAAAACTCATCCATACATCTTCAAAAGCTTATACTCGAATCTATTTCCAATCTAGACTACACTCCATTGTACTCTCAAAAATAAAAGTTCTAATAAAAGTGAATTGTTTACTTACTACAGTATATTTAATAATGTAATAATTAAGCTGCAACCCCACTGCTAACATTTTGTAACAATCACTGTATTAGCAGTACACAATAATTTAAAATGAATTTGTATATTTTTCTTACCCCCATACTGGGAGGAATAACCGATTGTGCCGGCTGCTTCTCTTCCTGCCAAGGAAAGGAAAGGGCTGTAAACTGGGGATTCTTCTCATATATGTAATGGGCTAGCATTAGTAACTAATAATAATAATAAAAATCTTTATTTCACAACCAAAAAGCAAAATACACAGGGATACATATAACAAATAGACAGCATATTGCTCCATTGACCAGCCGGCAACAGTCCACCTTCGAACTAGAAGTTAGTCTGTATCTCAGAGGCGGCTGAACTGTCACTATTTCTGACTCTCAAATCTACCAACAAGTTACCTATACAGCTTAACATGGCCTTCAAATCTTGCTTCAACTTCAACTCTTGGCTTTGCCTACTGTAATCTTAAAATTATTTACTAGTCGCGCCCCGGGGCTTCGCTCCCATGGGAATTTCGGGATAAAAACTACCATGTGCTATTCCCGGTATTTTTCTACCTGGATACCAAATTTCATTAAAATCCGTCTAGTAGATTTTGTGTGATTGAGTTTACAAACATCCAAACTTTCGCATTTATAACTAGTATTATAAATGCGAAAGTTAAAAAAAGTAGGAAGTGGGATTAACCCTTAAATTACCACATTGGATCCGGTTGTCCGCCTATTGAAACCTTTGTTATCAAAAATGCTGTAGTTTAAGGATTAAATTATCTATACCAGGTGCCAACGGAACCCCTCACTGGCAAGCTTCACCTGGTGTGTGCTTCAGATGATTGCCTCACCGACATACTAGACCTGGAGCCAGGAGTGGCAGAGTCAGAGGAGTTTGTGGACTTCATTGCTGGGAGGTATCTGCCTGCGGGGGGACTGACTGTGAGCCATAGGTATAAACTGAGTTTTGTTGAGCAATTTCTTTTGGCTATGTGAATGAAAGGTCTATATAAAAATCTGACCAGTAGATTTCGTGTGATTGAGTTACAAACATTCGCATTTATAATATTAGTAGGAAACATATTATTTACTATGTGGGGACGCCAGCGCGAGCACCAGACGGGTGATCAGTCCACTTATGCTGGGACCATTTCACCCAATTCCCTGAGACCCGTATAGGGTTTTGAGTTACCTGGTAACTTACGTTGGTGGCAACCCATTGAATCTACCTGTTACTTTGCAGAATTTTAACATCTGCCCTATTGTAATGTTGCTCAGATCATCCTCAGATAGGACGTCTGAGCCCAATATTTCTCTCCTTGCAGCGGCAAATGCAGGACATTCTGCTACTAAGTGAAGCTAGTTTCCTCTTCTTCCAGGCAGCTGGGACAAATGGGATCGTCCATTTGCTTAATCACTGTCAATTGCCTGTTCAGTTGACAGTGTCCCGTGAGGATTTCTATAATGATTCTAATGTTATTCCTGCTCAATTTGAGCAGGTGATTAGGAAACATAACAGAATGTATGGATTTTTGATGTATTTCTGTTATCATTCAATATGCGCTAAACTTTTCGGTCGTTTCAGCAGCTGCCAATTCAGGTGTAATAATGACTAACTGGCCAAATTTGTCTGTTTATTTTATGACCTACACAAAGAATAAACAATATTAAATATGTTTTTTTTTATTGATATAACTTAGGCTTTTTGAATTACAGGTATGGAGGCTACCAATTTGGTTACTGGGCAGATCAGTTGGGCGATGGAAGAGCTCACATTCTTGGAGAATACGTAAACAGGTGGTTACTAGTTTAATACGATTTTATCTAGAATATTAATGCAAGGTTACTATTAAAATAGGTGTTCCCCAAGGAACAATATTCGGCCCTTTACTTTTTTTAGTTTGTTTTTTGGTTCATTCGTTTGATAAAATATATCCGTGATATCCGTTGCCTGGAATCATCTACGCAAAATGTGTCGTCTGAAAGTATTAATCTTGAGTCCAAAGTCTAATTTACAAAAGTACATGGTCTTTATTTGGTGCTTCAAATGTATAATAATGATTCATTGTAATCCTATATTATTTATCTCAATCCCAACTAATCTAATATTATAAATGCGAAAGTGGGTTTGTTACCTCTTCACGCTTTATCTACTGAACGAATCTTCCTGAAATTTTGCATACACATGCTGGAAGTACGGAGAAGGACATAGGGTACCTTTCATACCGGGAAAAGCACTGTTCCCGTGGGAAATTCAGGCGGACGAAGCCGCGGGCAAAAGCTACTTATACATAATTATTTAAAAAAGTTAATCGTCATGAGACGTCCGGCAGATGTAAAACAAATGAGCACCGTGGCACGACGCATCATGCCATTTTCTGTCATAACAGTTGATTTTACTGCCAAGCCACGCCATTTGATGTTTTACATCAAAACTTGTTTATTTAGTAAGGGCGTGTCCTGGCAACCCCAACTGAAAGGGTCCGGCGAGACTCCGTACTCCCGCTTCGGGGACGGACGTGCGGTGCTCCGCTCCTCTATCAGGGAAATGCTGGCGTCCGAGGCTTGCCACTTTCTGGGCATCCCCACCACGAGGGCCGCTGCCTTGGTGGGTAAGACACACAGATAATTTAATACTATGCTAGCACAGATGCACAGTTTCATACAATGAAATGCGCCTCTCTAAATAGTCAATATCAGTTGGCTATTTTTTATTATTCCTATAATCGCCGCTAGAGTGCAGCAAAATATAGTGAGCTCAAACAAAATATATGCAAAGCACACTTCACTGAAAGTGCTTTCATCCTTACCAAATGGTGTAAAGTACTCAATAGGCGTGAAATCAAACAATAAAGTATTAAATTCATTCCGATGTCGCCATCTATTGTCATTATATAGTTACTAATTGGCTGATGTTCTAGTTAGGGACCCCCATGGTAAGTCATTACTTATTAAAGATTTATTTTCACTTTTTTTACATAACTTTTACTCTTCCGCGAAGCCTTTGCCCAGCCGTGGGATACCTCAATAGGCTAGGAAAAAACCTTTTACATATAAAAATAATATTTTTCACATATAAAGTGCTCTCATATAGAAATTAGATATGGTGAAAAAATTCCATGCGAGCAGGACTTGAACCCGCGACCAGGTCTTTATACGACCTTGCTCTTGATGGCTTCCTACACTTTAATTGATTTTCAACTTCATCGAATATGGGTTAAATCAAATATCTTACTCGTATAGTGGGTATAGGTGTTAGGTGACGCATTCCTTATGCGTTTCAATAGAAATTGGATATGGTGAAGATTTTCGATGTGCAGGATTGAAATGCGATAGCTCAGTTGGAAGAGCAAGGTCTATAAAGACCTGGTCGCGGGTTCAAGTCCTGCTCGCATGGAATTTTTTCACCATATCTTATTTCTATATGAGAGTACTGTAGTACTAATTGTATCTGAGATGCTCAAAAATCCAAAAATAAATATCTTTCACATATAATAATAATACAACAAACAAATTTTGTATTGAAATCTTACGTACGGCGCCGGCGGCCACGCCGGCGTGGCTACTGGGGCCCTATTTTTGAAAGTGTGACTCACCAAAAAAGCGTGAGCCGAATGATTTTTCATTCGATATCCATTATTTCGTATTTTTTAATTGTCTATGTCGAATAATTGGCAACGAGTGGTCTAGACCACTCGTTTTCGTATGAGTTGGTAGTCGAACGTTTTTTATGTCAAAATCATGAATGACATAGACAACCGGATATGGATATAGATGGTGTCTATTAGAATTTCAGTTTTGCGTTCCGTTTAACACTTACGTTCTCTTTGATTGAAAATTCACGAACATTTTTTTTACGATTCGTTACCGATTCGGTTTTCGTTGCGAAGAATGGAGCAGAAATTATTTTTCGCATTATTTTCATATCACTGGCAACATTGCTAGTCGAGTGATTTCAAAAATACGGCTTTTATGTTTTTAGTGACATAGTAGGACGAGTGCGACATAATAGTCTATTTGATTTCTCCGGTATGTCATACTTTCAAAAATAGGGCCCCAGTAGGGCCTCACAAGCGAGCAGTGACGCACACTTTTTTCGTCACTTACTTCATCGTTGTTTTCTAAATGGAGGAACATAAAAAAACAACATTTTGTATTGTATTGTAATTTCATAGTAAGTGAAGAGCACAAAGTATGGCGTGACAAAACGTACAGCGGTCGAGCAAAGCAGGAAAACGCTGCTATAGTGATGAGAGTAGCTCCGTGCTGGTACCGCTTGGGCTCTGTAGAGATTCTACTGAAAAGGCAGGAGCCACACACTATGAAGACATTAGTGGACCATATCATAAAGGTGGGTAATCTGTTGAGAACTAGCTTTCGCCCGCGTGAATTTCCCACGGGAACAGTGCTTTTTCCTGGGATTAAAGGTACCCTATTTCCTTCTCAGTACTTCCAACTATGTGTATGCGAAATTTCAGGAAGATTGGTTCAGTAGATAAAGCGTGAAGAGGTAACAAACTCACTATCGCATTTATAATATCAGTTAGGATTAAGACTAGCTAACTTGTAGGGCCAAAAATGATGCAATATTTTATTTTCAGCACTATTTCCCTAACATCGACATGGACGATGAAGATAAGTATGTGAAGTGGTATTCTGACGTAGCCCATAGGAATTTGGACATGGTGGCCTCTTGGCAAGGTAAGTAACAAAGGTGCGGTCAAGAAACATAAGTGCAGCCATTCAAAGTCAAAGGTTTTCATTTAAATAGGCTTAAAAATAGCACTTTTAAATCGTCATATTCTTTATTTTTGGATTTTTGAGCATCTCAGATCTCGTCATATTCTTGTTTTTTAGTTAGTTGACGTCATAAAATAACTTAAAGTTAAGGTTACCACCGCCTCCAAAGCGCAAGTGGAGAAGAGGCGGCGCAACAAACTAATTCCTCAAAGACCTTATTGCTTTGTCTTAAAGGTCATATTTATTGTAAATTCTGACTGCACTTATTAAGCATCCTCCCTTTTAGTCGTATTACATGCACTAACACTTTATCTTTATCATATTAGTGTGACCTTTTGCTCGCGGCTTCGCCCGCGTGAATTTCCCACGGGAACAGTGCGTTTTCCCGGGATGAAAGGTACCCTACGTCCTTCTCCGTACTTCTAACCATGTGTATGCGAAATTTCAGGAAGATTGGTTCAGTAGATAAAGCGTGAAGAAGTAACAAACAAACAAACTCACTTTCACATTTATAATATTAGTTAGGATTAGGATCAAAGACATAACGACAATCTTGGCAATGTTAATGGAGTGGTTTGCCATTGCCTTCTCCATTTCACACACTAGCTGATAATCATTAACCAGAATGCAGGTTTTCTCGCGATGTTTTCCTTCACCTGAAGCAAGTGGTGGTCGATGAAAACTAACATGAGTCAGATTGGTATACAAACTCATGTAGCCCGGGCAGGATTCGAACCTGGGACTTTTGCAGCCACAGGCGGGCGCCCTAACACACGGCCACCACCGATTCTATAATAAAATGTATAGATATTGAACGAGAATGGCTATTTACTACAATTTCTTTCAGCTTACAAGACATTATTTAATTTTCAGGTTTCGGCTTCACCCACGGAGTTTTAAACACAGATAACGTAAGCGTACTAGGCGTAACCATAGACTATGGCCCGTACGGATTCCTAGAACACTACAATAGGCACTACGTCCCCAACAGTTCCGACGATATGGGCCGATATGCTTTTAACAAACAACCCGAGGTAAGAGATTTTAAATAAAAAAATAAATATACATAATTAAAGTTTAAACTTGAGTCGGGCTTTAGAAACTTCATTACGGTCTCTTTGACAAATGTATATGTAGTGAAGTTAGTTTCGAATGGTTTTGAATGACAAGCTGACAACTTGACAAAAATTACAAAAACCGATAGCATTTAAATCGCATAGTACATAGAATCTCGTCGTTATCCCTAACGGGGTAGACAGAGCCAAGAGTCGTGAGACTCGAAGGCCACGCTTAGCTGAATAGTGGGCTTTCCGATAAATAAATATATACAAATCACACAGATTGAGTTAGCCCCAAAGTAAGTTCGAGACTTGTGTTATACTTGTGGGATACTAACTCAACGATACTATATTTTATAACAAATTATATTTTGCCCGCGGCTTCGCCCGCGTAAGTTTCCCACGGGAACAGTGTTTTTTCCCGGGATGAAAGGTACCCTATGTCTTTCTCCGTACTTCCAGCTATGTGCATGCGAAATTTCAGGAAGATTGGTTCAGTAGATAAAGCGTGAAGAGGTAACAAACAAACAAACTCACTTTCGCATTTATAATATTAGTTAGGATTAGCTTTTGCCCGCGGCTTCGCCCGCGTGAGTTTCCCACGGGAACAGTGCTTTTTCCCGGGATGAAAGGCCTATGTCCTTTTAACTATGTGTATGCAAAATTTCAGGAAGATTGGTTCAGTAGATGAAGCGTGAAGAAGTAACAAAACAAACTCACTTTCGCATTTATAATATTAGTTAGGATTTAGTATCGTTGAGTTAGTTGTTGTATAGTTGCGCCCCAGGAATCGTCTCGAGGGAATTTTGGGAAAAAAGTACGCTATGTGTTATTTCGGGTTTCATTCTACCCGTGTACCAAATTTCATCGACATACGTCCAGTAGATTTTGCGTGATTGAGTAACAAATATACAAACTCATATCACATTTTAGTTTTAAGTATGTATGTACCTCTCTCTCAGCCGAAAGACGTCCACTGCTGGACAAAGGCCTCCCCCAAGGATTTCCACAAGTACCTACCTACTTATAAGAAATCATAAATTATTTATTGAAATTTGGCCTTCAAAGAAAGCTCTTTTTCAAGTTGAAAACTAATTAACCTTGCTCTTCCAACTGAGATATTGCATTTCAATCCTGCACATCGAAAATCTAAGACCGTAAGGTCGCATAAAGATCTGGTCGCGGGTTCAAGTCCTGCTCACATGGAATTTTTTCACCATATATAATTTCTATATGAGAGTACCTCTCTCTCTCTCAGCCGAAAGACGTCCACTGCTGGACAAAGGCCTCCCCCGAGGATTTCCATAACGACCGGTCCTGAGCTGCCCGCATGAGAGTAGCTACTTTAGTACTAATTGCATCTGAGATGCTCAAAAATACAAAAATAAATTATGCAAATTTGTTTTACGTTTGCCTATGTACTTTGATTTTTGATTGTGAAATAAAGAATTTATATATTTTTATTTTATAAGCATGTGTGTGTTTAGATAATATTTTCAAATAAATATATTGATTCATTCATCCAAACTTTCGCATTTTATTAGTGGGATGAACGGCGCTTTTTTATACTTCGGAATTTTAATTATATTCAGATTTAAAAATTAGCCTGTTTTAAGATAAGGAGTAGTTTTCATATAATTAAATGAATAAATATATATAATTTATTGTTTTTGTTTTCGTTTGTAATAAATCTTTATTTAAGAACAAAAAATATATACTTACTTACACATACAATGTAATATAAAAACTACAAAAAAATAAACATAATAACTAATAATTATATGTATATTATATAATTTATTGTTTGTTGTAGATAATATTATGGAACTTGGAGAAGTTCGCCGAAGCTCTGCAGCCGATTCTGACAGAGGACCAGAAGGCGAAGATAGAGGCCGTCAGAGGTACTTTGGAGAAATACGTCACGGATAGAGTTTTGTAAGTAAACGCTACACCCACCAACCATTGAAATAATCAAATGTTATTATACATAGGTTAAGTCTTCAAAAAGTATTCACCGCGCAAAATTCGTGGCAATTTTTTTTACACTGAACTTTCGTGGTGAATTTTTGTTATGGAAAATTACCCTTACAAGGGTAGTACAACAAAATTGCCACGAAGATTTCGCGGAGAATACTTTTTAGGGAATTATCTAAAGGATTACTTGTTAGTACCTCTTTACGCTTTATCTACTAAACCAATCTTCCAGAAATTTTGCATACTCATACTGAAAGTACTAAGAAGGACATATTCATCCCGGGAAAAAGCATTGTTCCCGTGGAAAATTTACGCGGGCGAAGCCGTGGGCAAAAGCTAGTCCTACTTCCTACTAATATTATAAATACGAAAGTTTGGATGTGATTTTGTGAGGATGATTGTTACTCAATCACGAAAAATCTTTTGGACGGATTTCGATGAAATTTGGTATACGGGTAGAAAAATACCGGGAATAACACATAGGGTACTTTTCATCCCGAAATTCCCATAGGAGTGAAGCCCCGGGGCGTGGCTAGTATGTAATAAATACCATAATAAATCTTCAGCAACGACGGGGACATTACCATGGTTGATAATGATTAAATAGCATCTGTCAAATAGTCTGTAAAGAAAAACCTCAGATGAAAGAAAAAATAAAATAAAAAAATAAAAATAGCCATGACATACCTACAAAAAATCGTGCATACCTAAAGCCGGCGCCGTCAAAGGATTTGGCACAAAGATGGCGGCCTGCGCGCACTTATAACAGTGACAAAACATGGCGACTGTTTTTATCTACATAGATTGTTATAATAATAATCATTTATTTCAGAAATACATCTATATATTGATAAGTTTTACATATACATCATTATGTTATGCCGTGTCTATTATTTTTTACTAAATCTATTAGAAAAACATGTGTAATTTATTACAGACAGACCTACATGCTGAAATTAGGTTTGACGGCGATCCAAGATGGCGACGCGTCGCTGGTGGACGACCTGTTCACTATGATGGAGCAGACCATGGCCGACTTCACCGCCACCTTCCGGCAACTAGCGGAGGTTTGACACCCACTATTCTTTGATTTGAAGCGTTGGTGGCCGAGTGGTAGCGCGCCCGCCTGTTGCTGCAAAGGTCCCAGGTTCGATTCCTGCCCGTGCTACATGAGTTTGTATACTAATCTGACCCATACCCAGTAGCGGATTTAGGGGGGGGGGGGGGGGCACGGAGGCACGTGCCCCCCCAGGCTGCTTTTTTGTGTACCTATTGTGGAGGGAGATTTCATGACAGTGCATATCAAATTAAGAAATAACAGAAACGTGCCCCCCCATACAGCATCAGGCAGGACTAGTGATGTGCCGTTTCCGAAATTTTCAAAGAAACAGCGGAAAGTTTCTTGGAAATTTCACGGAAATAACGGGAATTTCGGAAATTATCAAGGGAAGAATTGTTCGGGAACAGGAAATTTCTCGGCGGCAGATCGCTAGGCAGGACGAATGTCGATTTGTTGCACCCCCCCAAACATTCATAGTCCACTACTTGAGCCCCCCCAGAAAAAAATCCTGGATCCGCCGTTGCCCATACCTATGTTAGTTTCGTCGACCACCACTTGCTTCCGGTGAAGGAAAACATCGTGAGGAAACCTGCTCTCTGGTTGATGATTGTCAACTAGTGTGTGAAATGGAGAAGGCAATGGCATTAAAATAGTAGTAGTCGTTGTGTGTGTGTGTTTCATTCCATATAATGACCACGATCCTAAGTCATGAGAAATACCACTAAAGGAAGGATTTTTGATTTTATTTACATGAAACATGTGTATGCTAACCAATTGTTTTCGACTAGCTACCAAGCAGCTTCGCTGTAAATAGTAGACCTCGCGAACACGAGTGCCAAGTTTCGTAAGGATCCGGTCAGAAATGCGACCTCTAGCCCAGAACAAACATCCCAACAAAAGCAAAATGGGCCGCTCTTGAAATTCCTAATAAGTACAAAACTCGCTCGTTTCGTCAATACTAGTGGTTCGCCGCGAACTTAGACCTCGCGATTATTATTTTAAAAATATGCGTATGTCTCAAAAACGGCTGAACCGATTTTGTTGCGCAGCGAACTTAAAAATTCTATGGATAGTTGCTACACGTATTCTTAATATCATCGAAATTAATTCAACGGTTCGAGAGTTATCGCGAAACAAACATACTCGTACATAAATACAATTTGTTTTCGCCCCAACTTTCATAGCCCTTGTTCGCTTCGCTCGCTCGGTCGAAAATACTAAGAAAAAAATAATGTCGCTAGGCTAGATAAATCTTTTTGACTTTTCTTAAAAATAATGAATATTACAGGTGCACGCAAATCAACTTAGTGACAGATCTGTATTGGAAAGCAAATGGTCTTTGAACAAAGTTCAAGAGGCGACGCGATGGGATGACTGGGTGAAGAGATACCAAGATAGATTGCAGGCCGAGCAAGGTAAACTACTTACAAACTCGCCTTTATACGCTCGTGTCGTTATAACCAACACAGCACACTTGCATCATAATAAAAAACCGGCCAAGTGCGAGTCAAACTCGCGCACCGTTTCCGTACACGCAAAGCATCTCACATTATAACTCTAAAAGTTCAACTAGTTTCAAAAACAAACTTAACTTTGTAGTTCGATCCCTAAGACTCGTACTGAATCCAGCGCAAAAATAAGTTTGTAACACTTTTTTTAGACTTCCAACAACATATTTACAATTTTCAGATTTATTCATTAATTTCAACTCGATACCTTTAAGCGTTCCTGAGAAAAAAAAGTTTGACATACAGACGGACAACAAAGTGATCTTATAAGGGTTCCGTTTTTGCCTTTTGAGGTACGGAACCCTAAAAACTATATGTATGCGGAATTTCAGGAAGATGGTTTAGTAGATAATGGTGAAGAAGTAACGAACAAACTCACTTTCGCATTTATAACATTAATACTTATGTCGATCATAATAAGATGTAATGTGGTGTGGGCATTATAAAATCAACAATCATACTGTTTATTACAGTGTCAGAAGAGGTGAGAGTCTCTAGGATGTGCAAAGTGAATCCGGTGTACGTGCCTCGCAATTGGATGCTGCAAGAGGCCATCAATGACGCGGAGAACAACGATTTTGAGAAGGTAACCTTGTTGAACTTACTGTAGCTAAATCGGGTATGACAGTTTTATCGGAACAGCTAGTATCTATATATACAGGATGTTTTTTAAATCATTGGCATCCTTTCTACTGGTGAAAGTACTCATGAACATGAGCAACTTTTTGTATGGGACCGACTCAATCCGATGGAAAAAAACATCAGCTGTTCCATACTATTTTCCAATACCTACTCACCCGAAATGTATGGAACAGCTGATGCCCTGCCTGGTATATAATCCGGAATATACGAAGAAAGCGTGAGAGACAACTTTTACAAAGACAGTCTGTTTTGAGTGTTTAATAAAATGAAATTATTTTTAACACTAGCTGTTGCACCGCGGCTCCACCCGCGGCAAAAAGTATATCTATACTCTGGATCGTGTAAGAAAAAATAAAAGGTCATTGCCCTGGCACCTACAACAAGACATTTTTTTTTTGCGATAATTATCGCTTTCCATAAATTGGTATCGCAAACTATCGTCCCTCGTGAAATCTTAGTACCGGCGCGTAAAGGTAGTTGAGCTACTCTGGCGTAACTCCAAATAAAATAAAGTCGAGGTATAACGTCACGTATTATAACGGCGAAATCTATAGGAAATATTAATTATTATTATGTTTCGAAGTTTATTATGATATATTAAATGCCTTCTTTTACTCAATTCCATCTGTAACTGTAGAACCTAATATTTTTAATAAAGCAAATAAAATAAATGGCCCTTGAATTCGTAAAAAATCAAGTTATATCGGTTTGTCGCAAGTCGTAATGTTTCGTGTGATGTCAGACTCGCTCCGCCTAGTCAGAAGTGCGGCACCTTTGGCTTGGCGGTTATTTTATTTATTTATTTAACCTTTATTGTACAAAAATACAGAGTAAACGTACAATAGTAGAGCTTAATGCTAAAGCATTATCTACCAGCCAACCTTTGGGTTATACAGAAAATTTTAGGTGGGTGTATAATAAAGATATTATTACTAAGTACATATACTTAAGTAAATAATAATATCATACATAATTAAATACGAATACCACAATAAATATTTATATAGAGGTAAATAAATATATATGTAAATAATACATAAGTATATATATACAAATAATATAAGCAGCGAAACTCATAGATAGAATTTGTACACTTGTGTCTTTCTTTCTTGTGTCTACGGTTTTGACGAGCTCGACGCCCGCGTCGCCCGCCCGGCACCGCGGTCTCGTACGAACTTCATTCCGTTGAATGTATATATGATATGGCCACATATGCTTTTGCAGGTTATTTTTAGTTGTGAATTATTGATTGTTTTTGTTTCGCTATTTGTTTTTGTTAATGTTAATAGTTTATTAGTTGTTTTGTTTGATTGGGCAAAAATTGTTCTGGCTTCTATTGGCATAAAGACCATTTTTTTCTTAGGTAAATAAATATCTCTAAGTACAGACACAGACCAGTTACAGTTTTATTATCTACATTATGTAGATATGATCGTGGTTTCTGATATGTTTAAATATGTTGTTATTGTAACAATAAAAGTTATTCTCCAAAATACTGAATATTTTTTTAGTCACGTATCTGCGCCTTAGGCTTACATAGGTACTTTTGTTCCTTTTGCACAACCTGTCATACGTTATATTCAACCCCACATACATAAATACCAATTGGGTTTGTTTTTATTTTAATGTCTTTAAAAAAATGTTTGTGACGTCTGACAAGGTCATTATGCTCACCCCGCCTTCTACTGCGATTCGCAAGGAGACGTATTTGCGATAATTTTGTAAGACATTGTATAGTATCGTTTCCAAAAATGGTGTACATTGGTAGAGAGACGTCAATGACCTTTTGTCCAGATTTATATCGCTTATACTATAGTAAAAAGTTTTTTTTATATAAACTTTTTTTTAAAAATCACTAATATGGGGGGAGCATTTCAGCTACTTGGGGGTTGATTTTTGAAAAAAAAAAACAGCCTATGTTTGACCCTGGGTCTTCAACTATATCCATACAAAATTTTATCAAAATCGGTCCAGCGGTTATGCCGTGAAAGCGTAGACAGACTTTCGCATTTATAATATTAGTACGGATAAGATGTAAAACATCGCTTATTGAGTCATTGTCGTTTTTTCAGGTGCGTTTCCTACTGAAACTGTTCAAGAACCCTTTCGAAGTTAACGAGGAGGGTGAGAAGCGGGGGTACTCCGCCCCACCCCCCAGCTGGTCCTACGGGCTCAAACTTAGCTGTTCCAGTTAATAGAACATAGCTGTACGAAATATCCCGCATTCAAACAACAATGATATTAAACTGGGAACTGGGATTCAAAAGTGTATGTATCCAAAGATATTAAATTAAGCATATTTGCAAGAATATCTGACGTAATATCGTTTCTCAGGTTTGGTTATCCTTTTTGAGTATTTTTTTTATTAAAAACAAATTAATTTTAGATTGTAGGATTTATTGTGCGGAAATGTAACACAAATGGCGATTTGCACAAAATGCTAATCTAGAGTTAGGATTGAAAAAAACATGTAAAATAGATTTATGTTTATATTTATTTTTTAGTTTTAAAGCTAAGTTTTCTCAGATAACTTCAGTTTAAGTGGATGTATATTTATTTTTGTTTACCTATATGTATATAGCATGGTATAATAAAGTTCTTATTGAATATTGCTCTTTGTGTTAAGTTTTTATGTGTTGCTTTTATAATAAATTTTTATTTTACATTTTTTTCTTTTAATTTGGATCTCTACTTTCCGGATTATTTTTTAATCTCTCTCAGCCTAAAGACGTCCACTGCTGGACAAAGGCCTCCCCCAAGGATTTTATCCGTGGGGGGTTTTGCCGTAATCGCCACGCTTGGCAGGCGGGTTGGCGATCGCAGTGTGATGGCATAGTACGCGGAAAGATGCTGCTGCCCATCCTCCGGTGTTTTTAATCCCTTAGTCGCCTCTTACGACACCCACGGGAAGAGTGCTTGGTGCTATTCTAAGGCCACACCACAGGCCATTTTTTAATACTTGAATTAAAAATTATAACCATAATCAAATAATATAATATTCTCCACAATCTGCTTAAACAATAATATTTACAATGAAAATAAACTAAAACATAATTTTTCACTCAACATAAACAAAAAAAAATATCAACAGTTCAAAAACAAAAATTATTCATAATCTTCATCAGCACTATCATCAGGCTCCGAATAATCCTCATCATCTTCTATCTTTCGTTTCTTTCTTTGCTGAACATTCTCTTTATTTTCCTCACTGTCTTTTACTTCCCTGGCCTCGCACTCGGCTGAGCGATGATGGAAAACAAATGAAATACTTTTAGCCAAGTCCCAGCATTGCTTCAAGACAAGATCAGCTAAGTTCTTTTTATCTGCACAATGATACCAGTTTGATAAATCAGATGTACAGTCCGATTTCTCTGGAGGAAGAGTAACTTGAATATTATTCACACATCTACGGCATTTAAATTTGCTGTGCGTATCCGATAAAGTGTTTTCTTCCAATCGGAACAGATCCTTCAAATCATCAGACGTAAAGTGACGCAATGATTCCTCATTTTGATCCACAACTGTGTCACTTAAAGCTTTTTTGTGTGCTTGTCTTTGGAATATCTTCTCTTCGATTGTACCTGTAGCCAGCAACCTGTAAATGTAACATGGTTTCTTCTGTCCGTCTCTCCAAACCCTAGCCATGGCTTGATCATCATTTGCCGGGTTCCAATCAGGATCAAACATAATAAGTCGGTTAGCACCAATCAAATTCAAGCCACAACCGCCAGCTTTTGAACTTAACATGAAAATCCATTCCTTGGAATCTTTTTGATTAAAACTTTCAACTACCTTCGCTCTCTTCTTTATTGTCATAGAACCATCAAGTCTCACATACTGGTAACACCTCTTTCTACATAATTTCTCAAATAGATCTAAAGTTTGAGTGTAGTTTGAGACTAAAACTATTTTATCATCTGTATTTGTTTTCAAATTAGCCAAAATGCAGTCTAGAATCATGAGTTTACCAGAATATTCTGGTTTGACATCTTTAATGTCATAATTGCTTGTCAATAAGTCTCTAGCCTTTTCAAATCCTTCTGATCTTTCAATAATTTTATCATAAACTAGGTCAGGATGGTTACATAATTTCTTCAACGTTGTTATGCTGGATAAAGCACTTAGCGTGTTCTTTTCTCCTGTACCAGCAAATTTGTTACGAATAGCATCAGAATTAATGAAATTCTTGTATATTTGGGTCTGAAGTGGGGTCATCTTTACACATATGACCTGTTCAAACTTAACAGGCAAGTATTTAGTGAGCAGTGAGCTAGTTCTACGTATCATACACTTGTTAACAATTGATGTGAGGGTTTGGAGGCATTCCTGTGCCTTCTCCCTCTCTTGTTCTGTAGCTAACGCATCTTGTCCTTTCAAAATTGGATTCTCGTACCTTTTCTTGAATTCATGTGCTGTACCTAAAATTCCTTCATTAACAAAGTGTACCAAGCTGAAATATTCTGTCAAATCATTCTGTATCGGAGTGCCTGATATCAATATTCTTTTTTTAGCTTTCAAGCCCATCAGAGCTTGGTACGTCTGATTTTCACTGTTCTTCAATCTGTGTCCTTCATCACACAGTACCAAGCCTACTTCAGACGAGTGCAATATATTCGAATATATCCTAAATGTTTCATAAGAGATAATTAAAACTGGGGTTGCTACTCTCAAAGATGCAAATGTGTTCATAAACTGTTGCAGCTTCAATGTTATATCTGCTTTCGAGCCTCCATCCATAGCCAAAGCATTGATTCGGGTCCCTAACCATTTCCCAATCTCATTGTACCAATTCTTAACCAAACTGCTTGGACACACAATTATTGCCTTACAAATAGTTGGCTTGCAATCCGGACCTTGTCTTAACAAGGTCCAAAGCAAGGTTATACACTGTAAAGTCTTTCCCAAGCCCATTTCATCAGCCATGATACATCCATACGCGTTTTCTATCTGTTTTCCGGTGACACAGTCATACATAAACTTTACACCATCTCTTTGATGAGGTCTTAGTATGTTTCCGAGCACTGGATCAACTACAACAGCTACTTTAATGTCATTGGGACTCATCTTCATCTTTTCGTGCTCAGGGATGTACGGTGGACGGTATAAAACAAGAGCATTAGGCTCATCAGGATCATGTAACGCACGACGTACTTGCGTTCGTTTTAAACCAAGACTTTTACTGCAATATGATGATACGTAGTTAGGAATGGGTACTTTGAAAGGCTTACTCAGTATCTGTCGGATGAGGTTCTCATGTTCTGAAGTGGATAAGGCTTGAGAGGGCGATTTTTGCGCCAGTGGAATCCTGGCACATTCCCGCTTCTTTCTTTTCTTGTCTAATAAGGGGCTCTTGAAGACGCTGTCGCTGGAGCCGATCTGGCTAGGCGCTTGGCTGCGCCTCATTTTGAAGGAAATTATTACTTTTCCATTCAATGGCTTTGGAAAGTTTGAAAACAAAATCAAACTTGTGTTTTGTTTTGTTCCGCACTTGCGCGAACATGAAATGACATGAAGGAATATTGAAATGCTGTCACTGTCAACCAACAAATTGACTTTGACGTTAAACTAAGTGTTACCATGATTTCATTTAAAAAATACCTTATTTAATTACCTATTTTAATGGTTTGAACCATGGAAAAAAATTAGTGTTGCAACAGAACTCTGTTTCCGTTTCCGCAACTGCGGAAGTTCCGCATGATTTTTCACTTCCGTTTCTGCTTCTGGTTCCGCAAACTTTATAACAGAACTCAGAACGGAAGCGGGGAGAGAGCCACGAGAGAGCGATGACGAGTGGTGCAGCAGACGCGACGGCGGCACGGCGCGCGGGGGCGGTTGCGGGGTCACGCGTGGACGAAATACGAATGTACGTACACGATCGTCCAGGCGCGCATGCTGCCGATAATTGCCGAATCCCTTCCGGGGAGGGGCGCGCGCGGTAAACAAACGACAAACATGTCACAACGAGTTCGTTTACTTTGTTATTGTTTTTATTTCACTATGCGCATCTCCGCGCCCCGTGACTTTGAGTAGTGACATTTTCAGTTGTTTTTTCTTCTGTTATTGTTTGCATGATACCTAGTTGTATTTAGTGCAATAAGAGTGCAATCATGAAACCAAAATCAAGTCCCATTTGGAACTATTTTGATGAAATCGACGCCTCGAGTGCCAAATGCAAACTTTGTGAAAAAGTGTATTCGCGAAAAGGCCGCACAACTACAGCTTTGAAGAGTCACCTACAAGCAATTCATGCCGAATGGTTTGCAGAGTTTGAGAAGTTAAATGATGCTGCCAAGCTTTCATCGGAAACGAAAAAACAAATGGTCAGTTATTTTTTATTTATTAGGTACTTAGTTAGTACTTACTTTACTAACTTTGAGTAAGTGAGGTCGTGCCTTTTTAATTTTGAATATTAAACTAAGTATTAAAGTACAAATTTAATAAAAAAAATTAAAATGCAAAATTGTGATTTTTTTTCATAGTGTTAACGCTTCCGTTTCCGTTTCCGCTTCTGTTAAGATTTACTTTTGACATCTGTTTCCGTTTCTGCTTCCGTTATGCCAGTTCCGTTGCAACACAAAAAAAAATAAACTTAGTTCAATTTTTCAAACCGTTTATTGCCCGCTTCCGTCTCAGAACTTCAGGAGCTTCCGTTGTCTGGTTAATTAATATTGACTGCACATTCACATCCGCGATAATCTGGAACTATCCGGACAACGAAACTAGTACATAATAACTAGAGTTGCATATTTACCGGCGGCGGCGGCGGCGGGCGGATTAGCCAGATAGATGCTAAGGGTCTCGGGCACCAATTTACCCCTGCCCAATTTTGTATATGAACGCTGCGCTGTATGAGAAGCTGCAATATTTACGTACAAAGAAAGACAGAGATTTGTACTAAATTAAAATGCACGTAAATTGCAAAAATACTTTATTAAAAAAAAACAATCAACGAAAACTTGCTCTTACGTTAAACATTCATGATGTTTTACATCGACGACTCGGTAGGTATCATAATCACAGACAATTTCACAACAATCCATTCTTTTTAAAATTGTGCACTTATATTTGTTATGCTTTACACTTTAAAAGTTAAGAATTTTAGAAAAAGTTAGTTGTCCAGCAGATGTAAAAACATCTGCGTATGAAACATCTGAGCATCGATAGCTCGATGACCACACGCTTCCGTCACGGGATTCGGATCGATATTAAAGCTTTGCTTTTTACAACGAAATTTTGTAGCCTAAGTTACAGCCTGGCGAAAACTAAATTACAATAATTGATAGTGGATTTTTAAGATTTGACAGAAGCATAATAGCTTCACATTATTGTAAAATTAATTAATAAATTATTTTTTGCCGCGCTACGTGTAAGATACCAAGATTATATTATGAATCTATGGTAGGTATTTATTATTATTGCAATTACACAGTATGACGCAAACCTTATAAAACTTAAAGCTACTCATAATTATAGCACACAATGTAATTTTACCAGTAAAAGTAACAAATAGAATACTGAAGCATGGTTCTGTTAATAATTTTTTACTATTTATAATAGCATGAATTTTCATGGCAACACCGAATGCCAACGCCAATTTATTATGAATTCTATTTACAAGTATATTGGGTTCAGATTCCAGATTAAACAAATGAACAGAAGATTACCACTAGCCACGTTTTCATTCGGCTTGTCAAAAAAGTAAGTATTAAGCGTCGACAACATGCTTTTGCCCCTTATTTCTTTGGCATACGGTACACTTTGATATTAGAGGAGTCTTCAAAAACACAGTCCGTTCGCGACGGATATACGCTTTTCAGGTTACCTTCTGGGTCCACCACTTTCACCTGAAAAAAGTAAATTTTTGTAAAGTGCGTTTTTTTTGCGTCATGTTGGCAGTAAAACTAGTACCATAAATTAGCTGTTCCTGCGGCTTTGTACGAGCCTTTTAGTCGCGTTTTACAACAATACCTATTCGTTAATCCAGGAAATGATAATATGTATAACAATTTATACTGCCGACATGACGTCAGAGGATCAATAAAGATGAAATTCACTCTCTTCAAGCTTTAGTTAACCATTAAAGCACCTGACATGGCTAAATGGCGGCGGCAGTCTTCAAGCACTAACTAGCTGCGCCCCGGGGCTTCGCTCCCGTGGGAATTTTGCGATAAAAAGTACCCTATGTGTTATTCCCGGTATTTTTCTACATGTGTTCCAAAGGGGTTGTTGCACAAATGTATGGGGAGCCGGCTATATTATGAGCACCTATCTGAGCTTTTCATTTTTGGGTCAGTATCAATGCCTTATAAGTAAATCCGTTAAATTCGTAGCCTTTCTATGGTACATTTAGTCAACAAAATCGTAATGAAGGCTAGGCGAATTCCGCCAAAATGGCCGACACCCATTTATGATTTGACGTTGACGCACTTCATTTGACAGTTCCGATTTCCGGTACGTTAAAAAATGTACTTTTATTACATACGAGCCCGCGGGAAAGAATTGTTTATTTTATTTATTATTCATTTATTTATTTGAAATACACATATGTTTTTGTGATATTGTGTTAGGAACATTTACTTTAATTAATTTACTAAAATATAATGAAAATATCGAGCATTGTATCTGATTTTCTGTTTGATAATTTCTGAACGTACGTACGAGCGCCATGTCAGTATCGCCATTATACGATATTGAATGTATTTTTGTACCATAACAAGATCACGAAAAAACAAATATATGATGGTCTTAATCGGTTTTTGATATTATTTCAGATTTTTGGGGAACTGCTCATTATATAGCCTGCTATGCAACATGCCCTTTCATCGAAATCCGTCTAGTATATTTTACGTGATTGAGTAACAAACATTCTCACAAATTCACACCCTCACATCCAAACTTAAGCATTTATAATATTAGTATTAGTAGGATAAACCGAACCATTTGAAAAATTTAAACAGTTTGTCTAGATTGCATTGTGTCGTCACTTCCACCAGCAGTGCCTAAGTTGGCGCCATCTTGTTCTGTCAGTTTGACAGTGACAGCTGTCGCGCTGTTGACATTGACATTACCTGTTGTACAGTGAGCGTGTGGTAGCCAGCATCAGGGTCGGAGTCCCCGAGCCCTAGCAGCAGGCTCTCCTGCAGGAACTTGTTCATGGCTGTCTTGCAGGCGCCGATAGACGTCTGTGACGTCACTTCCACCAGCATCCGCTTGCTCTCGTGCGACATCTGACAAAATATAGATAACCAACAATAAAATTTTTATTCAGAAATAGACGTATTTAGATAGATCAGTTGTTTTCTCGAAGGCCACTTTCAAAATGTTACTTTTGGTGAACCCACTTTTTTACATGACTGACCAAAAAAGGAGTGTTATGTTTTAGTGTTTGTTTCATGTATGTAAGTTTCTTTATTCCACCATAAGGTATTGTGTGACTGAGTGACATAGGCTATGTGAGTTGTCAGTCGTGTTTTTTATTTTTTATAATTAGGCAACACATAAAAGTTTACATGAATAAACTCACTTTGGGAAGTGTGATATTAAAAATAGTAAATGTGATGGTGAAAATAATGACGTGATAATTTCACATCACATTTGTCTTGCCTTGTTGGCAAGCGAGCAAGCAATAGTGTGCCTTTTCTTGAGAAAGTTACCAAAGGCGGTGTAACCTTGCCGAAAAGTCCGAGAAAATGTTTCTTAAACAAACTAATTATTAAAAAATAAAAAAACACGACTGACAACTCACACAGCCTATGCCACTTGGACGAATGCAAGGAATCTAAAAATACCTCTCACATCAAAATCTGTTCAACCGTTCAGGACTAGGTGGAATAAAGAAACTTACATACATACATGAACCCTGAAAACATAACACTCCTTTTTTGGTCAGTTGTGTAAAAAAGGTTCTTACTTTGGTGTCTTCACTGTTCGTGATTGGTGGAAAACTGATGACCTTTCCACTCGCGTCCTGAAGACATGGATACTTCGGCTTGCCTTCCAACAGGTACAGGTATCTGAAAATGTGGTCAGAAACTAAATGATACAAGCTTTGTGCTAGGGCATTGCACCCATGGGAATTCCAGGATAAAATATAGCTTATGCCCGCTGCTTCTCCCACGTGTTACCATGCTTATTCGCACTGCTGTAATGGTAAAACATTTGTGTTTTGATTTTTAAAACCACAACAATATACATGTGTCAGTTTGTTTTAAAAAGATAAGTGGGATAGTAGTTAACCACTCGGGATTGTTTTGTAATTATTTTAATTAGTACCTATATAGAATTATAAGTAACTGTATTTTAACACTAGCTTTCGCCCGCGTGAATTTCCCACGGGAACCGTGCCTTTTCCCGGGATGGAAGGTACCCTATGTCCTTCTCCGTACTTCCAGCTATGTATGCGAAATTTCAGTAAGATTGGTTCAGTAGATAAAGCGTGAAGAGGTAACAAACAAATAAACAAACCAACAAACAAACAAACTCACTTTCGCATTTATAATATTAGTTAGGATTTCCACACAATATCAATTGTAATGAAATAAATGAATATGATCGCAGACTATAGTTTTAGACTCATCAGGAGTCCATTTTTAAGGCATGTGTGGGACGCGCGACGCCTATGTACTCGTATCTACATAAATAGCACGAGAGTGACCCGTATTTAATACTAGTGGCTCTGTGAACTGTAGACCTCGCGAGCTTAAAAACAAAATGATCGTAAGAGCCATAAAATACAAAGGCGTTTGTGCCACGCCATTTTCAAAAATTTCCAAGAAAATGGCTTGACTATCAATTTTCGTATGTTTATCGAACCTGCTCCCAAAATTTCACGGGAATCGGTTGAGACATGCGACATTAGAGGTCGCATGAGAACACATAGACCAAAGCATTTTCGGCCAAGCTGAAATGGAGACCTTAGTAACCTTAGCTTTAAGTAATTTAAATAAACCTTAGCCACAGGGCGGGCGCTTCATAGAAACGGCGCGTCAAATATGCCTACTACTACTACAAATGAAACTGTATATCCGTGAACACGTCAGTAACACGTCAATGTGTGCGTTTTCATAGTCGAACGTCCCACAGTTACACAAGAACGGGGGAGAAGTGCGGAAGGAGCGGGGGGGTGCCATATTGCGGGAGGGGCAGGGAGTTTCCTTTCTGTACGTAGTACTAATATTAATTCTGTGTCTTAGCCTAAGTTAAAATTCTGCAAAGTAACAGGTAGATTCAGCGGGTCGCCACCAACGTGAGTTACCAGGTAACTCAAAACCCTATATACGGGTCTCAGGGAATTGGGTGAAATAGTCCCGGCATGAGTGGACTGATCACCCGTCTGGTGCTCGCGCTGGCGTCCCCATATAGTAAATAATAATAAATAAATAGCCTAAACTAAATAAAAAACAAGTCTACTGTGCAGAGCAACTACGCTCTGCTGCCAGAAAATGTGGCAGAGAGACTACGCTCTGCTGCCAGAAAATGTGCGCAGAGCGAATCCGGACAAACGAAGCGGCGGGAAGAATCCTGTACCGGAACTTCACCGGGAAAAAACCACCGGTAAAAAATAAGTACCGGGAAGAAATCTCCACGCGGCACCACGTTTGCCCGACTAAAACCTAAATAACTTAACGCAGTCTGCTACCACCGTAGCTTATGAAGGGAGCTACAGGGCCCTATATGATAACCTAACCTATAAATTAATTACACTTAAAAAACACTTACCAAGCTAAATCTTCTTTCTCTTCGGATCCAAACTTGAGTATCTTCGGGAAGGGGGAATTCCTAATCACCCTACCTAACCCTTGAGATCTCAATTCCCCAGGACAAATAAATAGATTTCTTCCCGAAATCGGCTCGGCAACAGGTAGATGTGAGCGAGCAGCCACGCGTCACATCCCACAGGAGAAAGTCACAATGACGGGTACACAAACACAAAGTTCAATAGTTATTTAACAAACAGGAAATTCACAAATACAACTCAAGTTAATTAGCAATCAAAGAACGCGGGCCCTCTCGCGTATTAAAAATCAAACCGATATCGCATAGCAATCGCGACCGTCCGCGAGCCATTCGCACGAGCAGTGTGAAAACCCCGAACGCCCTCTGGCGGCAGCAATGCGAAACGCCTGCGTTTAGTTTTACCCAATATATTACAAACATCCCCCCGTCCCGGTCTGAGAAGCAGACCGCTAGCTTACTCTACGGGAAGGCGGGCGAGAGAGGTCACACCTCTCCTTAAAATCGAACCGTCGACCAACACCTCAGCCACACGCGGAGTGCCATCTCCGCCAAGAATCAAACGTAATATGCGAGCTCGTCGCCAAAGCAATGAGGGCAAATTTGCCTCTTTTAACAATACTAAATCACCCTCCCTGGGAGGCTCAGTCCTGTCTGTCCACTTCACTCTTTGCTGCAGCAAATGCAAATATTCAAGCGACCAGCGACGCCAAAAGTCCTGGCTCATTTGCTGCAACATTTGAAAACGCGACAACCGATATACGCGTTCATCCTTCCACGGGTATTCGGGCAGGGCATTCAACGGCCCTCCCACCAAAAAATGACCAGGGTGAGAGCTTCCAAGTCATTTGGATCTGGAGATAGCGGACAGAGAGGACGAGAGTTGAGGACCGCCTCAACTTTACAAAACACTGTGGCCAGCTCTTCAAAAGTTAGAGCCGTTTCTCCGATAATGCGGCGGAGGTGGGTCTTTGCGGATTTCACAGCCGCTTCAAAATCCCTCCCCAATGGGGGCAACTTGGGGGACTAAACTTCCAGGTTATTCCCCTTTGGGCAGCAATTTGACTTAAACTAGTACAATTTTTATCAATAAACACAGAAACATCCTTAAGATAATTTACAGTTCCTTTATAGTTTGTGCCATTGTCAGACCTAATAAGGGAAGGTAGACCTCGACGCGAAACAAAGCGATCCAACGCGGCGACGAAGGCCTCCGTAGTCAGAGCCGATACCACCTCCAAATGGACAGCCTTGGTGGCCAAACAAACAAATACACACAAATAGCCCTTCACAATACGGGCATTACGAAAGGGAGAAGCCTTGATCGAAAAGGGACCGGCAAAATCGGTTCCAACGCCGTCAAACGGTCTCGAAGGTCGGATTCGATCAGCGGGCAAATCACCCATCTGTGGTTGCATCGTGGATGCCTTCAACCTATAACATGCAATACATCGAAACAGAACACTACGGATTGCTCTTCGGGCTGACAAAATCCAAAACTCGCGTTGCAAGATAGCCAACAAAGCATTGCACCCAGCATGGGCGTTACGAATGTGTCGATCAGACACCAAAAGCTGCACCAAGGGTCCGCCCTTGGGCAACAACAGAGGATGGCGAGTCTCATATGGAAGATCCGCCTTCCGGAGCCTGCCTCCAACCCGAAGAAGCCCATCCGAGTCGATGTACGGGTTCAAACGAGCGACCGCGCCCTTCAACTTAGCGCGTCCGTCGCGCAAGATACGAAGCTCTGACTCAAACCGTCCGGTCTGCACGACACGGACCCAATGCAACAATGCGCTCCGGCGCTCTTCTGCACCTGCAATCGGCTCCAACCGCTTTGCCTGTGGGTTTCTACAATTATGTATGAAACGCTTAATCCAACTGGTAACACCCAGAAGCTTATCCAAGCTGCTATACCGAGCAAGTAGCCAATCCGGCTCCGACGTCGTCTCAGCGACTACAGCATGTACACGGAGCCCAGTCAAATTCAAAGAAGGAACATCTGTCTGACAGACAGGCCAAGAAGTTTCTGATCCCATCAGCCACTCTGGACCCCACCAGAGCGGGTGTGACACCAATTCTGGTGCCGTACAACCTCGGGAAGCACAGTCCGCTGGGTTAAGCTCTCCCGGCACATGTCTCCATGTTATATCAATTCCGATATTCTGGATTTGGGAAACCCGATTTCCCACAAAAACCTCCAAGGTATGTGGGGCCGCGCGCAACCATGCAAGCGCGACCTGGCTATCCGACCAGGCGAAGATGTCTCGTATCTCGACCGTGGCCGCCAGCTCACTGGCAACGTGATGCAACAATTTAGAGAGAAGGTGAGCTCCACTCAACTCAAGCTTGGGAATAGTCAGCCTAGTCCTGATGGGGGCGACCTTGCTCTTCCCTAACAAAAGCGAGACATTGACCCGGCCATCGGCGTCAGCTGTCCGCATATAGACTGACGCGGCGTAGCCTCGCTCCGACGCGTCACAAAAGCCATGCAGGCTGGCTCGATATTTCCCGGGGGGCAATATTCGACGAGGCAAGGCAATCCGATTGACTTCCTTAATCGATGAAAACAACTCGAGCCAATCATCCAATGGAGGACCAAACAGCGGCTCGTCCCACGAGACGCCCAAAGTCCAAAGTCTCTGAAGAAGACACTTCGCAGAGAATATCACTGGACTGATCCAACCGCTTGGATCAAACATACGGGCTATTACGGACAACACTGTTCTCTTAGTCCAGACTTTTGGTACTTCCAAGTCCACTTGGAATGTGAAAATATCGGTTAGCGGCTGGTACTGCATGCCCAGCACCGCTATCCTGTTGGGATCATCCACATCCTCAAACAGGTGAGGGTTCTGTTGGTGATCCTCCGGGATCCCTTCTAGAACTCTAGGCTCATTGGACAACCACTTACGTAGCTCGTAGCCACCTGTCTTCAATATTTCGATCAATTCATCCCGCAGTAGGAGGGCCTCCTCAATACTTTGGGCTCCGGTGCACACGTCATCAACATACAAGTCACGTGACAGCACGGAAGCCCCACGGGGAAAGCGGATCCGTTCCCGCTCTGCCAATTCAAGCAATGATCTGATGGCGATATAGGGACTAGATTTCAAACCATAGGTGTTTGTATTGAGTTCATACACCGTCACAGGATCCTCAGGGCGCTCACGCCAGAGTATCAACTGGAATCGCCTGTCCTCAGGATGTATGACTGTCTGGCGGAACATCATCCGGATGTCCGCGCCAAAAACCACTTGATGTCTTCTAAAGTTCAAGATGATGTCAATTATGTCCCTATGCAATTTGGGACCTGAATGCAAACATAGATTCAACGAAACCCCGTTCGAAGTGGGTGCGGACCCATCAAAGACAGTCCGCAACTTGCCCGTTGAGGCCTTCACCACCGCGTGGTGGGGCAAAAAATAATGCTCAGTTGAGCTCCAATCAACTCGAGCCGGAGACATGTGACCCAAATCCTCGTACTCGCGCATAAATTCAATATATTTATCGCGAAGTACGTGGTCACGCTGCATGCGTCGCTCCATGGACAGCAGTCGTTTCTCCGCAAGCGCCCTACTTTGCCCTAGGCTAGGACGAGAGGCAACAAAGGGTAACCTAGTTACAAACCGACCGGAGGGCAACCTCTCCGTGGTTGATCGAAAAAGGGCTTCGCACTCAGCGTGTTCCGGATCCATCCTGGAACTCATAGGTGGCTCCTCCACCTCCCAAAACCTTTGCATGGTCTTGGCCAAGGACGCAGATGCGACAACCGGTGGCTCCTCCGCGGTGCCATTATCAAACACAGGGCCCATCAGGGCAAAACCAAAAATCGTAGACACTGCCATCAGTGAAGACGAACCCAGAGCCTTCTGTGTACCCAACAAAATCCAACCCAATACGTCCGAGCCCAGGAGCAAGTCCACTGGGCCGGGATGAAAGACAAAGGGGTCGGCCAAATCCAGACCCGAAACCAAAGACAACACACCCGGCGGTATGTCTGTCGAGGGGTGCCAACCCGCAATGGTATCCATTACCATAGCCGAAGTCGTGATCCTCATTGTGGAGGACTTCAGCGAAGAAAAGGTGACAAGTGTCTGGCCCGTCAGACACTTCACTTGTATGCCACCAACTCCAAGAAGTGGCACAGGCGAGTCTTCCACGACTAAACCTAACTGGCGTGCCACTCGAGTGGTAACCAAACTGCTTTGAGCCCCTGAGTCCAACAGAGCTCTCAAATTAATGGCTTCCCCTACGACCCCATACGCGGACCACCGCGGTAGGGAGCAGAACCGTCCGCGGCTCTGTCCCAGCAAGGGAGCAAGCTAGTTACGGGCTCCCCACTCTCTCCAAACCAGGGGCGCGCCACTGACCCGGATAATATGGCGGGCGAGTGCACATCCCCATCTGAGGGGGCATAACCCGCGGCCCGGCCATACCTATGGTACGGCGGGTGGTACTCCAGCCGTGGGTACTCGTGCAGCGGCGGAGAAAACCGCTGCGGCTGCATGTGGTGGGTAGTGGTAACCCGCGTGGAGGGGGGTGTCCCCACTCTCACGTCCGATCTAGGGCCCCCGCCCATGGGGGCCCTATCCGGGGCCTGGCCAGCCACATACTGGCCATGACCTTGGGGCGCGTGGTCCCGGTCCGCCAAGACCCGCGCCGGTACGCGACCCCCCTCCCGAGGGGGGGTGCGACGAGCGAAGCCGCGTCCTCCATCCGATGGTGGAGGGCTTCGCGCAGGAGCGCCCCCGCCCATAGGGGACCCCTGCCTCAACATCCGGGTGCCATCCCCGTTGCGGTTCATGCAAAGCATCGCGTGGTGCCGCCCACGGCATGCACTGCATGGTATGGCACTGGGACAGTCACGTGCATAGTGACCGCCCAAACAATAAAAGCAAAGTTCATGCCGCTTTGCCATGCGGCGCCGATCTTGTACTGGCAGTCCCTGCCAGTCCCTGCATTGCAGCAGGCTGTGGCCCATCCGACCACATTGCAGGCAGTCCGCGTCCCTCGCGACTGCTGCCGTGTGTGCAACCCGCGCACCAGCTCCACGCGGTGGCGGTTGCCGTCCCTGTTGGGGCCTCCCTCGCCATGAGGGTTCCAAGGGCCTACGTTCAGGCGCTCTGGATGGCGCTGAGTCCGTCATGGTATTCTCAGCCGCCCGTGCCTCAAACTCCAAAAACTTCACCAAGTCAGTGAATGTTGGTAGGGTGGTGCTATCCCGCTCCGCATTTTCGCGCTCAAACCGCGAGCGGATGTCATTGGGCAATTTGCCCAATACAATGTGCACCAACAAAAAAGACCATTGGTCCACCGGCAGCCCCAGTGTGCGGAGCGCGTTACAGGCCACTGTAACGGGCGTGAGCAACTGCAGGCGCAACTGTGCCCTGTTGGCCACCTTGGGCAGGGCCATCAACTGTGCGGCGTGCGCATCCGCTAACAAACGTAAATTTTGGTAGCGGGAGTTCAATAACTCCCAAGCCGTATCGTACTGGTCGTCCTCCACCCGGAGGTGCTGGATGAGCGACCGCGCTTCATCCTCCAGAGTGGAGAGGAGGTAGGCCATCTTCTGGGCCTTCGACAAATCCTGTCGTGCTACGACCAGGGACTCAAACATATTTTTATATGCTACCCACTCCTCCATCCTACCCCCAAAGTGGGACAGCTGAAGGGTGGGGAGCCGACCAGTAACCGCTGGTCCTTCCTGTCTAACAGGTGTGCGAGGGCTGGTCCGCCAGCCTGTCTCGCCCTTATTGCGGTCACCGCCTCCGCGATATCATCGTGCAGACTCAGGATCTGGTCCATGTCCGCCATGTGACCTGCGTAGGCCTCCGGGGTAAGATCGGCTTCGGTAAGCGCCGCCATGGCCGCTTCCGCGCTAATCAATCGTGAGTGGAGGTGATCCGCTCTTAGCAGTATGGCGCCCTCCCTGTCCTTCCGGGACAGGAGTCCTCCGGCCGTCACAAACCATCTCAATTCGTTGGCGAGTGTCGCCCTAGCATTGGAGGCCTTCGCCATCGCGTCAAGTCACAAACAAAAAATAACAAAAGGTAAATAAAAAACAACAAAATCAAGCAACTACACGAAGAACCGCGGTAGGTATGAGAATGGCACAAACCCGGAACGCACGGTACAAACCGCAAACAAATACAAAAAAGGTTACAAATATTCTTATACAAACAAACTAAGAAAAATCTAATAATTTTTACAAACAATTAATTATTTTTTACAAACGAACAAATAGAGGGTAGATAAACTACGCTCTGCTACCAGAAAATGTGCAGAGCAACTACGCTCTGCTGCCAGAAAATGTGGCAGAGAGACTACGCTCTGCTGCCAGAAAATGTGCGCAGAGCGAATCCGGACAAACGAAGCGGCGGGAAGAATCCTGTACCGGAACTTCACCGGGAAAAAACCACCGGTAAAAAATAAGTACCGGGAAGAAATCTCCACGCGGCACCACGTTTGCCCGACTAAAACCTAAATAACTTAACGCAGTCTGCTACCACCGTAGCTTATGAAGGGAGCTACAGGGCCCTATATGATAACCTAACCTATAAATTAATTACACTTAAAAAACACTTACCAAGCTAAATCTTCTTTCTCTTCGGATCCAAACTTGAGTATCTTCGGGAAGGGGGAATTCCTAATCACCCTACCTAACCCTTGAGATCTCAATTCCCCAGGACAAATAAATAGATTTCTTCCCGAAATCGGCTCGGCAACAGGTAGATGTGAGCGAGCAGCCACGCGTCACATCCCACAGGAGAAAGTCACAATGACGGGTACACAAACACAAAGTTCAATAGTTATTTAACAAACAGGAAATTCACAAATACAACTCAAGTTAATTAGCAATCAAAGAACGCGGGCCCTCTCGCGTATTAAAAATCAAACCGATATCGCATAGCAATCGCGACCGTCCGCGAGCCATTCGCACGAGCAGTGTGAAAACCCCGAACGCCCTCTGGCGGCAGCAATGCGAAACGCCTGCGTTTAGTTTTACCCAATATATTACAAACATATACGACGTTTTAAAAGTGCTATATTTTAGTCTATTTAAATAAAATTATTTTAATTTCATTTAGACCTACTTGTGTATGCCAGAGTAGACATTCCTCTTCTTCTCCTTCCTTAGAGCTTCGGCCTCCGCTGTGAGCTGCTGGAACAGCTGTTCCCCGGTGCAGGGGCGGAGTCTTGACAGCGGGGTCAGCTTGAGATGGCCCGGGGCCTTTGCTGTGTACACTAAGTCTCCTGTGGAACGATGAATTCATAATGTAAATATAAATCAACTATTTTTTTTTGCTGTATACACTAAGTCTATTGTGGAATAATGAACACACAATGTGAATCCTGATTCACATTGTGTGTTTTGAATCACATGTTTTAAATCACATGTTAAAAAACAGTTTTAATTAAAACCGTGTTCTTTATTACATGTTTAAAAACACAATTAAAACAAGTTTTAAACATTGCATAAAACATTAAACAAAAAACACAAATTTAAAACTTTCTCTTTCTTGAGAAATCGATGTGAATTGTACCTAAATTGTATTTTTTGTGCGACATAGACTGATAGCATTACTGATACTGATATTACTGAACATAAAAAAAAATTTCTATCCATTGATTGATTTTTGTATTTGAATATAAATAATGATTTATTTATTTTACTCATTTGAAAGTACCCACTTAGTCTAGAAGTGAATCAATATACCTATATTGACCTCTAATTGATAAGAAATTTATGGGCTGAAGTAAAAAGAAAAAAAAACACAACACAAAATTATACTGTTTTATAAACTGTTTTTTTGCCAACCCTGATGTGTATAGAGTTAACACACAATATCACACACTAGCTGATAATCATCAATAGAGTGCTGGCTTCCTCACGATTTTTTCGTTCACCGGAAGCAAGTGGTGGTCGTTGGTGGCAAGTGGAGGTGGGGATCCATGGGAAAAAGGCGTGACAACATGTATGTATGTTTACAGACACAAAACCATAAAAAAAATATAAAAGCACACTCACCAGGAGCAATTTTGCCCATGTCATGTGTCGCTATGGTCGCCACGTTCCTCTTGTCACACACCGTGTCATGCAGCTTCGTCTGCAACTGAATGAACTTCCTAAACAGTGCTTCGGTGAAGTTCAGATCATTCACAACACAGCACAAGATGTACGGACGGACAGCACCCACTTCGGACTCCAGAATCTAAAATAAAAAAGTTTATTTTTCTTTCAGATGTGTTAAATCAAGATGAGTGTGAGGCAGGGCTACCAGTACCAAATTCTCATATAAAATACCGGTACTTTCCAGGCTGTTATAATAAAAAAATTGGTACTGGTAACAAGCCCTGATGTAAGGGCTGCCAATTAACATGTTGACTGACAACAAGACACAAAGAAGACTTATTGTTATGACTGCTATAGCAGTCTTGTGTCAGTCAACGTGTTAAGCAAAGTAAACTAGTATTAGACAGCCCTGCTCTTTCTTACCTTCACTTTTACGAAATCATCTTCAACATGGAGAATCCTCATGGAATGGCAAAGATCGCACACAGCTTCTTCAGGTGGCTGGTCGTCCTGTTTCTTTCCTTTCTTGCCTTTTCCTTTCCCCGTTGCGGGTTGAGACTGGTCGGATTTTGGACAGTGTTCACGGATGTAGTCAAGGATCTGTTTGGTGCGACACTGGTCTACAAGCTTCATAAGACGTTTGTCTGCGAGTTTGTTCCCCTTCAGGTTCAGTTCTGAGAAGAAAGAAGTAGTAAGTATTTTTTTATTGCTTGTGGTGTGATCCTGCAAAGTTAAATGCATGTACATTCCATAAAAATGTGTTGTTAATGAGATATGGGCTTTGTACTTTGGTAAGTAATGTATATTTTTTTTGTGATGTGTGACTAAAATATCTCTTTTAATAAATGTAACTAACTTCTTAATTATAATTAGACTATAAATGGTTTTATCCATGTAATAAAGTTCTGCCTGCTTCAGTCTATTTAATATAGAGCTATTTATTCTTAACAAAAAATGTATTACAGGTGTTAAGACATAACAATACTCAATACTCAATACTCAATATTTTATTGCATCCATAAAGTTGACATGGTGACATATAAATGAAAGTACATTTATGGACCCTGTCGGGCACAGCAACTTGGGTAGAAAAGAGGAGGTCGCATCATCTCATTTTATTATTAACAACATATATGTAAATCTTAATTTCATGTAAGTAATGATTATTTGTAATAAAATAAATATAGGTACATATTGTTAAGTATTAATTTATTAGTAATATTAGGTATTATTAAAATTTAGAATATGTCATTTAAATAGTCATTTATATTATAATAAGCTTTATCAATTAGTATTTTTTTCAATTTTCTGTAGAATTGTTTATCATTATCTTCTTCCTTTATTTGTTTAGGTAGTTTATTGTAGATTTTAATTGACATTATGTATGTACTATTAGAATTTAATTTTAAGTGGCTAATTGGTAGCAACAACATATTTTTATGTCGTATAGTATATTTGGAATTTACATCTCCCGTCTTGTGTATAATTCTGGGTACCTACGGACGAATTTACAAATCTCGAATATATATAAGCTGGGGATGGTAAGTATATTTAAGTTTTTGAAATGTGGTTTGCAGCTTTCTGTTTCTTTGATGTTTACTAGTATTCGAATTAATTTCTTTTGTATGGTTAATAAGTTGGGAGCATCTGCACTATTACCCCACAATATTATACCGTAGGATAGCCAGGCATACGCGTAGGCATAATACGTGCTCAACGCTGTATTGAGGTCAGTTGTTTTTTTACTTCACGAAGTGCATACGCGAAACTTGATAATTTTGACTTTAATTTTTTTATATGTGTTTTCCAGCTAATGTGGCTATCTATGGATATACCGAGAAGGTTAAATTGGTTAACGCATTCTATTTTAGTTCCGTTAAACGTGAAATTTAAATCTAAAGACTTTTTTTGGTGGGGGTGGAAGCACATTAGTTTTGTTTTTTTAAAGTTTATTTCTAAATTGTGTTGCGTCATCCACGTTGATGTTTTGGTAAGTAAAGAGTTTAGTTTATTGTGTATACCTGTTTCGTTTTGGCAGGAAGTAAGAAGTGAAATGTCGTCCGCAAATAAAACACATGTGTCGTCTACCATTTTAGGGAGGTCATTTATGTAGATTAAGAATAAGAGACATCCCACTACACTTCCTTGGGGTATAGATGCGTTAATTACTTTTTCCTCAGAGCGGACGTTTACTATTTTATTAGACTTATAATCATAGTGCTCAATTTCGACAAATTGTTGTCTATCCTTTAGGTATGATGCAAACCAGTCGAGTGAAGTGCCGCGAATTCCTATTCCATATAATTTATTTAATAATATGTCATGTTGTACCTTATCGTAGGCTTTCGTCATATCTAATAGTATTCCTACACCATATTGTTTACTATCCAATAGTTTAATTATTTCGCGTAAATATTTGTAAACCGCTAATGTTGTAGAACGGTTTTTGCGAAAACCATTTTGACACTCATCAAATATTTTATATTTTTCGCAAAATTTGTAGATGCGATCGCAAATAATTTTTTCAAATACCTTTGAAGCCGTAGGTAAAAGAGCTATGGGCCGGTAGTTATTTACATCCGTCTTTTCGTTTTTTTTGTGGATTGGCTTTATTATTGTTCTTTTTAGTAGGTTGGGGAAGACGCCCTCTCTGAAAGATTGGTTTATCAGCACTGTGAGAGGATGTGTTAATTCATCTGCGCAGTCTTTGAATAGGCTGGGTGGTATTTCATCTATTCCGCAGCTTTTTTTATTTTTAAGATTTTTTATGGTCTTATATACTTCTCTATCGACAAAGGTGCCGAGAAACATAGTATTTACCGAGGGGTTTATTACCGGGCGGCCGCTCGGGCGGCTGCTGCCTGGTGCTGGCTCTCCGACGGCTGCAAAAAAGTTGTTGAAACAATTGGCTATCTGCTTGGGGTCCGAGTGCGGGATATTATTGAATTTTAGTTTAATATTTATTTTATCTTTGGTGTCATGTTTCTTTGTTCTCTCCCTAATTATGCTCCACATAGTTTTTGTTTTATTATTTGATAATTTCATTCTATTTATATAATGTAATTTTTTTGAACATACTACTGCTTTTTTCAAAACTTTTTCATATAATTTATAATGTTGATTTATGATTGAATTATCTGATTTTAATGTAAATGTTTTTAACAATCTTTTATTTGCGGAAGACTTTTTTATTCCATTGGTTAGCCAACCTTTTTTAAATTTTGTTTTTAATTTGATAATTTTCTTTGGTATATGCTCATTTAACAAATTATTCATTATGTCGTGAAATGCCTGATAGTTTTCATTAATATTGTGATTTGGTTTTAATACGTCATTCCAGTTTATTGAATTTAAATGTAATTTAAATTGAGAAATCGTACTCGGTTATACAAACGTTTTTCGGTATACCAAGTCTTTTTATTGACATTTTGGCATGGTATTTTTAGATGTATACTAGTAGCTGCATGATCGGAGAAACCTAGTTCTTCTACATTTGTCTTAAGGATGTATTTACTGTCGAAATTTGTATATATGTGATCGATACAGCGTGATGTTTTTGAAGTTATTCGAGTCGGCTTATCAATGTGTTGTGTGAATCTATATTCTAACATTAGGTCTAATAGTTTTGAAGTTTGGTTATCGCGCTGTAGGATATTTATATTAAAATCACCACCATAACTCACCCTTCAATTTCGTCATAGAAGCCAGCTCCCCAGGAACAGTCTTCAATTGATTGTCTCCAATATCAAAATTCTTTAGAGATGGAAAACTGCGGCTCACACAGTTTGGCAATGTCTCAATAGCATTCCCTTTGACCTTCAGATCAGTCATGTGAGGCAAATTGGCTTCTTCTACATCGGGAAAACTGGTTAATTTATTATTTGAAACATCTACTGATATTAAGTTTGGTAAATCACCAAGTTTTGGGAAAGAATCGATTAAATTAGAACTGAAATTAATGCTTGCCAGCTCTTTCATGTTGTTTATGCTCTCTGGGATACTAGTAATTTGATTTCTTGAGAGATCTAGGACTTTTAATTTCGATAAATAGGTTATGTTTTCGTTAAACACCACAATCTTGTTTCCGAATAAGAGAAGCGATTGTAAGTTCACTAAGCGCTTTATTTCATCAGGAATGGCTGTAAGACAGGTGTCGCTTATGTTTAATAGGTTCAGGCTTGTTAATTGAAACAGACTTTTGTCCAAACCACCTTCACTAATACGTTTAGATATGTTAGCTCCCGCTAACTTGATTTCATGTCGGTTCTCCGACTTTGCAGTCGTTACCTCTGGCCAAACACTCATCCTAATCACTTGCGTAAAAATTTAGTACAAAACAAATTATAAATTTATTGAAATTTATAAATTACGCATGGCACGAACGGCAAGCAAGCAAACCAAATCAAAAAACGGCAACAAATAATGATGGTGTGTCATGTCAGATGTCACTAACTTTTGACTTTTGACGTTGACTCTTCTCTGCAAAAAGAGCAAAGACGATATGAGTAGTGACGATATGTGATGTGCCGCTTCCGTTTCAAAGAAACAGCGGAAAGTTTCTTGGGAATTTCTCGAGAACGGAAAATTTTCCTAAAAAACCGAGAAATTTCTGAGAATTTTCGAAAAGTAATTTTAGGGAACCGGAAATTTTTCGACGGCACATCCTTAGATATGAGTCGCAAAATCATTATTTTTAGTAGAATAGTAGGTATTTTGTATTTTAAATAAAACACTAGCGGCCCGCCCCGGCTTCGCTTGGGTGGACAATATATTTGTTTTTAGGGTTCCGGACGTTATAAGATCACTTTGTTGTCCGCCTGTCTGTCAAACTTTTTTCTCAGGAACGTTTAAAGGCAGATTTAAATGATATCGAATACCTACTCGGATCCACGGTCTCTTTCAACAAAAAAGTCGGTAAATGTTGCTAATTGTCGCATAATAGCGATTTCAGACAACAATTAAAAACCTATGGAGTACTTCCCGTTGACCTAAAATTATGAAATTTGGCTAAAAGCAAGGTCTAACAGTACTTATCTATACATATAATAAAACAGTAAAAATATTTTGTCTGTACATTGACTGAAATGGATAGAGGGACACTTAAGAGTGTATCACGTCCGCGCGCCCGACCGAGTTTAGGTATTTGATAGACCTCAGCTGGCTGTGTGCAAGTCACACGCACACATCGACGTAAGATTGCCGCCAACCCGAAGTAATAAGTGACAGGGATCTAGTTGGTACCTATATAATTTTTTTTTCTTGTAATGAATACTAAAAATAAAATTACGACCATTTTCTTATGTAAAACATACTTGGCGCGACTTGGCAGTAAAATGGACACGAATGCCGCGACAGAAAATAGCATGACCGTCGTGCCAGGATGCTAAGATGTTAAACATCTGCCTGGCATCCCATGAAGGCCAATTTTTCGGGATGAGGTTTACAAAAATAGTATTTTTGGATCCAAGATGGCGGACAACTTTTTTTAAATTTTGCAATATGGGTATCGTTTTATAAGTGTTTCAGTGCGCTGATTACGAAAATAACATTTATTTTGGAATCCAAGATGGCGGACAACTTTTTTTTCACGTTTACAATATGGGTATGGTTATATAGGTATTTCGGTGCGCTGATGACAAAAATAACATTTATTTTGAGATCCAAGATGGCGGACAACTTTTTTTTCAAGTTTACAATATGGGTATGGTTATATAGGTATTTCGGTGCGCTGATGACAAAAATAACATTTATTTTGAGATCCAAGATGGCGGACAATTTTTTTTTCAATTTTGCAATATGGTTAACATGTTGTAGGTTTTTGGGGACGCTGATGACGAAAATAACATTTATTTTGAGATCCAAGATGGAGGACAGTTTTTTATTTTATTTTACAATATGGGTATCGTTTTATAAGTGTTTCAGTGCGCTGATTACGAAAATAACATTTATTTTGGAATCCAAGATGGCGGACAACTTTTTTTTCACGTTTACAATATGGGTATGGTTATATAGGTATTTCGGTGCGCTGATGACAAAAATAACATTTATTTTGAGATCCAAGATGGCGGACAACTTTTTTTTCAAGTTTACAATATGGGTATGGTTATATAGGTATTTCGGTGCGCTGATGACAAAAATAACATTTATTTTGAGATCCAAGATGGCGGACAATTTTTTTTTTCAATTTTGCAATATGGTTAACATGTTGTAGGTTTTTGGGGACGCTGATGACGAAAATAACATTTATTTTGAGATCCAAGATGGAGGACAGTTTTTTATTTTATTTTACAATATGGGTATCGTTTTATAAGTGTTTCAGTGCGCTGATTACGAAAATAACATTTATTTTGGAATCCAAGATGGCGGACAACTTTTTTTTCACGTTTACAATATGGGTATGGTTATATAGGTATTTCGGTGCGCTGATGACAAAAATAACATTTATTTTGAGATCCAAGATGGCGGACAACTTTTTTTTCAAGTTTACAATATGGGTATGGTTATATAGGTATTTCGGTGCGCTGATGACAAAAATAACATTTATTTTGAGATCCAAGATGGCGGACAATTTTTTTTTTTCAATTTTGCAATATGGTTAACATGTTGTAGGTTTTTGGGTACGCTGATGACGAAAATAACATTTATTTTGAGATCCAAGATGGCGGACAACTTTTTTTAAAATTTTACAATATGGGTATTTTTATATAGGTTTTTGGGGACGCTGATGACGAAAATAACATTTATTTTGAGATCCAAGATGGAGGACAGTTTTTTATTTTATTTTACAATATGGGTATCGTTTTATGGGTTTTTGGGGACGCTGATGACCAAAATAACATTTATTTTAAGATCAGCGTCCCCGAAAACCTAATAAACGATACCCATATTGTAAAATAATAAAAAAACTGTCAACCATCTTGGATCTCAAAATAAATGTTATTTTCGTCATCAGCGTCCCCAAAAACCTACACAATGATACCCATATTGTAAAATAAAATAAAAAATTGTCCGCCATCTTGGATCTTAAAATAAATGTTATTTTCGTCATCAGCGTCCCCAAAAACCTAGAAAACGATACCCATATTGTAAAATAAAATAAAAAACTGTCCTCCATCTTGGATCTCAAAATAAATGTTATTTTCGTCATCAGCGTCCCCAAAAACCTATGTAACCATACCCATATTGTAAACTTGAAAAAAAAAAACTGCCCGCCATCTTTGATCTCAAAATAAATGTTATTTTTGTCATTAGCGCACCGAAAAACCTATAAAAACATACCCATATTGTAAAATAAAATAAAAAACTGTCCTCCATCTTGGATCTCAAAATAAATGTTATTTTCGTCATCAGCGTCCCCAAAAACCTATATAACCATACCCATATTGTAAACTTGAAAAAAAAAACTGCCCGCCATCTTTGATCTCAAAATAAATGTTATTTTCGTAATCACCGCACTGAAAAACTTATGAAACGATATACATATCGCAAAATTAAAAAAAAAAGTTGTTCGCCATCTTGGATCTTGATTTAGATTTATTTTGATTTTTATGATTTCGATTTCTATGATTTCGATTTATTACGATTTCTATGATTGCGATTTATTACGATTTCTATTTCATCAAAAATTGTGAGCCATCATTCATGAGTATGAAAATGGTACCTATATAAATTTTAAAAAGATTAAAAGTAATAAATATGTAACTCTGATCTACATTACTCTCTGCTGTCTGTGAATACATGAACACGCGAAAATTAAATGCCTCCCGAGCAGCAGAGCGACGTGGATTCCCCTTGACTCTTACCGGCAGACTGATTTTTCGTGGGCTTGGAACTCGTTTATATTGAGCGATGGCATTGCCATACAAAAAATGTATGGGGAATTTCTTAGTGAATTGTTACGATATATAATATTTTTTTCGAGTTATTTTTCAAAAATCTAAAACGAGCAACTTGTAGCTAGTTTAATAAACTCGCGATTTAACATTATGTAGAAATTATAATTTGTGTTTTACATAATGATTTCGTTAAAGCCGTGAACCTTGTTTTTCGTATTTTTCGTGTTTTCTGGAAGGTATTTACGCAAAAATAAAAGGCAAAATATTTTTATCTGTCTCGTATAAGTAGTAGCAGTTATTTGAGAAGCCTATAGTACTATTTTTATCATCAATAATGATCTAGTTTTGGCACCAGGGTCAATTCAGTAACGCCTGTTTTGGCTAAAAACGTGTGATGCAGGATAGAAAGCAAAAATATTTTTTTAGAATTTCTTGCGGCAGCAACAGCGGCGCGGGATTAGCGGACTCCGCGAGTATATTTTAAAACGTTTTCACCATGAGTTTTATCAGAGAAGCTGTTATTAGCGAAATATTACATGGACCCCCAATATGGATGTCGAAACATATGACTATCAATGTGCTGTAGCAGTAGCAGATGTAGGGGAGGGCACGAGGGCGGGGGACCTACTGTGGAGGGAAATTCCATAACGGTGCATTATGAAATTTTTGCCCATCTGCTCCTTCTGCAGTGGCGTAGTGAGAACCGAAAGTCAAACGTTTCCACTCTCATTCTAGTGTAGTCATAAAACTTATTCGGATGTTTCCTATAATCTTGGTATAAATTACGAAATTCTCCGTGAAGGTATCTATTTTCTTTAGTTCGTGCACTTCCTTGCTGATATCGAGAATGTCATATTAAAAAAATTGCTACTTTCAAAACAAAAAGGGATAATTTCCGACTCTCTGAATACGTCCACCTAAACCGCTCCGCTAACCGCTACTGAGAGTACGTGGCGCGCTTTGCTTTTCGCCCCGCCCGCCGCGCCGCTTAGACTCCCGCGCAGCGCCCCGCTTAGACCGACGCTGTCTATACTATTATGTATTCTGTGCCGACGCGCAAAGTCGTAAACCGGCCGTTAGAGCTATAATGTGAGATGCTTTGTGTGTAAGGAACCCTCGATGCACGAGCTTGACTCGCACTTGGCCGGTTTTTAGGGTTCCGTGCTTCAAAAGGCAAATTTGGAACCCATATAAGATCACTTCGTTGTCAGACTGTCCGTCTGTCTGTCAAACTTTTTTTTCTCAGGAACGCTTAAAGGTATCAAGTTAAAATTAATACTGAATACTCGGATCCACGGTCTCTTTCAGCAGAAAAATAACCAAAATTATACGTCAACGCGATTAGGAGATATTACCGTAAATGTTGCGAATTTGCGATTTCAGACAGCAATCAAAAGCTATGGGGTACTTCCCGTTGACCTAAAATTATGTAATTTGACAATAAGCAAGGTCCAACAGTACTTGTACAGTAATAAATCTGAAAGTTGTAAATATGTTGTTGTAAGTCTAAAAAAAAGTGTTACAAACTTATTTTTGCGCTCGATGCAGTATGAATCCTTGGGATCGAACTACAAAGTTAAGTTTGTTTTTGAAATTAGTTGGTCTTTTAGTTAGAGCTTTAATGTGAGATAATATGTGAATGAATATGATATTTACCTCCTAAAATAAATAGATACGAAAATGCGAGTACCTACTGCGCCTAGCGTCTTTGCGAGTGGAAGGTGGTTACGCGGCGCATTGGATAACTCGTAGTATTTCGTAAACTATTGATCCAAATTACATGCAGTAAAAAGCAAATATTAAATATATTAAGTACTTGTGATGATAGACTTGTTTAATTTGATAAGGATTAATAAACTGTGGTTATTATCACCAGTTAAAAAACACCTAAGGATTTTAATTATTTTTAAAACATAAAAGTGGTTATTGTGGCTGAAATATAAAAGCTAGATATATGCTATCGCGGACTTTTTTGTAGACCTATTATAGATACACAATTCCTCCATACATGGTTTTGATACATCTCTTAGGGATTGGACAGCGTTTTCGATGAAAGCTGCCGGGCGGCTAAATTTTTTCCGACTTCCTTAACAATTATCGTCATATTTCAATTCAACTAATATACACAAAACCTAAACAAATTATACACTAAAACCTTCCTTATAAATCACCCTAACTATTAGTGAAAACCGCATGAAAATCCGTTGCCTAGTTTCAAAGATTTAAGCATACAAAGGGACATAGGGACAGAGAAAGCGACTTTTTTATACTATGTAGTGATAGTGATGATGATGATGATTGGCAAGTTGGCAAAATGCAAAAGAGACATGTTTGATTGTAATTTCCATGGAAGTAATAAGTACTTTACTTTGTACAACAAAGTACTTATTACTTCCATGGTAATTTCTCTGAGATGAATCGTGGTCTCCTCGCTAGCCTGTGATGTGACAGTGACAGGCTAGGCTAATTGGTATATGGTATATGCACATGCACGGTACAGGCTGTACCGTGCACGGAAATATGAATAAGAGTGGAAGTGTTACTTGATAAAATTAGTAAGTGAACCGTGGTCGCCAAACTCACACATTTAAGTTATAAATCATACACTACACTACAGATGAACAATGAGCTTTATTGGTCATTTTTATTTTATCAAAGTGTATTAAGTCAATGCGACTATATCGGACAAACAAGTACCTTAAGTCTTCGACATATGGCTTAATTTGTACTGTAAAAGAACGTACATAAGACGTTTTAAAGTCCAACGTCGACTGAAGAAAAAATTCCGCCACTCGACAATAGATGGCGTTTCAAAACTTTTGAGCAACTATGACCCATAAATCAAAGAGAATAGGGTATAAATTAGCGTCAAATGAAAGTATTCCTAGTGCTACTCGATTAGTGCAGTAGCGGATTGATTATTGCAACACAATATCGATATCGATAGATCAAATTTTCATACAAACTCAGAATAATAAAATAGATTTTCTTTCTTCTATATTGTTTCGCGGATTTATAGTGTTATTATTTTAATCAAAAATTAACGTAATATTTTGTTATAAAAAAAAAGTGTGTCGAAATCAAGAAATTATTTTCCTCGAAATGCTCGGAACATATAGTACTAAATTAGTTGTCATCCAAACAACTCTGCCAGTTGCATCTATCCATTTTTCTTTAAAATCAGGATCTTTGGGAAACCTTAAAATTAATATTTCATACAATGTAAACAAAATATATCGATAAAATCCAAAACATTATCTTACTAGGTACATCACTAATCGAGTAGCATAGACGTTTCGGGAAGAACAGAGGAGCACGCGTTAATGACAAAATCGACCTTATATAAATGACATTAAGGTAACTTTTAACAAATAATATTTTAAAGTTTTTATTATCATTATTGAACTTTTATTTTAAAGAAAACAAACGAAATATTACTCACCTGTGGTACGAAACACCTCCATTTTTAAGATTAATTTTGCTACTGTTATTTTTGCACTCTAAAATAGAACAAAATGGCATTTTGACGAGGGAATTTCGACGAGAATTCAATGTCACGAACAAACTACTCAGCGCGAAGTCAGAACACAACTAGAATGACGAGCCGTGTTTGTTAGCAATGCATTGCTTACTTGTGGCGACCGCGCCACGCCTACTTAACACTTCCACTCTTATTCATATTTCCGTGGTACCGTGCATGAATTTAAAAAATGTGAATGTCAATGTCAAAATCGTAACCACTAAATGATTTTTTTTTTCTCTCTGACCAGACTCAGACTACTACAATTTGCAGTCTGTCGCAACTTCATACTGGAAAAAAAATGTATGGAACACAGTAGAGCATTAATGGCGGCTCATGTCACTATATAGTTATCTCACTCACTTCCTGTATCTTTCTCGTTCTTTCTTTGTTGTCAACCGAACACGTTGTCTTACAATAGGTTATTTTTTAGGTTATCTTATGACTTTGTTTGTTGTGAAATAAATGTGAAACAAATAATTGAAAAAGACGAGTGAAATCTGTGTCATAGGTATTTTGGTGAAAAACAGTCTCTTTTTATGTAATTTGTAATGAAAGAAACTAATCATGAAATACAGAACATGCGAAATCTGTGGTTTAAAATCTGAACGAAAGGACGGTATTTTTATGGCCTAATTTCCACTGGATGAGCTTCGGTGAGTAATTTATCATTCGTATGCAGTGTTTATGAGATGTATTCGATGATGTATAGAGATATAATCAAATAATTTTAGTAAAAACGAAATATAGTGTGATGGTATACGTCTATAAATATCGTTATGGATGCTTTTAATTTCAGTTGCAAAGAATGGTTAAAGTTAACAGGAAAAGAGGATCTGGCATATATACCAATTGAGAAACTCCACCAATTAAAATAAGTTTGTGGAAAACAAAAGAAAAAGGGAAAAAGGCGTGATAATATGTATGTACAAATAGAAAATCATTTATTCAGTAAAACACATTTTACATTGCAAGTGGTTAAGGCCTTCTAGTAAGTATAACAATACTCGTGTCAGAAGACCTCGCTCTTCCATTACATATTATACATTTTATGTATTTTACTGATACTTTTATGTATTAATTATAATCTAAATAAAAGAAACAGAAGATCTGTGTGTGTATGTATGGAAAACATTTTTCAGATAAAGATTAAAAAAAAGGAACACTGCTAAAGAATTTTGCCATTCCATCCCTCAGACTAACCACTAAACCACTTTCGGAGGACAAATTGGTTGGATTTCCCTATCATATTTTTAAATATCAGTTGTCACCGATAAAAGGTCAGTAATAAACTTTAAATGTAAAACTGGTTTTGCATTTGGCCCCTATCTCACCTGATGTTAAGTGACGATACCAGCACCCTGCTGCATTACTTACTCAGACTATTTAATGGTCATCACTCTGGACTGCCACACCAGAGGTCCCGGGTTCGATCCCCGATCGGGTCAAAATGGAACATGATCTTTTTCAGATTGACCTGGGTTTTGGATGTTTATCTATATATGTATATGTTGTAAAATATAGTATCATTTTACTAGTATCTCGTAACACAATTGATCTTTTGATGGAGACGAACAGACCAATTTGCTTAATTAATGAGCTCGGCAAAATAACATAGAAAAGTACCTCTGGGCAAACTAAGTTAATTTGGTAAAATAGGAAAATACAATGACAGTTGTCGTAAATTCTATTTCGTCTTTCCAGTCCACATTCTGAAGGTGCTAGGAGTTTGTACCACACTAATACGAAGAGAATGTAAATAATTTCATCTTATGATGGAGACGAACAGACCAATTTGCCCAATTAATGAGCTCAGCAAAATAACATAGGTAAGTACCTCTGGGCATACTAAGTTAATTTGGTAAAATTGGAAAATACAATAACAGTTGTAGTAAATTCTATTTCTTCTTTCCAGTCCACATTCTGAAGGTGCTAGGAGTTTGTACCACACTAATATGAAGAGAATGTAAATAATTTCATCTTTTGATGGAGACGAACAGACCAATTTGCCCAATTAATGAGCTCAGCAAAATAACATAAGTAAGTACCTCTGGGCAAACTAAGTTTTAATTTCGAGTTCATCGACCTCCGGGTTCATTGACCCAATTTTTTTTACTTTTGGTCGGATTACGGTCTTCATATTAACACCCCTTTTTTATTATGCCATGTCATAGAAGACCTCATGGCCAACACATTTGGTCATGTAATTTTTTTCGCGCGATCCCTAGTTACCGAGAAAAAAAATTATTTAGATTTCTGTGACCCAAAAGGGGGTGAAGATGTGGTTTCCAACAAAAGTGTCCCACACAAACGTTGCTCCGAAAGATCTTATCTGTCCACTGAGAACATAAAAAAGGGGGGTCATAATGACACGGTAACCTTCGAAAAAATTACAAAGTCCCTGATCAGGGACATAATTCTGTTGTCATATTAACACCTGTTTTTCAATGCCTCATGTCATAGATGACCTCATAGCCAACACATTTGGTCATGTAATTCTTTTTCGCGCGACCCCTAGTTTCCGAGAAAAAAAATAGATTTCTACGACCCAGAAGGGGGTGAGGGCATGGTTTCCAACAAAAGTGTCCCATACAAACGTTGCTCCGAAAAACCTTATCTGTCCACTGAGAACAAATAGGAAAATACAATGACAGTTGTCGTAAATTCTATTTCGTCTTTCCAGTCCACATTCTGAAGGTGCTAGGAGTTTGTACCACACTAATACGAAGAGAATGTAAATAATTTCATCTTATGATGGAGACGAACAGACCAATTTGCCCAATTAATGAGCTCAGCAAAATAACATAGGTAAGTACCTCTGGGCATACTAAGTTAATTTGATAAAATTGGAAAATACAATAACAGTTGTAGTAAATTCTATTTCTTCTTTCCAGTCCACATTCTGAAGGTGCTAGGAGTTTGTACCACACTAATATGAAGAGAATGTAAATAATTTCGTCTTTTGATGGAGACAAACAGACCAATTTGCCCAACTAATGAGCTCAGCAAAATAACATAAGTAAGTACCTCTGGGCAAACTAAGTTTTAATTTCGAGTTCATCGACCTCCGGGTTCATTGACCCAATTTTTTTTACTTTTGGTCGGATTACGGTCTTCATATTAACACCCCTTTTTTATTATGCCATGTCATAGAAGACCTCATGGCCAACACATTTGGTCATGTAATTTTTTTTCGCGCGATCCCTAGTTACCGAGAAAAAAAAATATTTAGATTTCTGTGACCCAAAAGGGGGTGAAGATGTGGTTTCCAACAAAAGTGTCCCACACAAACGTTGCTCCGAAAGATCTTATCTGTCCACTGAGAACATAAAAAAGGGGGTTATAATGATACGGTAACCTTCGAAAAAATTACAAAGTCCCTGATCAGGGACATAATTCTGTTGTCATATTAACACCTGTTTTTCAATGCCTCATGTCATAGATGACCTCATAGCCAACACATTTGGTCATGTAATTCTTTTTCGCGCGATCCCTAGTTTCCGAGAAAAAAAAAATTAGATTTCTACTACCCAGAAGGGGGTGAGGGCATTGTTTCCAACAAAAGTGTCCCATACAAACGTTGCTCCAAAAAACCTTATCTGTCCACTGAGAACATAAAAAAGGGGGGTCATAATGACACGGTAACCTTCGAAAAAATTACAAAGTCCCTGATTAGGGACAAAAATTTTTGCTTAATTCTGTTGTCATATTAACACCTGTTTTTCAATGCCTCATGTCATAGATGACCTCATACCCAACACATTTTTTGGTCATGTAATTCTTTTTCGCGCGACCCCTAGTTTCCGAGAAAAAAAAATAGATTTCTACTACCCAGAAGGGGGTGAGGGCATTGTTTCCAACAAAAGTGTCCCATACAAACGTTGCTCCAAAAAACCTTATCTGTCCACTGAGAACATAAAAAAGGGGGTCATAATGACACGGTAACCTTCGAAAAAATTACAAAGTCCCTGATTAGGGACAAAAATTTTTGCTTAATTCTGTTGTCATATTAACACCTGTTTTTCAATGCCTTATGTCATAGATGACCTCATAGCCAACACATTTGGTTTTTTCGCGCGACCTTTAGTTTCCGAGAAAAATAAATATTTAGATTTCTACGACCCAGAAGGGGGTGAGGGCATTGTTTCCAACAAAAGTGTCCCATACAAACGTTGCTCCGAAAAACCTTATCTGTCCACTGAGAACATAAAAAAGGGGGTCATAATGACACGGTAACCTTCGAAAAAATTACAAAGTCCCTGATTAGGGACAAAAATGTTTGCTTAATTCTGTTGTCATATTAACACCTGTTTTTCAATGCCTTATGTCATAGATGACCTCATAGCCAACACATTTGGTCATGTAATTCTTTTTCGCGCGATCCCTAGTTTCCGAGAAAAAAAAAATAGATTTCTACTACCCAGAAGGGGGTGAGGGCATTGTTTCCAACAAAAGTGTCCCATACAAACGTTGCTCCAAAAAACCTTATCTGTCCACTGAGAACATAAAAAAGGGGGGTCATAATGACACGGTAACCTTCGAAAAAATTACAAAGTCCCTGATTAGGGACAAAAATTTTTGCTTAATTCTGTTGTCATATTAACACCTGTTTTTCAATGCCTTATGTCATAGATGACCTCATAGCCAACACATTTGGTCTTTTTCGCGCGACCTTTAGTTTCCGAGAAAAAAAAATATTTAGATTTCTACGACCCAGAAGGGGGTGAGGGCATTGTTTCCAACAAAAGTGTCCCATACAAACGTTGCTCCGAAAAACCTTATCTGTCCACTGAGAACATAAAAAAGGGGGGTCATAATGACACGGTAACCTTCGAAAAAATTACAAAGTCCCTGATTAGGGACAAAAATGTTTGCTTAATTCTGTTGTCATATTAACACCTGTTTTTCAATGCCTTATGTCATAGATGACCTCATAGCCAACACATTTGGTATTTTTCGCGCGACCCCTAGTTTCCGAGAAAAAAAATATTTAGATTTCTACGACCCAGAAGGGGGTGAGGGCATTGTTTCCAACAAAAGTGTCCCATACAAACGTTGCTCCGAAAAACCTTATCTGTCCACTGAGAACATAAAAAAGGGGGTCATAATGACACGGTAACCTTCGAAAAAATTACAAAGTCCCTGATTAGGGACAAAAATTTTTGCTTAATTCTGTTGTCATATTAACACCTGTTTTTCAATGCCTCATGTCATAGATGACCTCATAGCCAACACATTTGGTCATGTAATTCTTTTTCGCGCGATCCCTAGTTTCCGAGAAAAAAAAATTAGATTTCTACTACCCAGAAGGGGGTGAGGGCATTGTTTCCAACAAAAGTGTCCCATACAAACGTTGCTCCAAAAAACCTTATCTGTCCACTGAGAACATAAAAAAGGGGGGTCATAATGACACGGTAACCTTCGAAAAAATTACAAAGTCCCTGATTAGGGACAAAAATTTTTGCTTAATTCTGTTGTCATATTAACACCTGTTTTTCAATGCCTTATGTCATAGATGACCTCATAGCCAACACATTTGGTCTTTTTCGCGCGACCCCTAGTTTCCGAGAAAAAAAATATTTAGATTTCTACGACCCAGAAGGGGGTGAGGGCATTGTTTCCAACAAAAGTGTCCCATACAAACGTTGCTCCGAAAAACCTTATCTGTCCACTGAGAACATAAAAAAGGGGGGTCATAATGACACGGTAACCTTCGAAAAAATTACAAAGTCCCTGATTAGGGACAAAAATTTTTGCTTAATTCTGTTGTCATATTAAACACCTGTTTTTCAATGCCTCATGTCATTGATGACCTCATAGCCAACACATTTGGTCATGTAATTTTTTTTAGCGCGACCCCTGATTTTCGAGAAAAAAAAAATAGATTTCTACCTCCCAAAAGGGGGTGAGGGCATGGTTTTCAACAAAAGTGTCCCACACAAACGTTGCTCCGAAAAGCCTTATCTGTCCACTGAGAACATAAAAAAGGGGGGTCATAATGACACGGTAACCTTCGAAAAAATTACAAGTCCCTGATTAGGGACAAAATTTTTTGCTTAATTCTGTTGTCATATTAACACCTGTTTTTCAATGCCTCAATGTCATAGATGACCTCATAGCCAACACATTTGGTCATGTAATTCTTTAGTGAAATAATAATTTTTATATGAACTGTAACATAATATCAATTTTTAATTTGTTATATTTTCAATTTCAGGTTTATTTGCAACATCTTTATAATCCAAGAGACGGCAAGAGAAAGAAAAGAAGACAAATTACACGGTGGAAGATTGACCTTAAGCTGACCGCTGCGCTGGTTCCAACTGGAGAAGAGTGACTGGCGATAGAAGACAGTGGAAGTTGCTAGAGGAGGCCTATGCCAAGAGGCACTCTGAAACGAGAGATATTCTTTAACAACGTTACACACAACAACAGAAACCGTTTCAGCATAGAAGGGCTTATAGTTGTTATTATTATCTCTATAATATTGAAGGCCTCAGCGACTACTGGACAAATGAAGCTAGTAATAAGTATGGACTGAGAACAAACGCGAAAAAGACAAATTTCATGATTATATGTATGTATAATAAGAAAGATAAGAAGAAGCCACAAGTCCTGACAAATGAAAAGTTACTATTAGAAGGCAACCAAATAGAACGCGTTGATAAATTTAAGTCTTACTTAGAGAGTTACATAAACGTACACTGGGACAGTGAACAGGAGATTCGTGCCCGCATCGAACTAGCTAGAAGTGCTTTTTGCAAATTGAAAAAGATATTGTGTAGCCGCAAAGTCAATATGAAACTCCGCATGAGATATTGTATTATGTTCCAAATTGGAAGCCTTCGAGATGTGGATCTACAAGCGTATGCTCCGTATATCGTGGGTTCAAAGGGTATGTTTGTAATATATTGGGTAAAACTAAACGCAGGCGTTTCCTGTTATCGCCGCCAGGCGTTTCGGGGTTCTCACACTGCTAGCGTGGATGGCGTCGCGTGTGGTCCGCCATTGCATTGTCCCGGGCGATATCGGTTTGATTTTAATACGCGGAGCGGTCTCGCGTCTTTTGCTTGTTGTTTAGTTTGAGTGATAATTGTGAATTTCCTGTTTGTTAAATAACTATTGAATTTGTGTTTGTGAAAAACTCTGTTATTGTGACTTTTTCTTGTGAGAGGTGAAACGTGGCTGGCTGTTCACATCTGGCTGTTCCCGAGTGAAACTACGGGAAGAAATCTATTTATTTGTCCTGGGGAATTGAGATCTCAAGGGTTAGGTAGGGTGATTAGGAATTCCCCCTTCCCGAAGACACTCAAGTTTGGATCCGAAGAGAAAGAAGATTTAATTTGGTAAGTGTTCAATTGTAGTTAATTTATAGGTTAGGTTATCATATAGGGCCCTGTAGCTCCCTTCATAAGCTACGGTGGTAGCAGACTGCGTTAAGTTAGTTAGGTTTTAGTCGGGCAAACGTGGTGCCGCGTGGAGATTTTTTCCCGGTACTTATTTTTACCGGTGGTTTTTTCCCGGTGAAGTTCCGGTACAGAATTCTTCCCGCCGCTTCGTTTGTCCGGATTCGCTCTGCGCACATTTTCTGGCAGCAGAGCGTAGTTGCTCTGCACATTTTCTGGTAGCAGAGCGTAGTTTATCTACCCTCTATTTGTTCGTTTGTAAAAAATAATTAATTGTTTGTAAAAATTATTAGATTTTTCTTAGTTTGTTTGTATAAGAATATTTGTAACCTTTTTGTATTTGTTTGCGGTTTGTACCGTGCGTTCCGGGTTTGTGCCATTCTCATACCTACCGCGGTTCTTCGTGTAGTTGTTTGATTTTGTTGTTTTTTATTTACCTTTTGTTATTTTTTGTTTGTGACTTGACGCGATGGCGAAGGCCTCCAATGCTAGGGCGACACTCGCCAACGAATTGAGATGGTTTGTGACGGCCGGAGGACTCCTGTCCCGGAAGGACAGGGAGGGCGCCATACTGCTAAGAGCGGATCACCTCCACTCACGATTGATTAGCGCGGAAGCGGCCATGGCGGCGCTTACCGAAGCCGATCTTACCCCGGAGGCCTACGCAGGTCACATGGCGGACATGGACCAGATCCTGAGTCTGCACGATGATATCGCGGAGGCGGTGACCGCAATAAGGGCGAGACAGGCTGGCGGACCAGCCCCTCGCACACCTGTTAGACAGGAAGGACCAGCGGTTACTGGTCGGCTCCCCACCCTTCAGCTGTCCCACTTTGGGGGTAGGATGGAGGAGTGGGTAGCATATAAAAATATGTTTGAGTCCCTGGTCGTAGCACGACAGGATTTGTCGAAGGCCCAGAAGATGGCCTACCTCCTCTCCACTCTTGAGGATGAAGCGCGGTCGCTCATCCAGCACCTCCGGGTGGAGGACGACCAGTACGACACGGCTTGGGAGTTATTGAACTCCCGCTATCAAAACTTACGTTTGTTAGCGGATGCGCACGCCGCACAGTTGATGGCCCTGCCCAAGGTGGCCAACAGGGCACAGTTGCGCCTGCAGTTGCTCACGCCCGTTACAGTGGCCTGTAACGCGCTCCGCACACTGGGGCTGCCGGTGGACCAATGGTCCTTTTTGCTGGTGCACATTGTATTGGGCAAATTGCCCAATGACATCCGCTCGCGGTTTGAGCGCGAAAATGCGGAGCGGGATAGCACCACCCTACCAACATTCACTGACTTGGTGAAGTTTTTGGAGTTTGAGGCACGGGCTGCTGAGAATACCATGACGGACTCAGCGCCATCCAGAGCGCCTGAACGTAGGCCCTTGGAACCCTCATGGCGAGGAGGCCCCAACAGGGACGGCAACCGCCACCGCGTGGAGCTGGTGCGCGGGTTGCACACACGGCAGCAGTCGCGAGGGACGCGGACTGCCTGCAATGTGGTCGGATGGGCCACAGCCTGCTGCAATGCAGGGACTGGCAGGGACTGCCAGTACAGGATCGGCGCCGCATGGCAAAGCGGCATGAACTTTGCTTTTATTGTTTGGGCGGTCACTATGCACGTGACTGTCCCAGTGCCATACCATGCAGTGCATGCCGTGGGCGGCACCACGCGATGCTTTGCATGAACCGCAACGGGGATGGCACCCGGATGTTGAGGCAGGGGTCCCCTATGGGCGGGGGCGCTCCTGCGCGAAGCCCTCCACCACCGGACGGAGGACGCGGCTTCGCTCGTCGCACCCCCCTCGGGAGGGGGTCGCGTACCTGCGCGGGTCTTGGCGGACCGGGACCACGCGCCCCAAGGTCATGGCCAGTATGTAGCTGGCCAGGCCCCGGATAGGGCCCCCATGGGCGGGGGCCCTAGATCGGACGTGAGAGTGGGGACACCCCCTCCACGCGGGTTACCAATACCCAACACATGCAGCCGCAGCGGTTTTCTCCGCCGCTGCACGAGTACCCACGGCTGGAGTACCACCCGCCGTACCATATGTATGGCCGGGCCGCGGGTTATGCCCCCTCAGATGGGGATGTGCACTCGCCCGCCATATTATCCGGGTCAGTGGCGCGCCCCTGGTTTGGAGAGAGTGGGGAGCCCGTAACTAGCTTGCTCCCTTGCTGGGACAGAGCCGCGGACGGTTCTGCTCCCTACCGCGGTGGTCCGCGTATGGGGTCGTAGGGGGAAGCCATTAATTTGAGAGCTCTGTTGGACTCAGGGGCTCAAAGCAGTTTGGTTACCACTCGAGTGGCACGCCAGTTAGGTTTAGTCGTGGAAGACTCGCCTGTGCCACTTCTTGGAGTTGGTGGCATACAAGTGAAGTGTCTGACGGGCCAGACACTTGTCACCTTTTCTTCGCTGAAGTCCTCCACAATGAGGATCACGACTTCGGCTATGGTAATGGATACCATTGCGGGTTGGCACCCCTCGACAGACATACCGCCGGGTGTGTTGTCTTTGGTTTCGGGTCTGGATTTGGCCGACCCCTTTGTCTTTCATCCCGGCCCAGTGGACTTGCTCCTGGGTTCGGACGTATTGGGTTGGATTTTGTTGGGTACACAGAAGGCTCTGGGTTCGTCTTCACTGATGGCAGTGTCTACGAATTTTGGTTTTGCCCTGATGGGCCCTGTGTTTGATAATGGCACCGCGGAGGAGCCACCGGTTGTCGCATCTGCGTCCTTGGCCAAGACCATGCAAAGGTTTTGGGAGGTGGAGGAGCCACCTATGAGTTCCAGGATGGATCCGGAACACGCTGAGTGCGAAGCCCTTTTTCGATCGACCACGGAGAGGTTGCCCTCCGGTCGGTTTGTAACTAGGTTACCTTTTGTTGCTACACGTCCTAGCCTAGGGCAAAGTAGGGCGCTTGCGGAGAAACGACTGCTGTCCATGGAGCGACGCATGCAGCGCGACCACGTACTTCGCGATAAATATATTGAATTTATGCGCGAGTACGAGGATTTGGGTCACATGTCTCCGGCTCGAGTTGATTGGAGCTCAACTGAGCATTATTTTTTGCCCCACCACGCGGTGGTGAAGGCCTCAACGGGCAAGTTGCGGACTGTCTTTGATGGGTCCGCACCCACTTCGAACGGGGTTTCGTTGAATCTATGTTTGCATTCAGGTCCCAAATTGCATAGGGACATAATTGACATCATCTTGAACTTTAGAAGACATCAAGTGGTTTTTGGCGCGGACATCCGGATGATGTTCCGCCAGACAGTCATACATCCTGAGGACAGGCGATTCCAGTTGATACTCTGGCGTGAGCGCCCTGAGGATCCTGTGACGGTGTATGAACTCAACACAAACACGTATGGTTTGAAATCTAGTCCCTATATCGCCATCAGATCATTGCTTGAATTGGCAGAGCGGGAACGGATCCGCTTTCCCCGTGGGGCTTCCGTGCTGTCACGTGACTTGTATGTAGATGACGTGTGCACCGGAGCCCAAAGTATTGAGGAGGCCCTCCTACTGCGGGATGAATTGATCGAAATATTGAAGACGGGTGGCTACGAGCTACGTAAGTGGTTGTCCAATGAGCCTAGAGTTCTAGAAGGGATCCCGGAGGATCACCAACAGAACCCTCACCTGTTTGAGGATGTGGATGATCCCAACAGGATAGCGGTGCTGGGCATGCAGTACCAGCCGCTAACCGATATTTTCACATTCCAAGTGGACTTGGAAATACCAAAGGTCTGGACTAAGAGAACGGTGTTGTCCGTAATAGCCCGTATGTTTGATCCAAGCGGTTGGATCAGTCCAGTGATATTCTCTGCAAAGTGTCTTCTTCAGAGACTTTGGACTTTGGGCGTCTCGTGGGACGAGCCGCTGTTTGGCTCTCCATTGGATGATTGGCTCGAGTTGTTTTCATCGATTAAGGAAGTCAATCGGATTGCCTTGCCTCGTCGAATATTGCCACCCGGGAAATATCGAGCCAGCCTGCATGGCTTTTGTGACGCGTCGGAGCGAGGCTATGCCGCGTCAGTCTATATGCGGACAGTTGACGCCGATGGCCGGGTCAATGTCTCGCTTTTGTTAGGGAAGAGCAAGGTCGCCCCCATCAGGACTAGGCTGACTATCCCCAAGCTTGAGTTGAGTGGAGCTCACCTTCTCTCTAAATTGTTGCATCACGTTGCCAGTGAGCTGGCGGCCACGGTCGAGATACGAGACATCTTCGCCTGGTCGGATAGCCAGGTCGCGCTTGCATGGTTGCGCGCGGCCCCACATACCTTGGAGGTTTTTGTGGGAAATCGGGTTTCCCAAATCCAGAATATCGGAATTGATATAACATGGAGACATGTGCCGGGAGAGCTTAACCCAGCGGACTGTGCTTCCCGAGGTTGTACGGCACCAGAATTGGTGTCACACCCGCTCTGGTGGGGTCCAGAGTGGCTGATGGGATCAGAAACATCTTGGCCTGTCTGTCAGACAGATGTTACTTCTTTGAGTTTGACTGGGCTCCGTGTACATGCTGTAGTCGCTGAGACGACGTCGGAGCCGGATTGGCTACTTGCTCGGTATAGCAGCTTGGATAAGCTTCTGGGTGTTACCAGTTGGATTAAGCGTTTCATACATAATTGTAGAAACCCACAGGCAAAGCGGTTGGAGCCGATTGCAGGTGCAGAAGAGCGCCGGAGCGCATTGTTGCATTGGGTCCGTGTCGTGCAGACCGGACGGTTTGAGTCAGAGCTTCGTATTTTGCGCGACGGACGCGCTAAGTTGAAGGGCGCGGTCGCTCGTTTGAACCCGTACATCGACTCGGATGGGCTTCTTCGGGTTGGAGGCAGGCTCCGGAAGGCGGATCTTCCATATGAGACTCGCCATCCTCTGTTGTTGCCCAAGGGCGGACCCTTGGTGCAGCTTTTGGTGTCTGATCGACACATTCGTAACGCCCATGCTGGGTGCAATGCTTTGTTGGCTATTTTGCAACGCGAGTTTTGGATTTTGTCTGCCCGAAGAGCAATCCGTAGTGTCCTGTTTCGATGTATTGCATGTTATAGGTTGAAGGCATCCACGATGCAACCACAGATGGGTGATTTGCCCGCTGATCGAATCCGACCTTCGAGACCGTTTGACGGCGTTGGAACCGATTTTGCCGGTCCCTTTTCGATCAAGGCTTCTCCCTTTCGTAATGCCCGTATTGTGAAGGGCTATTTGTGTGTATTTGTTTGTTTGGCCACCAAGGCTGTCCATTTGGAGGTGGTATCGGCTCTGACTACGGAGGCCTTCGTCGCCGCGTTGGATCGCTTTGTTTCGCGTCGAGGTCTACCTTCCCTTATTAGGTCTGACAATGGCACAAACTATAAAGGAACTGTAAATTATCTTAAGGATGTTTCTGTGTTTATTGATAAAAATTGTACTAGTTTAAGTCAAATTGCTGCCCAAAGGGGAATAACCTGGAAGTTTAGTCCCCCAAGTTGCCCCCATTGGGGAGGGATTTTTGAAGCGGCTGTGAAATCCGCAAAGACCCACCTCCGCCGCATTATCGGAGAAACGGCTCTAACTTTTGAAGAGCTGGCCACAGTGTTTTGTAAAGTTGAGGCGGTCCTCAACTCTCGTCCTCTCTGTCCGCTATCTCCAGATCCAAATGACTTGGAAGCTCTCACCCCTGGTCATTTTTTGGTGGGAGGGCCGTTGAATGCCCTGCCCGAATACCCGTGGAAGGATGAACGCGTATATCGGTTGTCGCGTTTTCAAATGTTGCAGCAAATGAGCCAGGACTTTTGGCGTCGCTGGTCGCTTGAATATTTGCATTTGCTGCAGCAAAGAGTGAAGTGGACAGACAGGACTGAGCCTCCCAGGGAGGGTGATTTAGTATTGTTAAAAGAGGCAAATTTGCCCTCATTGCTTTGGCGACGAGCTCGCATATTACGTTTGATTCTTGGCGGAGATGGCACTCCGCGTGTGGCTGAGGTGTTGGTCGACGGTTCGATTTTAAGGAGAGGTGTGACCTCTCTCGCCCGCCTTCCCGTAGAGTAAGCTAGCGGTCTGCTTCTCAGACCGGGACGGGGGATGTTTGTAATATATTGGGTAAAACTAAACGCAGGCGTTTCCTGTTATCGCCGCCAGGCGTTTCGGGGTTCTCACACTGCTAGCGTGGATGGCGTCGCGTGTGGTCCGCCATTGCATTGTCCCGGGCGATATCGGTTTGATTTTAATACGCGGAGCGGTCTCGCGTCTTTTGCTTGTTGTTTAGTTTGAGTGATAATTGTGAATTTCCTGTTTGTTAAATAACTATTGAATTTGTGTTTGTGAAAAACTCTGTTATTGTGACTTTTTCTTGTGAGAGGTGAAACGTGGCTGGCTGTTCACATCTGGCTGTTCCCGAGTGAAACTACGGGAAGAAATCTATTTATTTGTCCTGGGGAATTGAGATCTCAAGGGTTAGGTAGGGTGATTAGGAATTCCCCTTCCCGAAGACACTCAAGTTTGGATCCGAAGAGAAAGAAGATTTAATTTGGTAAGTGTTCAATTGTAGTTAATTTATAGGTTAGGTTATCATATAGGGCCCTGTAGCTCCCTTCATAAGCTACGGTGGTAGCAGACTGCGTTAAGTTAGTTAGGTTTTAGTCGGGCAAACGTGGTGCCGCGTGGAGATTTTTTCCCGGTACTTATTTTTACCGGTGGTTTTTTCCCGGTGAAGTTCCGGTACAGAATTCTTCCCGCCGCTTCGTTTGTCCGGATTCGCTCTGCGCACATTTTCTGGCAGCAGAGCGTAGTTGCTCTGCACAGGGTAATTAATGCCGAGCTCCTACGGAGAATGAATAAAAAGTTGGAAGTGTTGAAGTGTGTCAAAAAAAGGAAGCTGCAATATTTCGGACCCGTCACGAGAGGGGAAAAATACCGCATTCTTCAGTTCGTAATGCAGAGGAAAATCCAGGGCAAACGTAAACCCGGAAGGAGAAAAACCTCTTGGCTGAAGAACCTAAGAGACTGGTTTCACTTGAGTACCCGGACGCTCTTTCGTGCAGCAGCTTCAAAAGTCCGATTAGCCATGATGGTCACCAATCTTCGATGAGAAACGGCACTATAAGTAGAAGAAAATCTTCATATAATGATAAATTTTATGTTTTTATTGTCGGTTGATGATGTTTATGGAAGTAAATTTAAGCAGATTATGTGCAGACCGCAACAAAGACATAAAAGACGTTTGCTGTTGCATTTGACTGCTTTGCTAATACGAAATGAATGTAAATAAATTCATCCATAAATAGAGACCAGCAGGCCTCCATTAATGGATGAAATTCGAAAAAATGTTCCCAACTAATGAATCCATACTAATATTATAAATGCGAAAGTTTGGATGTGAGTTTGTGAATTTGTGAGTTTGTGAGGATGTTTGTTACTCAATCACGCAAAATCTACTGGACGGATTTCGATGAAATTTGGTACAGAGGTAGATAATGACCTGGAATAGCACATAGGCTACTTTTTATTCCGGGAAAAAGCACTGTTCCCGTGGGAAATTCACGCGGGCGAAGCCGCGGGCAAAAGCTAGTTAATTTAATAATAGTTAATAGATTTAAAGTCAGTTTTTTCATAATTGTCCTATTATGTAACCAATATTACCATGTCTTTTTATGATTTTACAACAATATAAATTAAAATATACTTTTTAGGAAATTACTTTCGTGGTTAACAAATGCTTTACTTTAGAATGTTTAGGTTTGAAATAATATTTGATTTATATTCAACAAAAAGTACTGTGAAGATTGTTTGCATAATAGGACAATAGGGTATTTGACAATGTTTTTTTATTTTATTTATGGAAAGATCATGTAAAAGTTTAATAACGAAGGAACTGTTTTTATTTTTTTAAATTTCGACTTAATTATCACTGGTATCAGTTCGGTAACTGGTCGGCGTATTTCGTTACTATGAATTTGAAATAACTAGGTACCTAATTAAATCGAAAACAAATAAAATAAAAACAGTTTTTAATAAAACTTGTATATGCTCTTTCGGGTTATTGTAAATTCGTCCCTAGAGTTAATTTGGTACCTAATTAATATTCCATACTTTCAGAGTAAATTCGGTACTTCGATAAAAATTATAAAATTTTTGTGGTAAATTTGCTACTCAAGTTTATTTTATGTAAAATGTACAGTTAGCAGTAAAATGATAATTCACAATGTAGTATTAACTTGCAGATTTTTAGCAGAGCAGTATGTAAAATTATAACTATTTTATACCGTGATAATTGAAAACTTATAATTATTAATACTTTGATTTATTGACTATGTCAATAAACTAATTGTCATACTTTTGATACATATAGATACATTAAAATTAACTCGACTGATTTTATATATAACTAGCTATTGTCGTAAATTAATATTTAATAATAATACCTACCTATCAACTATTAACTACCCTATCAACCTACTTTGATTTTATCATATTAGGTGCTTCATTTTTGTTGCTGTCTGTACGAAAAACCTTACGTACCGAATTTACTATAAAAACAACAACGAGGGACAAATTTACAGAAAGTTTTTAAGTACCGAATTAACTCTAGGGACGAATTTACAATAACCCATTTTTTCTTAATGAAATATAAAATGAAATAATGATGATGCGACATTTCAAGAAGATTGGTTCAGTAGATAAAGCGTAAAGTGAAGAGGTAACAAACTAATAACAAAACAAACAAACTTTAACTATTTGTAATAGGTATCAGTTAGGATAAGGAAAAGATACAAACAAACTTGGATATATAATCACAACCAGCCAATTTGGTTGCGATGCAATTTTTGTTAATTGACATAAGTTATTTTTTTTTATCGTAATTTTTCAATGATCACGGTATAAAATAGGTAGTTATAATTTGACATATTGCTCTGCTAATAATCTGCTAGTTGTTAATACTACCTACATTGTGAGTTATTTCATCACCAAGTCCAAGGCCGTTGCAGCAGCAACGGAAGCAGATAGCCTCAAAAGGCGCAAATTTGTGGTTATTGGCAATAACTACATTTTTGAGCCTTTTGGGGTGGAAACGTTGGGACCATGGGGTCCATCAGCTCACCAGCTTTTTATTCTTATTTCGAAAAAGCTGGTCGAGGTATATCGCGACCAAAGGGTTGGCAGCTTCTTTGGCCAAAGGCTAAATATACAGCTTGGCAATGCAGCCAGCCTTTTGGGAACGTTGCAGCGGGGTTACGCTTTACAACTGTTTATTATTTTTTATTTTTGTATTCCTTATAGGCTGGTTAAATTAAGATTCAATGGGAACTTAAAGCCTACAAGAGCTTTTATTGTTTTAATGGCTTCGTTAGTAGCCCAATATGACTACCCCAGCATTTCCCCATCCAAAAGGTTGTGCTTGGGGCACAGGGGGTAAAAATGTATCTACAAAAAGGGTTATTGTTGCGGTTCTACTATTATATCTCGAAAAAGACCCACAGTATTTCAAAAACATAGTCCTATAAAAAGATTCAGAGCATAAAATTTTGCATTTAATGGGACTAAATACATATTTTTGGGACCACCCAGTCCCATACTAGAGCTCATTGAAGTTTAACAAATTCCACAGATATTTCAAATGCAAAATTTTTGATGTGTGAGAGAAGGTATGTTTGATACTCAACTACGCAAAATCTACTGGACAGCTTTTAATGAAATTTCATACACTGCTAGAAAAATACAGAATATAGCACATAGGATACCTTTTATCCTGAAATTCCTACCGAGTAGGGCCCCGGGGCGCAGCTAATATAGCATTTTTCATAGGTATGGTAAACTTGCTAAACCCCGGGGCTCTGCTCACTTAGGAATTTCGAGATAAAAATTACCATAAATGAATTTTCAAGACTTGCTCTATTTGTGTGCCAGATTTCCCCAAGATCCGCCCAGTAGACTGTGTGATTGAGTGGCAAAAATTGCAAGTTTGTATGGGAACTTTATCATTTATGATAATATATACTAGATGCGCCCCGAGGCTTCGCTCCCATAAGAATTTCAGAAAAAAGTACACTATGTGCATTTTTAGGTTTAACCCTACTCGTGTACCGAATTTCATCGTAATCTGCTCAGTAGATTTTGTGTGATTGAGAAACAAACATACATCCGACATGGCATTTAATACTAGCTGACGACCGGGGCTTCACTCTTGTGACAATTTCAGAATAAAAAGTAGCCTATATACTTTTAAGGTTTTACTCTACTCGTTTATCAAATTTCATCGAAATCTGTTCAGTGGTTTTGCGTGATTGAAATTAGTGAATTAGTTATAAAAATTTAAAATTTGTTCAAGTTCAATGAGTAATTTTATGGGAACGGGTTGTAAAAAAATTATGTATTTACTCTCATTAAATGCACAATTTCATGCTCTAAAGCTTCCATTAAGACTATTGTTACGAAATTGTGAGTCTTTTTATAACATAGAATTGTAAAACCGCAACAACACCACTTTTGACGGTACATTTTATCCCCTGGGGCAACAAATGAAGCTCCTAAGATAGTAAGCTAAGTAGTTGGCTTTTAAAGTCTATTCGTCTTTTTTTTATTTAATTCTACCGGCCTATTACCTTAGTTTTAAATTTTAGTATTTTATATCAATAGAATTAATTAAAATTACATTTGCAAGTTCAACCACAAAAAAACCCGCCAAGGGCGAGTCAAGCTCGCGCACCGAGGGTTCCGTACACGAAAAGCATCTCACATAATAGGTCTAACTAAAAGACCTACTAGTTTGAAAAACAAACTTAACTTTGCAGTTCGATCCCTAGGATTAATACCAGATCGAGCGCAAAAATAAGTTTGTAACGCTTTTTTAGACTTCCAACAACATATTTACAACTTTCAGATTTATTCCTGTATAAATAAGTACTGTTCGACCTTGCTTTTTGCCAAAAGACATTGTTCATCGCCGGCTTACTGCGGACAGTTCGTTCAATAAATTAAAGTATTATCATTCATCATAATTAATGTCAAATAGATTTTCGGAACATATATTGGAGTATGAATATCTATAATTAAAATATACCATTTTGTAAGTATTTTTTGCGATTCCGTTATTAATATCAAAGATGTCGGTTCTCACGTATTTTCTAGGATGCCATTATTTAGAATAATATTACATTTAAGTAGTTTATTTTTATTCTTTGATGAAAGATTGGATTAATTAGGTAATTTTTTTAGCATAATATGTTAGTTTTATTTATTAAGTACACTCATATCATTTCATATTTATATTATTGAATGAAGAATTATGTATTTATTTTAATTTTTACTTAAGTAATTCAATATTGCGTTTTCTTTACCTGGTAACACTCGATTCTTCAGCGCGGCTTGATTTTGACGTTGACAAGTTGTCGTCGGTCGACATTGACACTTGGATACATGTCAACAACTGTCAACGTCAAAATCAAGCCGCGCCTAAGAATCGAGTGTTACCAGGTAAAAAAAGGCAATATTGAATTGGGTATTTAAGTAAAAATTAAAATAAACGTTGACGTATAATTTTGATTATTTTTTTGCTGAAAGAGACCGTGGATCCGAGTATTCAATATTAATTTCAACTTGATACCTTCAAGCGTTCTTGAGAAAAAGAAGTTTCACAGACAGACAGACGGACAACAAAGTGATCTTATAAGAGTTCCGTTTTTACCTTTTGGGGTACGGAACCCTAAAAACATTAAAAAAATTGTTAAAATGTAACATAATATACATTTTTAATTTGTTTTTATTTTTATTTCAGGTTTATTCTATATAATGTATATTGTTTATGTCACTATTATGTCGCTTGATGTTTATGGAAGTAAATTTAAGCTGATGGCCACAACAAAGACGTACTTAATGTACAATTTGCTGTTGCGTTTGACTGCTTATAATATGAAATGATTGTAAATAGTACCAATAAACGTTTTTTTTTAAATAAACATGTTAATTGTATGACCCACACGAGATGTTTTTATACCTGTAAGACCCGTGAAGGCCGATTTTTTTAATTTTATCGATATCGATGTTTTGTTTCTGACCTAGTAATTAAAACATCGATATCGATAAAATTACTACATCTCTATTTTTGCTGTTAGGTTGGCCAATCAATTTGCCAGTCGTTAAGGTTGGCAACGTTTCGGTCTTTGCGATTTGACACTTCCGCCGTTTGACATTTCTTTATGTTCATTTTGCTCTATGGGAGTCCCGTCTCTTAAAACGTAGTGATTATATGCTCTTTGTCTATTTGTTTTGTTGTGAGCAAGTTTTGTGTTTGTATTTTACAAATTAATAATTTTTAGTGAACTTAGTTAATAGATAGAAGAAAATGGGGAAAAATAAGACGATTCCAAGTGGAGAACGCACATTAATATTACGAGTTCTACACTTTTTTGAGGAAGAAAAGAAAAAGGGTTCACCACTTCTTCCTCTGAAGAAAGCTTTAAGTAGGACTAGTACTGCTACCGGAGTCAGTCTAAGTACAATAACTCGCATTAAAAAGGAAGAAATTAAGATTCTCCAGGTAAACAAGTTATTTTAGTATGAAGATATTGTTTATGCTGAAATATTCTTGAATTCATGTATCTTTTTTTATAGTGTTTTATTCTATTTCTTAGTGAACGTTATAAACCCTCTTTTAATCCTTCAACAACGAACATATCTTCTAATTGATAAATAATTTATTTGCACACACAAAAACACATTCACACAGCAACTCGATAAGTACATCTATTGTTAAACAATTGTCATTATTAGATCGATGCTCTGTTTTCAGGAAATGTCATTATCAACAGCCTGTGAAGCTGGTCCTGGGGAAATTACATCATCAACTCTTATTCCAAAATCAAGGCCAGAAATTGTACTCCCAACCCCTGGAAAGAAACGCAGGCCAGCTTACAACAAATTAAAAATTGATGAATTCACAATTAGTGCAATAAAAAATATAGTAAACGACTTTTATAAGGAAAAAAATGAACTACCAACACTGAAAAAAATTTTGGCCGTAGCAAAAGCAGATTTCAATTTCCCCGGACAAAAAGAGACACTTCGAAAAATCTTAAGAGAAAAATGTGGTTACACATTTACAAAATGCATGAAGAAAAGTAATCTATTGAGAGGTGGAAACGAGATAGGTTTTTGGCGAGCTCGTAACTCCAAATCAAAAGAGAAAAAGCAGTTTGCAGACAAGAAACATGAAAAAAAAGATGTTAACAATCAAATAGACCATGAACATGATAGACTAAACACAACTGAAGATAATCATAATAATCTCAGTAAAACGCAAACTCATCTAAGTGAAGTAAAAAATGAATTGTATAAGATGAATAATGTAATAGCAGAAATGAAAAATGTACAGAATGAATGTAATCAGGATGAATTTAGTATTGATGAAATTGAACATAATACAAATCAGAATCTAATAGGAACTAATGTCACCACAATAGAAATGCAGTTGCTTGGTTCTGATGATCAAATGGAATATCTCAATCATTGAAGAATTATTATTATTACTTACTACTATCTTTTGCCCGCATGAATTTCTCACGGGAAAGTGCTTTTTCCTGGGATGAAAGGTACCCTATGTCCTTCTCAGTACTTCGAACTATGTGTATGCAAAAATTCAGAAAGATTGGTTCAGTAGATAAAGCGTGAAGAGGTAACAAACAAATAAACAAACTCACTTTCGCATTTATAATATTCGTTAGGATTAGGATAATGTTATTTGATCCCAAAATATTTCCAACATTCTTAGTTCTTACAATTTACCAACGTAAGAATCTAAATAGTTTTTGCAGACTTGAATGCTGGTATATGTAATTTTAATGGCAATATTTTTATGATTATGATGGAGGCCTTTGAGCAGCAGTGGGACGGTATAGTAGGTTAATAAAAAGAAATAAAAAAATGACAGAAAAGGTGCTATTTATTGTAAATGGTTAAAACACATTGATAAGTATAGTATAATATATTGTGTTGAGACATTATTAGACATACTCTACCTAAACTCTGTTTTGTCCTATTATGTAAACAATCTTACCATGTCTTTTTATGATTTTACAAACATATAAATTGAAATAGACTTTTTAGGAAATTACTTTTGTGGTTAATTAATATTTTACTTTAGAATGATTATGTTGGAATTAATATTGATTTATTTTCAACAAAATTCAACAAAAAGTGCTGTGAAGATTGTTTACTTAATAGGACAAGTGAAAAAACGAAGTTTTCAGGAAATAGGTTGTGGTCAAGAGCAAACCCATATTTAATAAAAAAAATAGGTGTATATGTAACTTAAATCCTTGGGGGAGGCCTTTGTCCAGCAGTGGACGTCTTTAGGCTGAGACAGACAGACAGACAGACATATGTAACTATTGAGTGTAATGCTCTGAGAACTATTGATGATGTTTAGACATTTTGATATTATAATATAATTATGCATAGTGTGTTATCCCAAATGAATGTAAGGAACCCCTGTTTGTTATTCTCCGCAATCCCTTGGAAATTGATTTTTGAAAAAAGTACCTTCTGTTTGATTTTGGATCTTTAACCATATCCATACCAAATTTAATCAAAAGTTATCTACCCTCGTAAGCGTAAAATACAAACATTTACAATGTTAGTATGGATTGATGTTTACTCTCTGACCTCTGTTATATGGCCACTACTTGAATGTTTTAAGATATGGTACTAGTATTATGATATTATGTAATTGAAATGAAGATCTTCTATAAATAAATATGTATATTTATAAATAAACAGTAAGAAATATAAATTTTGATTTTATTTTTCCCTCAGAAAATATAAGTTTTAATGTTTTTTTAGTGTACCTGAAAATGAACACCTTATTAAATTACTTTGTTAAATTATCAAATTTAAAAATTTACCCCTCAGTTCGGAGTAGTTATTAGTATATTACTCCGATCCGAACTAATGAATGAATCCCCACATATGGGGTAATAAAAAATAAAAAAAATAAAATAAATAATTTTTATTGCAGCCAAAATTGCCATATCAAAATAAAAAGTAGGTAAAAATAAAATAAAAAAAAAAAGAATAGTACCTAGAACTTATCTAGGACCCGTCATTACTTTCGGTTCTCGCACCGATGAACCTCCAACCAGTACCTAAATATAGGACTGTTCAGTCCGCAGCTCACCGCCCTCAGTATGCTGTTATCAGAGCGACGCAGCCTCTCCCAGAAGGAAGCAATGCGCACTCTCATAACAGCAAAGAAGTCCGGCACTCTCGCTTCGGCGAACATGCCCGACGCACTGCAGTAGCGTGGCAGTCGCATGAGAGTGCGAAATGCGTCATTATATTGCACCCTCATGGATTTATACGCATTTTGCGTAAAGTTAACCCAGAGTTGGCAAGTGTAGAAACATTGGCAGTAGGCATTGAATAATGTCAACTTAACCAATTTACTACACTTGGCAAATCTACGCGCCAGCATGTTGCACCGAACCGTCAGTGCCCGTCTTTCTCTGTCGATGTCCTGGTCGTCCTTAAGATCAGGCGTTAGAATGTGGCCTAAATACTTGAACCGCTGCACAACCCGCACAACAGAGCAGTTCATTGTAATTTCGGGTACGTTCTCCGGTCCTCTACCAGACTTAAAAATCATCATTTCAGTTTTATTGGCATTATATTTCAGTCCATGTGCATTAGCATAATGCTCACAGACTGAAACCAATTTCCTTAAAGCTTTGATAGAGGGGCTGAGCAGCACCATGTCATCAGCATAGCTGAGGTTGTTAACACATACCCCGCCTACATGACAACCAATCCCGGTGCTCCTCAGCTCCTCTATCAGACCATTGATGTACACGTTAAAGAGGTCCGGAGACGTTAAACCCCTTGGCGTACGCCGCAATCTAGTCTATATTCACTAGATGTCGTGTCGCCCCATTTTACATGATTTGTTTGGTTTCCGTACCAATAACTCAACAAGTCTACTACTGCATTAGACACACCCAAACCGCGAAGTTTGTTCCAGAGAATTTCATAATTCACTAAATCAAACGCCCGGCTAAGGTCCAGAAAGCACGCATAGACTGTTGTACCGCGGCTTCTATAGTATTCAATAGTGTACTTTAAAGATACAATAGCAGAATCCGTTGATAGACCAGGACGGAAACCAAACTGAGCATCATCAACCCTGACATTTTTAAGAAGTTCGGGCTGTAGCAGCCGTTCAAGTATTTTACCCATTATAGTTCCAAGGGAGATGGGTCTATAATTGGAGGAAATCCCCACATTTCCCGTTCTGTTTTTGACGATTGGCACCACAACAGTCTTCATGAGATCGGGCGGCAAGTAGGAGAATTTCGCACATAGAGTAAATAAGGCAGCCAATTTGGAGAGCAATATATCTCCTGCGAAAAGAATGTGTTCCAGGCTCAGGTCGTCATGGTCGGGAGACTTGCCAGATTTCATGGCTTTAACTGCTCGTGCGACATCCTCCCTGAGAACCGAACAGTGTCCTCAGAGCCCAGACAGATGCTGTTCGTGTTTAAATGTTCACTCGAGGGCACAGGCAATGGATCGACCTTAAAAGCTTTAGCAAATATTTCAGCTATCGGTTTGTGATGAAGCACGCCATCTACGCTAGCGGGTAAACTTTGCTTATGATCAAACTTTTTACTTCTTTCCAAAAACTAGCAAAATTATAGTCCTTTCTATGTTTGGCCAAGATATCTAATTTAATTTTTTCCCTATTATTTTGACACCATTTGAGCTTGTTTTTAAATTTTTTTCGACTTTCTGTCATAGCCTTGTAAAATGCTCCCGTAGATGGCTTGCCGTTGCAGACCCAGTCGTTAAAATTTAGTCTGTACTGCTGATGGAGTTCCCTCACGTGGAGGTTCCAACCTACGACCTCTTTATTTCTCACTACCTTGTTGGTGCGAGAACTGAAAGAACCTACAGCTGCTTTTTGTAATACACTCACAATGTCATTATATAAATTACTAATAAATATTAAATGTTCACTAATATTTTTACATTTTTTACCATTACAGTTGTCACAAGTTAAAATATGATTAATACATTGTAAATTTGTCTGACAATAATTATAATATTTATCTATCTGACTAGAATTCCTATTTCCCCAACGTATCCCTGTGGGAACACTTATATCCTCGCTTACAATACTTTCCCTCACTTCGCTAATATTACATACAATACTCATCGGGAAGTGGTCCGACCAAGAGACATTGTTGTTTACGCTAACAGAGTCGATAGTATCCCACGCTGCCTGTGTTGTGACACAGTGGTCCAACCAACGGGGAGTACCGTGAATATTGCTTACAAATGTATATGCTCCCGAGTCTATGCCCAACTTCTCGATATCCGCACATTGCCATTTGTGTTCGTCACAGAAACTAAATAGTTCGCGCCTAAATTTGGCAGTAGGATGGGAATTAAAATCGCCAACTATAAATGCAGCTTGTACGCCACTCTCTTCTACAATGGCACTCACATGAGTAATGACGACGTAATGCATGACGACAAGTGAAAAAACGAAGTTTTCAGGAAATAGGTTTTAACTATTGAGTGTAATGCTCTGAGAACTATTGATGATGTTTAGACATTTTGATATTATAATATAATTATGCATAGTGTGTTATCCCAAATGAATGTAAGGAACCCCTGTTTGTTATTCTCTGCAATCCCTTGGTAATTGATTTTTGAAAAAAGTACCTTCTGTTTGATTTTGGATCTTTAAATCCATACCAAATTTAATCAAAAGTGATCTACCCTCGTAAGCTTGAAATACAAACATTTACAATGTTAGTATGGATTGGTGTTTGCTCTCTGACCTCTGTGATATGGCCACTACTTGAATGTCAGATATGGTACTAGTATTATGATATTATGTAATTGAAATGAAGATCTTATTTTTTTATTTTAAGAAAAAATCTATAAACAAATATGTATATTTATAAATAAACAGTAAGAAATATAAATTTTGATTTTATTTTTCCCTCAGAAAATATAAGTTTTAATGTTTTTTTAGTGTACCTGAAAATGAACCCCTTATTAAATTACTTTGTTAAATTATCAAATTTAAAAATTTACCCCTCAGTTCGGAGTAGTTATTAGTATATTACTCCGATCCGAACTAATGAATGAATCCCCACATATGGGGTAATGCATGACGACCATGCAGTCTTTGTAAAAAAAAAAGAATGAGCAACGTCTAGTCAAACCATAACATGGTTTTAGGCGCCATAGAGTATTATTATATTGTATATAAGGATGTTCCTTTGGCTAAATAAATAAAATAAACTGAGGAGGGGTAAATTTTACCCTGTCTCAATCCATTTTTAATCTACCCGTGTACGTAATAAATTTCCTCAAAATACGCTGAGCGTATAAGGCATTAAGCAACACGGACTCTTCCGGGCCGCGCGCGGAAGTCCTTGTTGCTCGAAGGTATAAGGCCTCTGACAAACACCAATATAATTGCTAATATTTGGAAAATTGTAAATGTAAAAGTATGTTTATTTTATTTTATTTATTGAGGAACAACTAACAATTACATAATAAAATCCTTATATGTATTACATGCAACACTTGGTAATTATACTACGACGTTGCTTCCTCGATATTTACGAGTATTTAATTCACTAAGCAGCTCGCTCTGCTATGTACCAGGCATGACACAATTTTTAGAGATTCAAAAATAAAATAAAAGAAATTTCGTCCAGAACCGACATTCGTCACCCTACCCCGATACATCGCCGGTCACCGCGGCGAAGGACTTCATTCGCTTTTTGTGTGCGGGCATGGCAACACACACACTACAACAATATTTTTATTTTTTATTTTCTTTTTATTCCAAGTATCTGGAATATCTTAAAATTAATTTATAACTTCAGTGTCAGTGGAAAATAACGTACTTTAAGTTCATTACACTCGTAAACAACGAAAAATGTAAGTATTTTTTTATTACCTGAATATCTGGTTTGAATATTAACGATACTTTGAAAAAGTTATAATGCCTAACAAAATGTTAGTCAACTACATATTCATGTTGCATTGGCTACTATTACTCGTACGTAACCGTGATTTTACATCACACCTGTGTAAGCCTGCGGGTACTTTGATAACATTTAATCATAAACTCAACAAACAACGGTCGTTAGACCAATTGATTTTTTTCCGCTGACCCAACTATGCACCTACCTTCCTTTTATCTTGGAATTGTCTGTGCATGATATTGCATAATACAATATCGCGAATAGTATCTCGCGTTCCGAGTTGCGATTTTACATGAATCGTAACCGAAATATGCGTCGCATGTTTATGTTTTACATTTGTAAAAACATTTTTTCGTGGCAAAATCACGAATCTACATATGTATGGATAATTTTCTTCTTATTTCTTGATTGTTCTTACCGTCGTTAAAAGTTAAACGCAAGGCCCAATTGGGTTATTTGTTGATGAAAGATTAATCATATTAAAATACGATATTACAAGTATGTTCAGAATTTAGATTCGCAATAAGTCTGGGTCCAATTCTATAATGAAGACCCTGGAATAATTGTGTAAACAAGATTTTAGCCAAGCATAAGCTGTCATCATTGCATCATTTAAAAGTAAACTTTTATTCGTTACGTCAATTGCTTAATTGTTTATTGTGATAAAAACGTACGTACCTATTTTGTACGCTTTCGACTTTTTCGATTTTAACGTTACTTCGTTAGTCACTGGATGGGTCGGTCTCAACTGTATTCACAGTCTTAAAAACCAGTCAAACCCCATTGGGCCCACTTGATGCCCTAATCCTCCTTACCCACCCATGGGGAAGGACAGTGCCCCAATATTGGGGACATTAAAATAGCTATGATGATGGCGGTTGGTCTACGGGTAGTCAACGAGGAGTCTACAGGCGATCTACGGGTACTCTACGGGTGGACTACGGGTGATCTACGGGTGGACTACGGGTGATCTACGGGTGGACTACGAGTGATCTACGTGTGGACTGTGCTATGCACATATAGAACTACAATGCGATTGTAGTCGCGTGTGCACTTCCCAATAGATCTACAATGCGATTGTAGACAGGGATATATATTTACCCTTAGAATTACAATGCGATTGTAATCAGGGTTTTACACTATAGTCAAGCACATACAGAATTACAATGCGATTGTAATCACGTGTGCTCATTACGACCCAATAGAACTACAATGCGATTGTAGACGGGGTTAGAATTACAATGCGATTGTAATCAGAGCGACTATAGTCAAGCACATATAGTCCGATAGAAGAACAACAACAACGCAGAAGATTCAGCAGCATGCAGCCGCCCAGTTTCCCTATGCAAAATGGGCCCAATCAAGAGGCTTAACTACAAAATCTTCGCGCTAAGTAAAGTATTACCTAATATAACTACGATATAATCGTAGTCTAGTTTATATATTACACCTATATAACAGCACATATAGAACTACAATGCGATTGTAGTCGCGTGTGCACATTATTCTAATTTTTTGCCATTTCGACTCGAGATGATGATGATGATTATTACCTTATTGAACTACAACGCGATTGTAGTCAGGTATACACATTATTACCCATTAGAACTACGACGCGATCGTAGCCTGGTTTATAAAGTATCTTTACCTACTTACTAATTTTATACACACTTATATTAGCACATACAGAACTACAATGCGATTGTGGCCAAATCTACACATTATCAGCCAGATATACTTAATAGAACTCCGTGGACAAGCTACTATCCAAAGTATAACTATGCAAATAGTATTATTATCAGATGATAACCATGTGACGAAAGTGTGTATCTTACTATACATTTCGAACACCCTTTAAGTATCTATTACTTATCAAAAGATTACTAGACTGATACAGTCAAGTATTATTTTTTCTGGCTGCGTAAGTTCTTAGAACTATAATGATGTTATAACCATGCACTGTCAGTATTAACTAAGCTCTGTTCATTTCAGCTAAACGCGAACTTCGAGTCTCACAACTATTGGCAGTGACAGATTATCTGTATGTATCTGTTGTTATAAATGTTTGTACATCAGGACTAATGAAAATCGCCGACCATTGCTGGTCATCATAACAGGTATGTACTCATACCAAATATCTAAACATTGGGTGAAGCGCATGGAGCCCAAGAGAAAGTTGGGATACGGAGTTCGGTAAACTAAGAAAAGGAAATCCACTCATCAATAGAGATGAATATTCGCCAAATATACATAAACTAGATAATTTACTTTTTGTTTTCGTTCATCGTAAGTAATTATACTAACACGCTGGATTTACAATATACACGACTGATACACTTATTTAATACCTTTAATAAATTGACTGATCAATCGATCAATCAGTTATGTGTTTTATATTTCATATATACATAACCAACAATGTACTTTATGTCAATATTGTGTATGGCGTCAAATTTAACAGTATTTTAAATAAACTGTTCAGGCGATCAATTTTCTCCTAAAAGTATGTATAATGAAATATTTTCATTTTCAGTCCGGATGACTCCGGAATCACCCAATATCGGGTCAACACCCGATACCGGTCTCTTTCTCTGTTTATAATTAGCAACTCACTTCATTGACAGTTGCCCATGTATATTTATATACATAAAGAATATAATATACATAAAGATTCTGCCTCTTGATTGATTTTTTGCAGACCTCATCCAAATTCAATAAGTAACAATACCTAATACAAACTGAGAATGTGTACTTACTTATTACTACATACTATATTTCAATACTTATACATGATCAAGCTTTTCAATCTAATTTACCGACTTTTACGTTCACTGTAATACAGCAACGCTCTAAAGCACCTTATAAATGGAATAAAAGTGCCTCAAGCCAGTTAAAGTACTGTTTTTTTTTTTTTTTTTGGACAAATTAAAGTAAGATACAAAGACTTGTTTCTTAAGAATTAGACATTAGCCCTTAGCTCAAGCTTGAGCAAGCAAAGTACTGAACAAAATTAGATACTCAGTATGTTGCTTTTAGTTTCTGTTTATGGGGATTCAAATAGCCAATATAGCAATACCTATTTTCTGATCGTAGATGTGTTAAATATTCTACGTATACTCGATTCTTTGGTACCAATATCCCCATCATTCTACTAATAATTCAATTTCCTCCGCAAATTTAATTCAACAACTGATGCATAATTTATAGATATCGATCTTTGTGATTTAGATGCGATTTTTTTTGATCGATACAAAGAAATAATAATGTTATAATGTAGTATAAAATGGACTTTTATTTTTTCTACAGCTACAGTAATTATCACAAATTACTCCTAGCAAAGGTCATCTGCAATGACTTGCGTGAGTAACTTACCATTTGGAGAAGTAATCTATTATCGAGAATCTCTCTCTCTCTCTCTCTCAGCCTAAAGACGTCCACTGCTGAACAAAGGCCTCCCCCAAGGATTTTATCCGTGGGGGGTTTTGCCGTAATCGCCACGCTTGGCAGGCGGGTTGGCGATCGAGAATCTAATCACAATTAAAGACCCTCTTGTCATTACACGTCCTTTACCTATACGTTACATAACTTTTAGATTCTTCTTTCGGAAAACTAAGTATCATAACTATTTTCTTCTTAATATGTACTTGTTGCCGGAAACATAATAAGCTTGTACAGTAAGTACACTTGAATTTCGTTTGTTGAATTCAGTATTTCGTTAATAGTTCTAACTAAAGGCACGTGCATACGAGTACGTACTCATAACAAAAGTTATAGTGAAATCATCGTACTGTGGCCGATTCACCTATATATTCGGCTAAGTATAGTCTATTAAAACAGTGAAGTTTTACTAGTATATTTCAACAGAAATGTACCGACCTCAAAATTTGCATACTTGTTCATGTTTTTCCTTGCAAATTAATATATATTTGTCAGGTAAAGATATTTCTCGAGTACTTAGTACTTATAGTAAAGAATCCTAAATTAGTATCGTGTCCTTTTACACATTAACCACCCAGAAGTATATGTTCATAATCAATACAATAAAATAAAGCTTCCTGACATTAGGCAGTAAAAATTCTAGTCGATATTCGTAAAATTAATTCTGTGCAAACATATCTACCTGCGTTGAGTTCACTATTGCTGACTAAAAAATGTTCATCCATCACATCTCTCTTAGTAAATATTTACGTTTTAAAGTTAACATATCTTATTCCGAAATAAGCCTGTTAAATCTTAATATCCGGTCACACAGGGAATAACTATGGTGTTAATTTGGTTATGTTAATTATTGTCCCATAGGGTATACTCATAGAACTTTTAATCTGTTTCTTGTTAACTGCTTGACATTTTTTCTCTCAAAATATCAAGGCTAGCAACCAAAGTTTGTAATCTACCGAACTTAAACATTGTATTTGATAAGCTTTAATTTTTTTTTTACCATTACAAAATGAAAAAACCGGCATTGCATCATATAGCCTATTCGAAGATTTTTTTATCTTATTTCGTAAATTTTTCATTTAAATCTAATATCTTTGTGGAAGATAGTCGTAGATACAAACTACATTCGTATTTATTCATGTAACTAATCATCCTATAGATAGATTAGATACTTTGAGTATCTAAGGAACCACTTCTAATATCTCACATTAAAAAATAATAATTATTATTATTATTATAATGATTTAAAAATAAAAATCTTGCAAATTTCGCAATGGCTCTAAACATCTGCTTAGTGAATTAAATACTCGTAAATATCGAGGAAGCAACGTCGTAGTATAATTGATGGTTAAACAAACTTACCTTAATGAAGTTTGACCATAATTATACGAGACGTTGCTTCCGAAGATATTTATAACCCGCCCGTCCCAATCAATATGTAAAATACATATTACGATATCCCAAGCGCCACATTTCGAAATTTTGCTCTAAAGTAATGAAGTCCTTCGCCGCGGTGACCGGCGATGTATCGGGGTAGGGTGACGAATGTCGGTTCTGGACGAAATTTCTTTTATTTTATTTTTGAATCTCTAAAAATTGTGTCATGCCTGGTACATAGCAGAGCGAGCTGCTTAGTGAATTAAATACTCGTAAATATCTTCGGAAGCAACGTCTCGTATAATTATGGTCAAACTTCATTAAGGTAAGTTTGTTTAACCATCAATTATGTAACCAACGTTATCCACAGTTTGAACGAACAAGTTTTAAAAGAAAAGATTGCCACTAGATGCATGAAGGAAGTAAATTAAAAAATACAAGTTACATGAAATATGGGAAATCAGAGATAACTAATGGTTCTAAATATGTATACCTATGTGAGAAAGCATTACAATTATAAAATATACATATAGTATAAAGAATACGAGAAGATGAAGTTAGTAATTTAAATCGATTCTAAATCTAGCCTAGACAACAAAGATATGAGTTTATTTTTATATTGAAAAGGAGAAATAGCAAATAAGTCTAAAGCAGCATCGAAGTATTTGTTATGGGACTCAACCATACGACGAATGGGTGAACGGTGACCAGAGTTGGTGCGACAAGGTGTTAACGCAAAAAGCGGTCGAGATCGGACTCGATGCCACAATGCTGATCTTGGAACAATATAACTTAATTTATTGACTAAGTTGATGGAGTCAATTTTGCCATGTACTATATTATACAACAACACAGCATCAAGATACCTGCGCCTTGATTCAAGAGTCAATAGTTTGTATTTGGTAAGTAGCTGAGAATAATGAAGGTATCGGCGATTACACTTAAAATGCATGGTACGTAAAAATTTACGCTGAACTTTTTCAATAGCGAGAGTGTATTTTTTGTAGAAGGGATTCCATATGTGTACTGCGTATTCAAGTTGAGAACGAACTAGGGCCCTGTACAGATATAGGTAAGTGGAACAGTTTCTAAAATCTGCAGACGATCTAAGAACAAATCCAAACATTTTGAAAGCTTTGTTGGTTATGTGTTGAATGTGACTATCCAAACAAAGCTTGTCGTCGAGGACTATACCCAAGTCCTTAATAGATTTGACTCTATTTAGCGAAATACTGCATAAATTGTAGTTAAAATCAATAAAATTAATATTTTTTGTGAAACGTATAAAATTGCATTTAGGTAGGCTGAGATATAATTTATTCGTTTAGATATTAATTAGGATATCGGGACAGAAACCCATTCAGTATTGTAAATAACAATGAAAGATTAGCTGTATTAAAAGATAAAGACTTCCTGTGATATGTACGATTAAGATTGAGTATATTTAGATAAAATGATACCAATCAGTATGCAGTTATTAAATCAAATATTTAAAAAAACCTGAAATCGCGTTGAAAATTATTCTGATTACTCCTAAACGGTAAAACCTATTTATTTTCATTGATCATGGCTATGAACCAACTACTTAAGAACAGTAAAAAACACTGTCGATTCAGTCGCCTTTCAAACAAAAAATACTTTTTTTATTAAAGAGCGTTTGCTCTTTATCACAATCTTGCCCGAGGACAGACATGAGGTCTACGATGTAGCGAGCTTACCAAAGTTATTATAAAATCAGTCCGTTTTTTGAGCTACGACTTACAGGAGTGTGCTACAAACAAGTGTCAGAATTATTCATGCGGCATACAAAATCAGTCTGTTTGGGAGCTACTATGACACAGATAGACATACAGGGGTGTGCTACGAACACTAGGTGTCCGAAATTATTCACATTATAACATATCACAGCGAAGCAATGGAACTCCCTGTCTGCATCTGTGTTCCCGAGCACATACAACCTGACTCTCTTCAAAACCAGAGTGAATAGGCTGCTCCTGGGTAAACTCGCTACACCGTAGACCAGCTCTCTGTCCTCGGGCACGATTATTTTCACCGAGATTCAAACCAGGGGGCCGATTCTCAAGTAATAGAACTTTTTCCGTGTGGTAATTTCTATTCGAAGATGTCGTTTCTACTATAAAGTTCGAACGTTTCCTATATTTCGTATTCTGGGGCACGATAGAACAATTACCACTCGAACTGTCAAATGGAACGTACCATAGACAATTTATTACGTTTCATTACGTCGTTTTTAAAAACGCTTGGAAAACGATTGTAGTTTTTACCGTATAATTGGTGATTTTCACAAAAATCCCGAAATTTAAGAGACTCGTAAGAAAAATTTTTAAACTTAAAAAATATTATTTAATTAATAGCGGTTTCAAAACGTTTAAAAAAGTAAAATTTGGAATATTTCCTAAGTTGTTTTGAAAAATATGGAACGTATTAAAAAGTTGTCTTGTGTCAATGTCAGTGATCGAAGTTTGGTCGTATTTACTATTTACCCTATTATTTGATGTTTTGTTACTTTGAAGGGAATGGATAAGAAAAATATGCCAGTGTCGAGAAAATCTCCACTTAGTCCATTTGGTGGAAACCCCTTTTGGTAAAGTTAAAAAGTGGGAAGTTTACTTCTTCGGTTATAAAAAACGAAGCAAAGAAGAGGTGGATAAACGATCTTCGTCAACCAAATTCCCGAAGCAGGCGACTTTGAACTCTTCTTCGTTCATTTTCATCAAATGATTTCAAAACTTCAACAAAAATATCCTCAAAATCAAACTAAACTTATCCCACATAACCTTAAACGAACTCATTTTATCAGCTGAAGTTCGAATACGATTTATTTCGATTGGTCAGTACCACTCGTTGCGTTCGAGTGGTGTTCGATCGAAATATTTCGACTGTGAAGTTCTGAGAATACGCAAAAAGTGTTGCCTTCGAAAAAAATTCGAATTTCGAAATTTTTTACGAACGTGAACTTTTTACGATTGCGTCAGAATTGGCTCCCAGGGCCTTTCGGAAGCAAGACCATCGCTTTAGCCCGCTAAATACCTCTTGAATTGATTCCTTTCAACCCTTGTCAATGAAACTGGTTAGTTAGCAGATGGGTGAATCAGACAACGTAGATTGACGTAGATATAATTAATAGTTATCTGCCAACATCCTGCGGCTTAGTATCGGCTTTATACTTATCCTGACCTGAAATAAATTAAAAACGGATTAAATGTACAAAAATAGGTATCTACCCAAATAAATGAAATTCTATATACAGGTTGTTCTCAATAAATTCTCTGAAAAAATGCCCTGAATGTTTTGAGGTATACCCTACTGTACACAAGAGATATACAGGGTAGGTCCACGACAACGATAAGGAATAAAATAGATACGGTAATTGAATTTGTCAGATTTGAATGTTCCTATTTTTATTTATAAGTTCATTAATTTGAAGTTAGAACCTTTAGAACATTTGTTTCTGAAGTCATTCTTTTAATTCTCAAAGTGACAACCTCGGATACCTGTGTGTCTGTACCTAGCGATTGACATTGTTCTATGTATTATTAAATAAGTTAAAATGTTAGTTCTGTGTTAGTTCTATAGAAATAAATGTAACTCGTCATTTGTTCCGCTTTTTTTAAAGATTTTCGCCCCGAACTGTTGTCGTCAGCCAGCGATGTACTTTTTTATTACGCGTTGTAGAAATATAAAACTGGTGTCAGCCGTTAGTTCTATGAAAGATCTCACTATTTATGTACTTTTATTCAATAAAATCTATAACATTACAAGAATAAAAAGTTCGAAAAGAAATGAGAATGCTCAGCGATGTATTTCTAAAATTCGTAAAAAATATAACCAAATTAGACTGTATACCATAGTTCTTTATCAGATCAGTCTAAATAATTTAGTTTTGCGTAGTTATATACATAAAATAAATAAATAAACCACTGCGAAACATATTCCTTACTCATTTGTTAACAAAACGTAAGAAAGTTCACTTAAATTTAGCTCTTATTGAGCATATACATAGGGGCGAAAATAGAATGATACTTGCTTGATTATATATACTTTAACATGGAATAAACCAGATATTCACAACACCACTGCCGTAATTTTTGACGTACGGGTCAAACACAAAAACGAAAAAAAAAATGGTTCAGGCTACATAAAGACCTCATGTTCCCCTTTTAAAAGAACCTTTTATTTTATTCTTATACTTTACCTTTTAAACAAACAGGATTTTAATATTTTTTTTACTTTATATTAAAATAAATTATTTTTTGGCCTACCCATTATCAAAATGTCTTCTCCTGTAGACTGTTCGGATATATAGCTGCTCACTTTAAAAGATGTTAAAAAATATTTCCCAAAGGCAAATACATTAGTTATTATTATTATCACAAGTAGGAATAATTCTGCTTCTCAAATATGAAAGGTCATTAAATTACCATTTTACAAACAATAATTAAGACACATAAACATAGTGTTGCAATATTTGCAGTCTTCTCCTGTAGACACTTAAAAATCCAAAATTTTTAAGTATTTTGAACGCATCCATTGAGCAAATTTTTTTATGTTGGCATTTCTGCGTTAGCTGTCATTCATTCGTCCATAGCACCGAGTAATGGCGTCTGTGCCAGTGAAAAATATTAATTTAAAAGGATACACAAGATTTTGGTCAACTTTTGAAGATCTTTTCTGTATTTTGCATAAATTGGTAAGTACTTACTTAATAAATATCTAAACCGTGAAGTTTTATGACAATTATATATAGGTTTATTAATTTGATTATGCTTTCGTGCTAACCTCGCAACGTTGTCTGCCATCTTATTGTTTTTAATTAATATCTTCCCTGTAGACATCTTTTCTGTGAATGCGCAATTCTTCTTCTGCAAAATCTTTCTGCGAATAGACTATATTTCTAAATTTTGAGATTTTTTTTCATGTGGCAGTGTTTTTTTGCTATTTTTTTCTGAAAATATGCTGATTTTGTTATTTTAAAAAAATACTACAGAAGTGACATCTAATCTGTGGGCAGATAATGATTATTTGTTTTTTTTTTTTAATTATTCCATTTATGAACATTATTATGACTTTAAGGGAAATAAATGTTTGAGATCATGATTAAGTATTGAAACTTTGTTAACCCTTAATTTTATAATGCAACCTTTTGGCAACAATCGTTTTGAAAAAATCCCTGTTCTTTAAAACATATTTATTTTCATTAAAATTGATTTAGTGTCAATCTTACGTATGTGTACAACACTAAGAAATACATCGACTCTGAATTTGACTATGGCACATCCCTATAAACTTCAAACTGCTGTCATGGGGCCCAACGGGAACAACAGAGCTGTAAGTTTTTATTGATAAATATTATATTCTTTGATTATTTTAGTGGTTTTTTGGTAGAATTCCATTATTTATAAGACAAACTAACTATACACATTATAATTTTATGCAATACTAGATTTACTAATGCAAGCCATGAGTTCTAACCTAGATGTTGCTAAAAAGCATCATTGCCAAAGTCCCGACAAAGTATCATGTTTTAGTATTGTTGCTAAAAAGCATCATTGCCAAAATCCCATCTAATTATCATATTTCATGACTGATGCTAAAAAGCATCATTACCTAAGATGCACAAAATGTCGTATACTTAGATGATTGCTTGAATGTAACACTGTTTTATTTTTACTTTTGTACTTATTAGCATATAAACCTAAAATGGGAGATTACTATGTGTGTGTGCTTATGGTTGATGTTATTTTCTAAATTTTACGCCTTACTTGTGTTGTGCTTGGGTTTGGTTTTTGGTTGCATGGAGTTTTTTTTTTTTGTTTCTAGGTGCTACAGCGTGCTAGATCTAACCGTATTTTGGCTTTAGTCCCTAGTATAAATGCACGATCAGACGAAGATAGCAATGTATCAGACTGCGAAGATGATGAAATATTAGCTCCGCCAGGTCACTTCGATGAAGATTCCAGCGATCCGCCTTCAATTAATTCATCTATAGAACGAATGAATCTTCTTGACAGTGAACCTGATAATTCTGATTGCGATATTCCTGTAACCCCTGTACTACAAGCTGTATTTCCTACTGCAGACGAAACCAATTGCAATGCCATACCATCAGTATCTTCTATTCCTCTACTACCTTCCCCTGTTGTTCAGTCGCCACTTAGTTTGCAAACTACTCCAACTACCTCTCGAAGACTTCAAAATAGACCGACTACATCAAAAAATATTTCTAACAATCGACCACGTTTAGTTGCTAGAAAGACTAAACGCTTACCCCAAGTAAAGTTCAAGTGGGAAAAGAAAACTTTTGCTCACTGTGCTTCCATTGAACCCATCTCCTTTTCTTATCCGCCCACAGAAGATATGACACCCCGTGAGTACTTTAATAAATTCTTTTCTGAAGATATAATTAGTGATATAGTGGAGCAGACAAATATATACTCTGTTGAGATGACTGGAAAATCCATTAATGTAACAGGGAGTGATATTTATAAATTTATTGCCGTTCATATCATAATGGGTGTCGTTAAAATGCCGAGTTATTTGGACTATTGGAGCTCTCAGCTCAGATACGCTCAAGTTGCTAATGTTTTGACGCTAAAGAAGTATCAGAAAATCCGAAGATTTATTCACTTTTCCAACAATTCAGCAGAGACTACTGACAGATATCAGAAAGTACGGCCTGTAGTTGAAAAAGTCCGTTTGAATTGTTTGCAAGGTGCAGAGGAAGAAAGGCAATTTAGCATTGATGAGATGACTCTCCCTTACAAAGGAAAAAAGGCTGGAAATCGTCGCCAATATAATTCTAGAAAGCCTAAAAAGTGGGGATTCAAGGCTTTTGTCAGGTCCGGAATATCTGGGTATATTTATGACTTTCTTTTATATGGCGGCGAAGACACGTTTCGCAATATACAATTTACTGAGGAGGAAGAAGCACTAGGTTTTGGAGCCAAAGTCATATTGGCTCTTAGCAAATCTATTAAGAATAAACCATGCTTTGTTTATTTTGACAATTATTATACCTCCCTTGAGTTAGTTGCATATTTGAGAGAAGAGCTCGGAATTTTTAGTCTTGGGACTATCAAAAATAACCGTTTACGTGGATGTCAAGAGTTATTTATGCATAAAGTGTAACACCAGGCTATGCCTCACAAAAAAACGAAATTGTTTTTATGATTTCCATTTCAAACATTAAAAATTGCAATAATTTAAATGTTGTTTTATTTATAGTACATGTGACACCCCGTTTTGACAATGTGGTAAAAAAGACACAACATTTAAATGTCCTATTTTTCCCTATATTTGGCAACGTTGTAAAAAAGCAACGTAGGATTTTCGCGAAATTGATATAAAAAAAAATTTTTTAACATTTTTTTTTACTTCTATAGAAATTACTTTAAATATGTATGAAACTCAAATGGTTCAATTTTAATATTTTTTTCTTGCCAAATTAAGGGTTAACAATTTATCATAATTTGATAGCATAAATGAAGATTATGTTGTTTTCTGTAGGCGTTGGGATCTCTTCTGTTGAATTTCTACAGGAAAGTTGTCCAGTCTGTGGACAGTTTTTGTTTATTTTTTTTCACGTAAAGTAATTATTTTTTTTTAATTTCTTTTTATTCTGATGTTACTTACGTTTATGTTAAGCCGGTTTTTCAAAATTCTATATTCAAATTTTAGTTATTTTTATTGATTATTAAAGTGAGGATAATGTTATTTCCTGTAGAAAATTAGATCTCCTCTGTATCCATAAAAAAAATAAAAATGTGATTTTCTGAGAGATTATGAAAGACTGATCTATGTTTATATGATTAAAAATAACTAGATACTATGTTTTAATAAAAGGTTGATTTTCAAAACAATATAATATGTTTTATTTTTTAGACCTCACGAGTCACCGATTTTGTGTTTGACCCGTACCTATCATAAATAAATAGAAGGCCTGTCCCTCTCAAAAAGTGTCCTAGGCAAAACTTTGATCGGTCAAAGCAAGTATCATTGCCAGTCTATTTTCGCCCCTATGTATATGCTCAATAAGAGCTAAATTTAAGTGAACTTTCTTACGTTTTGTTAACAAATGAGTTAGGAATATGTTTCGCAGTGGTTTATTTATTTATTTTATGTATATAACTACGCAAAACTAAATTATTAAGACTGATCTGATAAAGAACTATGGTATAGGGTCTAATTTGGTTATATTTTTTACGAATTTTAGAAATACATCGCTGAGCACAACATTTCTTTTCGAACTTTTATTCTTGTAATGTTATAGATTTTATTGAATAAAAGTACATAAATAGTGAGACCTTTCATAGAACTAACGGCTGACACCAGTTTTATATTTCTACAACGCGTAATAAAAAAGTACATCGCTGGCTGACGACAACAGTTCGGGGCGAAAATCTTTAAAAAAAAAGCGGAACAAATGACGAGTTACATTTATTTCTATAGAACTAACACAGAACTAACATTCTAACTTATTTAATAATACATAGAACAATGTCAATCGCTAGGTACAGACACACCGGATACCTTACAGTTTTTAAAAAGAAACATCCGAGGTTTTCACTCTCAGCCATCAAAATGGAGATCCTTATTAATGGAAGCCAAGACTCAGTTTGGGTCGCTGCGCCTTATTAGTTAATTATCCTTTTAATCACGGAGCTGATTGGACAAGCACTAAATCGCACCCTGTATATGTTTTATTATTATCTATAATAATGCTGATATTAAATATTAATTGTTGTTGGTCAGTTTATCAATTAGTGCCACAGTGACACCATGGTGGGACGGACTGCCTTTGTATTCCTCTTAGCCTTGGCTGCGGTGAGTCCGAGTGAATTTAGTTTCTCACCTATTTATCCCCTTAGGGGTGGAATTTCCAAAATTCCTTTCTTAGTGTTCACTTACGCTTTATAAACAACCCCTCTGCAAAATTTTAAGTTTCTACGTTCTGCGGTTTCGCTTCTGCGTTAGTTTCAGCCTGGGGATTAGAAGTTGTGATTTAACAAAGGGTGACAAGACAAATACATATATATCTATTATCAAGCCTTTTTCCTGTGGGGGCAGGCAGAGATAAGCGATTTCCACTTGCTACGATCCTTACAGATCTCTCTTGCTTCCTCTACACTCATCACTCTCTTCATACATGCTCTCCGGTTATGGGTGCTCCTAATATCTCCCCTTTTAAGGAGGTCCAAATATCAAACGAAAATTAACTTGCTTAAACTATATGCTATAAATCAAAAAAATATCGCGACGAATTGATAACCTTCTCCTTTTTTACAAGTCGGTTAAAAAGCTTTGTATACCCATAGCCGGTGAGCTTTTAGCCATAGTCATGTGTTAAGTATGTTTAATTGGAAGTTTCTTCACTGTTCTAGGCCTTGGCCGACCCTTTGCTGTCATTCCCGGAAAATGCGAGAAGTGGTAAGTACTCTGATGTTTTAAATTTAGTTTTTACTTGACAAGTTAATAGTAGTTGAAGCGATGGTGGTCGAGGGGTAGTTGTGATCGAGAATTCCTAGGTTATATTCTGACAAACATTCGTTTCGTAAGTCATGTTTTTATCGACCACCATTTGCTTCCCTTGGAGGATTATATTGTGAGGGAGCCTGCATTAAGTAAGCATATAAATAATTTCGTGAAATCGAGAAGGTACAGATGAGACTTAATTTTTTTTCATAATTATTCTAAAGATTTACACACCTATGTATAATCTTATTTGAATCGGAAATCTATCGGAGAAAATAAGAAGTTTAAAATCAAATAATTTATTTACTTACCTACCTATTAAGTAGTTCCACAATGATCATGGAAAGGTACTCATTACCAAAGGCCCAGATTATAGTATAATGGAATTTACAGATATGTCGATAGATTAGCTGTGGCTACTTTTAATTATGTGTCGTTATCTTATCTAACTTGTGTTATCTACAGAAACATGCTTAAGATAGTAATTAACACATATTTAATGTAATATTCACGACCTGTTTCCGGTGAAGGAAAACATCTCTAAAGAAACAACAAAACGTTTCTATGGTCCGATATTACATGATTACACTAGTTTACACATTTTTTATACCCTCAAAGCTACTAGGTTTTTTTGATAGATCTGTATGTGTGGAATATAGGTCTAATTATAAATTTCCTCCATCACGTAAGATTTGTGAAATAAAATGTGTCAAAAATTCGAAATTTAATTTTTCGCTAATATTTTGCGACAGTATGAAAATAAGTAATTCTAAAAATTTTAAATGTTTTATAGCTGTAATTATTATAACACTCTTCAATAATATAAAGCAATTCAATTTTAAATTTTACAATTTTTATTTCCCGTAAAAACATTTTTTGAAAGTTGTGTTATTTTCTCCATACAAGGACTATAACCATAAAATGTATGGAGAAATTAACACAACTTTCAAAAAAAGTTTTTCCAGGAAATAAAAATTGTAAAATTTAAAATTGAATTGCTTTATATTATTGAAGAGTGTTATAATAATTACAGCTATAAAACATTTAAAATTTTTAGAATTACTTATTTTCATACTGTCGCAAAATATTAGCGAAAAATTAAATTTCGAATTTTTGACACATTTTATTTCACAAATCTTACGTGATGGAGGAAATTTATAATTAGACCTATATTCCACACATACAGATCTATCAAAAAAACCTAGTAGCTATGAGGGTATAAAAAAAAATAAAAAAATTGTAAACTAGTGTTATGGACTAAACTCTATGCCATGGTTTTCCCTAGCAGATTCTAGAGGACGTGAAAAGATTAAATATTTTATAATAATATAATTTCTTTTACCAAAATTGGTACAAAGGGCAGGGTTGATGCTAAAAGATTTTCACTAGTCAACCGTCTCAAGAAAAACAGAGAGTTGAGTAAATGGGTTATACACATAACATAGTACAAAAACAAATATATTTACAGAGTCTCGGTAAGAACATTTATTCAGGATCAGCAACCATGCGCGTTTTTATCGCTTGTATCGTTTTTATCGAGGTTTTTATGAGGCCTTCGCATAGCGTTAGTCGAGTAGTGAAGCCTCCACATGCACTGAAGAGGTGGGAACTGGGAACGATGGCAATATTTAGTGGTATCTATAAAAAAACCCATGGACTCCTTTTTTCAGGAAATCCAGGCCGTATTGTCTCAGGATGGGAGGCGAGGGAGGGCCAGTTCCCCTTCCAGCTGTCCCTCCGTATGGTGAGCCCGGTGGGTGCAGTTACCGCTTGTGGGGGTTCAATAATCCACCGTGAGTGGGCCATCACTGCTGCCCATTGCACGGCTACGTAAGTTTCATCCAGCTTTTGCCCGCGGTTTCGTCCGCGTTAATTTCCCACGGGAACAGTCCTTTTTCCCGGGATGAAAGGTACCCTATGTCCTTCTCAGTTCTTCTAATTACGTGCATGCGAAATTTCAGGAAGATTGGTTCAGTAGATGGAGTGTGAAGAGGTAACAAACAAACAAATAAATAAACACTCTTTCGCATTCATTAGGTAGGATTGGGATTCTTCTTGATAATGATAGGCAAAGTGGGTAGAGAGGTTGATAGGAAAAAGAAAAGTTTCCTATGGAATACCTGAGAGCGGATTGGGTTTGGGAGTGTAGGGAAATACCATCGCGGGCAAATATTTTCACTATAATTCCTAATTATTTGACACATGTTGTTGTTTGTGTCGTGGCTTCGCTTCCCTGGGAATTCCTGGATTCCGGATACTCTTCCTCGTGAATAGTCGTGAATGAGTTATCAAACACATAAAGTTTCAAATTGGACCATCGGAATCGGTTGCTCCAGAGAAAAGCGAGTTTCTAGCAATGAATTTAGGAAACATTTCAACAAACAAATGTTTAGCTTATTTTAATAGTTTTTGCCAACGTACCTAAAATTTTTTTTTTAAATTTTTCTTCGCTATTTTGGTATGCGATAAGGTCCTATTGATATAGCTACAAACTGCGAATGCACTGTTAGTAAATTCTGGTATTTACATTATGTTTTATGTCCACAGCCGTGTCTCAGTGATCGTCCGCGCCGGCGCCGTCAACCTAACAAGACCCTACTACATCTTCGAGACTACGGAGTACTACAACCACCCTCTTTACATTGAGGCTTTGCAGGGCATCGTCCAGCCTAACGACATCGGCCTTCTGAGGTTCAACAGACAGCTTAGCTTCAATTGTTAGTTGAATTTTGCTATTTATCATTCTTGTCCTTCTTTTGCGGTTTATTTCAATCACTGCAGGATATAAGCCTTCTCTGATGCCGCCAAGATTCACGGTCTTGTCACTGTGTGTCTTTGTGACTGTAGAGCCATTCAATCTATGGCTCATCTTTTAACCTACCCCAACTGCCCTTCCATCTGTACCTTGGAGGACCTGAATGAGGCAACGATAAGTGTAAGTGGCCAAATACTTGTTTAAAAAAATCTAATTTTTGCCGTTTTGACTTGAGATGATGACGGTCTTGTCTTGTTTGTAACTTTATCATATCATCGTAGTATCATCAGCCTTTGCTGAATGTAGCTTGGTATGGATATATCTTCTTAATATCGCCTAAAACAGATTCTATTCAATGTTGAATTTTGTTGTCACATTCATATTATTCCACAACATTCCAGTTCTTTTCTGCATATTGCTGAATGTAGCTGAGGATGTCTAATATTTCTTTACATCTCTGTCTGTCATACATATATATATTATTTTGTTGTCTTTTCTGTTCACTGGTTAATGAAGTTGAGCATATATTCATAGAAGTCTCTTTCTTGACATCGTCCCTCTCTGTCTGATTATAAATAATAATAAATAAAATCTTTTTTCAAGAAACTCATACGTACTTATCTATTTTCACAGCACAGCGTTAGGGTTCTGATATTATAATTTCCAATGATTTTGATTTCAGACCGAGTCCTGCCAATTAGGGTGCAGCGTACGGCAGACAGGAATCGGAACTACGCTAATGTCAGGCTGGAAGCCAGCGGGTGGGGTCTTACCTGGAGTCAAGGTAAGAGAATTACTTGAATAAATAAGTATTATAGCTCCCCCTTGCCTTCACTTTCATGCTAGTACTAGTACGTTAGTACTATTACTTTTTCTGTGATGAAAAAACAGTGAGGCCAAACGAGCGTAATTTTGTGAGTAGTGAGTCGCAGAATTTCGGTTTCAGTCGCAGAATTTTGCGTTGCCGTATGAATCAAATAGGACTTTTGTATGAAACCGAATGCAGCAGAATTTCTGTTATCGAAATTCTGCGACTCACTACTCACAAAATTACGCTCGTTTGGCCTCACCCTAAACCAGTATTCAAGTGGGATTTTTGGTGGAATGGAGATTCAGGTATCGTGACAGTTTGCTAGCCCATTTCCTACGATTTGTCCCTTTATATTTATTTGTTTCTTCCACAGGATCTTCTCCCGAGAACCTTAACTGGGTGTACCTGAGCGGCACCACCAACCTCGAATGTTGGAATGCTTTCGGCGGCAGCTCCATCATTGTGGACTCCACCATCTGTGCCAGAGGGTACAACGACACCACTCAGTCCACTTGCTCGGTACTAATATGTTTCACATCAGTTCCATTGCATATTGTCCCATGGAACTACTGATACACTTTAGTCTCACTAGTTTTATTGGGCTTTTGGAGTTATCGAACTGCGAATAATTACAAATAGTCGCTGTCGGATTGATCGAACTATAAGGATTTAAATTTCCGATTAGTTTGATCAATCGAACAGCGCGGAGGGTATTACCCCTAAACGACTGATTGTATGTCTATCGTGTAGGTATAAAAATCAAAAAGGGCGTATTCACGAGCTAAAATATGTGCAGCCACACTCAAAAAATATTGTTTGGCTAATGAAAAAAGCCATAGAAATGAAAGAAAGAAAGTTTTGGCGACAATGTATTTTTTACTACGCATAACCTGATGGAACAGTCAAATGACGAGAAACTTGACCCTTCTATCTCATAGCATCTTATCTCAGGTACATGCAGCTGGCTCCAAACGAGTGAAATCGTCAACTATCATCAGAACAGATACTCTTTTTAAACACATTTAATGCACATCAGGTGGCTGTAAAATATTGTCTCAAGAAATGATTTTTTACACTTTGTTAACTGTTCAGGGTGACAGCGGCGGACCCCTCACCGTAGTGGACGAGGACGGTCAGCTGACCTTAGTCGGAGTAGCGTCCTTCGTCTCCGCTGCTGGCTGCCACGTCGACCTTCCGGCTGGTAAGTTCATCTTCGAGTCGAAAATGGCAATCAAATATGATTCTTGCCTTGACCAATAGTGACCACAGCAACCGCCCTGTCATTGGCCTTATTTTGATGCTTTGAGGGGTAGTTAGCCGTAACCATCTGGGACGCCCGGCAGATGTGAAAACATCTGAGCATCGATGGCACGATGATATATTAACTTAGTCATGGAATACAATTCAATTCAAATCCAATAGATGTACTTACATTAAAAGTGATGGCAGATTAAATAAAATTAGGTGTTAATTGTAACAATTTTTCGTGTTTTTCTAGGTTTCATCCGTCCGGGCCACTACCACAACTGGTTCACACAAGTTACGGGAATAAACTTCGATTGGGAAGATTTCAATGTGGCAACAACAGATTCAACTACTACGTCTCAACCTGACCTAGAATCACCAACCACGGCTGCGACTGAGCCAGAAACATCAACTACGTCTCAACCTGACCTAGAATCACCAACCACGGCTGCGACTGAGCCAGAAACATCAACTACGTCTCAACCTGACCTAGAATCACCAACCACGGCTGCGACTGAGCCAGAAACATCAACTACGTCTCAACCTGACCTAGAATCACCAACCACGGCTGCGACTGAGCCAGAAACATCAACTACGTCTCAACCTGACCTAGAATCACCAACCACGGCTGCGACTGAGCCAGAAACATCAACTACGTCTCAACCTGACCTAGAATCACCAACCACGGCTGCGACTGAGCCAGAAACATCAACTACGTCTCAACCTGACCTAGAATCACCAACCACGGCTGCGACTGAGCAAGAAACATCAACTACGTCTCAACCTGACCTAGAATCACCAACCACGGCTGCGACTGAGCCAGAAACATCAACTACGTCTCAACCTGACCTAGAATCACCAACCACGGCTGCGACTGAGCCAGAAACATCAACTACGTCTCAACCTGACCTAGAATCACCAACCACGGCTGCGACTGAGCCAGAAACATCAACTACGTCTCAACCTGACCTAGAATCACCAACCACGGCTACGACTGAGCAAGAAACATCAACTACGTCTCAACCTGACCTAGAATCACCAACCACGGCTACGACTGAGCAAGAAACATCAACTACGTCTCAACCTGACCTAGAATCACCAACCACGGCTGCGACTGAGCCAGAAACATCAACTACGTCTCAACCTGACCTAGAATCACCAACCACGGCTACGACTGAGCAAGAAACATCAACTACGTCTCAACCTGACCTAGAATCACCAACCACGGCTACGACTGAGCAAGAAACATCAACTACGTCTCAACCTGACCTAGAATCACCAACCACGATACCGACTGAGCCAGAACCATCAACTACGTCTCAACCTGAGCTAGAAACAGCAGTCAGAAGTGGAGCGAAAGTAGACACAGATACCTCAGGCTCCGCTGAATCCGGAGTGCTAAATTATTTTAAATCGTTTTTCTATTACAAAATGTAAAAAAGTGATCTAATAAGGGTTCAATTTTTGCCTTATGAAATACGAAATGAACCCTAAAAAGTAACTTGTATTGTTGACGAATACTTGTGATAAGTCTTGAAATAAAGTTGTGAAGTAAATCATGTAACATCGTTTTAATTTCCCACTTAGGCATGCTTATGAATTTGGTTGTTTATACCTATATTTTTTTAGGGTACCGCAATAAACGAAGTTACTTTATAGTTTGGCCATTTCCTAAAACTCAGTGATTTAGATGAGAAAATAACGATATGACAAAGTATAATTTTTGAAGATTATGTGTGACGTAACTATAATGGAGTTTTTTTTTTAATTAGTATTTTCCTAATGAATAGGTGAAAATAAAAAGATTTATTTTATGTAATATTTAGTTTTATTAATGACTAGCGCCCTGTCCCGGCTTCGCTCTGGAAGTACATACATGAATTGTAGCCTATGTCGTTCAAGTATTATTAAGAATGTAGCTTTCTATTGATGAAAAAATTTTGAAATCGTTTCAGTATTTCCGAAGATTCTTCTTCTTCTCTCAGCCGAAAGACGTTCACTGCTGGACAAATTTCCGAAGATTACCCCCCTTCAAACAAACTTACAAACAAATCAGTGTGATTCCTAAAATAAAACGGAGATTGATATGAGATATTAAAGGGAAAAAGAAAACTATACAGACAGAAGTAGAGCTTCACTTAAACCCTTACGTCCATAGGCTGCGATCTTCTTATCGAGTGTGTTATACAGGGTGTTTTTTAAATCATTGACATCCTTTCTACTGGTGAAAGTACTCATGAACATGAGCAACTTTTTGTATGGGACCGACTCAATCCGATGGAAAAAAAATCTGCTGTTCCATACTATTTTTCAATGTAACCCGAAATGTATGGAACAGCTGATTTTTTTTCCATCGGATTGAGTTGGTCCCATACAAAAAGTTGCTCATGTTCATGAGTACTTTCACCAGTAGAAAGGATTCCAATGATTTAAAAAACATCCTGTATAACACTGGTGTCAGATTTCATTCAAATCGCCTAACTAAAGGCATCTGACATGACTTTTACGGCTACCGCCATCTAGTGGCAGTAGCCATATACACACTAGTAAACTAAACAGTCAGCCAATGTGCAGGTTTCCTCACGATGTTTTCCTTCACCGGAAGCAAGTTGAGGTCTATGAAAACTACCATACACGAGTCAAATTGGTCCACAAACTAATGTGGCACAGATAGGATTTGAACCCGGGTCCTATCCGACCTCAGGCAGGTGTCATTACTTTAGGCTGTGGTGACCGCTTTCCATCAGGTGGGCCGCATGCCAGTTTGCCTACTTCTAATGTATAAATGTGAGGTCCCTGTTGGTGGCGAGAGGTCCGATTTTTGGTATTAGGACCTACCTATATAACTTTTACGAATGATTGTTTACAAAATTTTATACAGATATAGATTATATTATAGATTTTGCTTACGGCTTCGCCGGCTTCGTACTTCTTTCTGACCATGTGTATGCGAAATTTCAGGAAGATAAAGCGTGAAGAGTAACGAACTCACTTTCGCATTTTATGAAATTAGTGTGGATTGGGATTATAATATTCAAATGATCTATTAGAAAACATTAAGAGATTAAACGTGAACTTAGATAAAAGATATGATTAACACAATCGTAATCTGCTGGAAAACCCAGTACTTAATTGTAGTAAAAATTGATAATTTTAGGTTAGTTAATTAGTATAGCTGTAGCACCATGGCTGTTCGGATTGCTGTGGTCTTTCTTCTCGCTTTAAGCAGGGTTTCGGTAAGTTTATTTTCTATAACTCCACCAGAGCGAAGAGGAGAGGTGTTTTAATTTAACAACCAAAAAGCTGTTATTCCACCCATGGTTATGAGAAACTAAGCAATGTGTGTATGAATGACAATTAGCTGTTACTGTAACATTTGGGCCAATTTCTAGAGCTAAGTAATTTGATACTGTTTCAAGAGGGCTCTACTCTCGATATGTACCCTTAACCCTTAGCTAATTATTCGCTTAATACAATCTTTCCTACACAGTTACCTACATGTTTTATGCCGATAGGTTTGCATCTCATGATGCGGTTTCCACAGGTATCAAATTTCTGATGGTCTAACTTAACATCATAGCTAATAAAAGTCCATAAACTATGTAATAACCTAAGTATTTAAATTAACTTGTCATTATTTTTTTTAGGTTATAGCCGATCCTTCGCTGACGTTTCCGGAATTTGCGAGAAATGGTAAATTTTAATCTTACAAATATTTCCATCAAACATAAACAACTTATTTTTGCCCTGAACTTCAACCCGTTGGTTTCCACTCGTTTTAGTCCCTCAGGGGTGGAATTTCATTTCTATTCTTAGTAGTTATTCACTAAAGCACTATTTCAATAAACTTCTCTGCAAAATTTCAAGTTTGTTTGTACAGGGGTTTCGTCTCTGCGGTGACATCCAAATCATTCAGCCAGCGTTCAATTTTATACATTTTTTTTATCCTTGAATATATGATCCTTGGACATATGATTATAAGGGGGAGGCCTTTGCCCAGCAGTGGGACACAACACCTATAGACTAGTTGAAAAAAATATCCGAGTGATTTTGGACATTGTAAGAAATGGCCCTAGAGTTGTATTGATACCCCATGCATATCTTATCAAAATGATAATTAATCCGCGTAAATGCATTAGATTAAGGTATTAAAAATTAATTAATAATATTAATCCGGAGTGATGTAAGTTATTACAATTGCTTTAGTACTTTTTTGGAACATCAAATCAAAAAACATACGACTCATATACATAAATGTGAATGTTTATTTGTTTGTTACTCAATCACGCAAAATTACAGAACGGATTTTGATGAAATTTGGTCCACTGGTAGAAAAATACCGGGAATAGCACATAGGGTACATTTTATCCCGAAACTCTTCCACGGGATCGATGCCCCAGGACGCAAATAATAATTCTAATCTACAACGTGTAACGGAATACCTATATCCATATCGATTGTGCTAACTGTGATAATGGTTTAAAACTAGTTCCAGACATTTTTAGTCTTGTATGTTTATGTTTTAATTTTTAATTTTAAGAAAACCATACAGGCACACATTTTTCCTATTTGAATTGGCACAACACTATTCACCACTATGACAGAAAACAGCTGTTGAATTCAAGGTCAATCATCACACCTCCTTGACTCGGCTCCTGGTATTGTAATAAATTAGAATCTGATAGAGGTTCCGCACTCTTTTGTTGCAAATGTCTGTTTGTCTGAAGATTTGACATTCTGACAAGATAAAAAAAGGTTTTGACAAAATTTTCAAATGAACTCTGAAAAAGGCGTCGCTTCGACCTTGTTAGGCTGATATGTGATCCTGGTATGGTCAAAAATTAAATTTAAAAAATATTTCGCGTGTTCGTCTTCATAGAACACGTGTTCGTCTTCATAGAACATGACAATAAAATTAAAGGTTTAATACAAGGGATCCATGGAACAATGGGAGGTTCATTCGGAAAAATATTCTATTTATCAGCAACACCGACTTCGTAGAGATCCGTGTTGCTCTATGTAGGATATTTATTTATTTTGTACTAAGACGGCAGAATCAAAAAGGTGGTGTGAGTTTGGCTAATAAAAGACGGGACTAGACTTTTTCCGAAAATGTACCTGGCAGGACAGCACAAATATTAAAAAGTAACTGTCACTATTAGCCTGAGTTGTTGACTTGTCAAAGTGAAAAATATTTATGCGAGTTATTTGATTTCTAATTAAAAACATAATGAAAACACTGAAAAGCGACTTGCGATTGGTTATTTTTACAATGATTAATCAATTTAAAGTAAGGTAATTAATTGAAAGATTCCCGCCGCTGTATTTTGTTTCTTTGTGAAAACATTGATAAAAAAACTGTCAAAAGGTGATGAAAGCGGATACTGCTCAAAGTACCAGGTTTTCATAGTAACCGAGAAGGTGAAATAATTTGTGTTGTGATATGTGTGTGAGCAGTGCAAAGCAACGTTGACATTGAAATATCCTGAATAGTGATGTGCAGTGTTTGTTTACATGGCAAAGATTTCGTTTTATTATTTATTTTTTTAACACTTCTTTTTAAAAGTGCTGAAAATAATCTGAAACTTCACATAAAGGATCTAAACACGGTAACGAATCTTTCCACTTTGTATAGTTATACCCTTTCCGTTACACCTTGTATATGTAAAGAAAAAACCGGCCAAGTGCGTGTCGGACCACGCATAAAGTAGGGTTCCGTAGTGATTTTGGGCACCGCGCTGTTTTGCATTTCTTGCAAGAAAAAAGTATATAATTTTATTTTATTTATAATTTCAAAAGTATTCATCACAGGAAACCCGAAGCAATTTTAAATAAGAGTTTCCGCGCCTGTTTCTTTACGTGAGTGATTTGAAGTTTATAGGTCCAAGACTTTAGAAATTACAGGGGGGGGGGGGACACACCCCGTGTCAACGACTTTGGCGGGCTATATCTCGCAAATGGTAAAGCTGATAAAAAAGTGTTGTATGGAAACTCTACCTTATTTTCATAGCCCTTTTCAACGATACCCCACACAAGGTGCACTCAAAAAAATAATTCAACCCCCCCCCCTTTACATGTATGGGGAGGTACCCTAGGAGGGGGTAATTTTAATTTTTTGTATTTTTAAAAATGAGATCTATATGTAAAGTATCCTCGAACCAAGTTACATGCAAATCAGTCCATAAACCTAGAAGATATTCTGCTGTGACAGACTAGGACGGACGGACTGAACGATCTTATAAGGGTTCCTTGTCGGACTACGGAACCCTAAAAAGCATAGAGTTTTGAATAATAGGAACGTTATTTTGTCGCCACCTGACATAAGCCACATAGGACTCTAAAGCTCCTTAGCTCACTCAACACACACTCGATTGAAAACAAATCCCGTCCGAATTTGAATTTTCATTCAATTCGAATTCGATTATTTATTTGTCAAAAAATAAGCATACGATTCACTACTTTAGTTCACTACTAATCTTATGTATGACTATGGAATGGAGTACACTTCCGAGAAGGTTCAGCTTTATGTTACGTATTGCCACAGAATTAATATTAGTACTGCGTAGTATTGCTATGACAAGAAATATGATATTTTGGTTTTTCTCTACAAGTAAAAGTACTTATTTCAGGAGCTCGTATCGTCTCCGGATGGGAGGCTGAAGAGGGCCAGTTCCCCTTCCAACTGTCCCTGCGTATGGTGAGCCCGGTGGGGACAGTCACTGGCTGCGGAGGGTCCATTGTCCACCCTGAGTGGGCCATAACTGCTGCCCACTGCACTGCCACGTAAGTTGATGTTCTTTAGGCATGTGTTTAGTAATCCGATTAGAAGAACTTTGAAGGAGGAATCTGTGACGTAAGGTCCTCTAAGATTTTATTCAGTTTTTCATGTCCAAGGGCTTAGTTACCCTTCCAATTGTCCCTGCGTTTGGTGAGCCCCTTTTGGGCGCAGTCTCTGCGTGCGGAGTTAAGTCTATACTGATTGGGCCATCAGTGGCCATCACTGCTGCTCACTTTACTGCCACGTACGTTGAAGTTCTTTAGGCATGTGATGAGTTGTTCAGTTGGAACAATCTTGAAGGCGGAGCCACAATTGCTGTCGCTGTATTCCTATAAGTTTATATGTAAGCAGTATCACATGTCTTGGTGTCTGTCTGTAATCAAATTTGATCAATTTTCCTGTTACAGATAGAGTTGAAGTTACCCGGTTGAGAATGAAGAAGTTTGTAATTTTGTTTTTAACTCCACCAGTCGCATCTCCGTGGTCGTCCGCGCCGGCGCCGTCAGCCTGACCAGACCCTACTACATCTTCGAGACCACAGAGTACTACAACCATCCTCTCTACAATGAGGCTATGCAGAGCATCGTCCAGCCTAACGATATCGGCGTTGTTAGGTTTAACAGGGAGCTGGTGTTCAATGGTAAATGTTCAGGCTAAGCAGAACATTCTTACATAAAATTGAAAATTATGAGTAGGAACTCATATTATAAATGCTAAAGTTTGGATGTGAGCTCGTGAGGATGTTTGTTATTCAATCACGCAAAATCTCTGGACGGATTTCGATGAAATTTGTTATACGGGTAGAAAAATACCGGGAATAGCACAAAGGGTATTTTTTATCCCGAAATTCACACGGGAGCAAAGCGCTGCCCGGCTCGCGGCTAGTATTCAATAATTTAGTCTTAAGGTAGGGTCTGGCGAATACGTCGACTTTAACAGCACACGACAGCACACCGATTATCACGAGACCGCCTTTAAGCCGCAAGAGTTTGCAGCACGCGACTACACTGAGTTGTAGTGATAATGTGTGTGATATATCTGTCTCTTTTTAGCACAGCATTTAGTGCATATGAAGAAAGAGTACATCCAATATGTCAACAGTTCAACTTATAGCGGCGTTAATCAAAGTGCTGCAGGGTGCTGTCGAGTGTAGCTGGTCGCTGCGACCGGCGGCACCTTGCAGCACCTTGCAGCACCTTGATAGACGCCGGCTTAGGGATGTATGCAAATACGAAAACAAAACATCGATATATCGATATTTTGTCTTTCTTGGCAGGTACTTACAAACTAGGGACAACCCGTCTGTCTGCTCGCGATAAACTCAAAAACTACTGAACAGATGTTTATGCGGTTTATACTAATGGACTGGGTGGGTTATGTCATAATAAAGGAAAGCTTTGGTGTACAATTTTGTCGGGCAAAGCCGTGGGTATAAGCTAGTCGATATATAAATATAATTCTATTGCGTTGCATTAAAATGATTTTCTAAAAACCGCATCAAAATCGGTACAGCCAAACGCAAGATAATCGCGGACAAACATACATACAAAAATCCAGGTCAAACTGAGAACCTCCTTTTTTTGAAGTCGGTTAAAAGTAGCATTTTTAATAATGTTTTTGGTTTTTTATAAGATGTTGTGTATACGTTTATCTTTGTATAGTAAAGTATTTAAAGTATATTTTATAGATTTTCTAAGGTTTCTAGATTGATGGAAATACACCCCTTGAAACTACCACAAAAACAAATTTTACCTACCAAAAAGATAAAATAAAAGCTTCGATATAACTAATAATAAACATTACTACACCCCTAAGTCTCGGTATAGTTAACGGAGGCCGCAGGTCGCAGCGGCTAACGCCGTCTGCTGCTAGCTTAAGGGGATGTAATCCATGGTTACCTATATTTTATTTCGTCGTATTGTTTGGTTTATTATTTTATTTAGGTGAAGTTTATATCACTGATTACAAAATAACACATTAATTTGTTTTTAAAACTGGTATTGCCTTTTGCAACACACTAATCGTCATTATTATGGATTCTTAGCCATTACCATCTCTCTCTTTAGCCGTATTTCCTCATGACTGAGGGTTGTGGTCATTATATGGAATGAAACACACACAACGACTCTCTTTGCAATTTTAATGGAGTGGTTTGCCATTGCCTTCTTCATTTCACACACTAGCTGATTATCATCAACCAGAGTGCAGGTTTCCTCACGATGTTTTCCTTCACCGGAAGCAAGTGGTGGTCGATGAAAACTAACATGAGTCAGATTGGTATACAAAGCCATGTAGCCCGGGCAGGATTCGAACCTGGGATTTTGCATCCACAGGCGGGCGCCCCACCAGTCGGCCACCACCGTTTCAGCCATTACCATAAGTATTAAAAAATAGAATACTATTAGCCTGATGCGATTACCACCAGTAATTATTGTTTAAATCAAATATCACCTAATTTCTTTCGATATTTTTAACTTTGCACGCATTCCAGATGATTTAAAAAAGGCTTCAAAATAAATCAGAAATAATCCAAAACGCGGCCCCTTAAGTCTGCGACAGTCGGCGACAGTTTGCGTTCCTTTGTAGAAAGCCGCTTCTCGTAATAACTTTTTTGCGTTTTTGTGGAGTTGTTGTGACAATATGTCTATCTCTTTTTAGCTCTTTTAAGACGAAAGAGTGCAACCAATTTGTTAACAGTTTGACTTAAAATCTGTCGAGAATCCCAGACGAGACGCAAAGCCACTCCCCACTCGCCGCTCTTTCCCCTCAACCTTACGCAGATATCGACGTTACAAGAGACCATTCTCAACGGTTTTCATATAATTTTGTATCCGATATAACGTGTAGCTCGTCGCAGAGTAATCGAAAGACTTACGTTTACTCAGCACTACTTACGTGCAACCAACTTTTAGGCCATTACAATAAGTTCTACAGTAGTGTAATAAACGCACTCGGCAGATTCATACGTCGTTTTAATTAGCATCTTGTGTAGCGTATCCTAATATCATCTCTACGATACAAAACAAAAGGGAGGCCTGTTGAGTAGTTGCTCACCCAATAGGGCCTTAAAGTTTGCTCCTCTACCCCTCTTGCTAAGTGTAAGTTTAGACCAATCAATATTGTAATTGTAAGTATCTTGGACATATCTGACGCTAATGCGGAGCTAAAAACTGGCACCTTCTTAGGGTAGTGGTCCCTGTGCCCGCCCGCCCTGTGGAAGTCCTGGGTTCGATTCCCAGAGCGCGGGCAAATATTGGTATTTGTACTTGTTTACACAGATATTTGTGCTGTTTGTTGTACTTGTATGTTAAAACGTCCAAGATTAGTGAAGCTTGTTCTATGATTTCAGATAGGGTGCAGCCAATCAGGATCCACCGTTCAGCTGACATGGATCGCAACTACGCTAACGTCAGACTGACAGCTAGCGGGTGGGGACGTACTTGGACTAACGGTAAGATTATTAATAAAAAAAATTAGCTTAAATATTTGCCATTCTTTACAATTATTCTTTATACGTAAAGTATCGTCATGTATATCTGTATGGTAACTAAACTACCTATTATATGTATATCTGGGACCCGGTACTGTGTGCTAGTAGTTTGTAGCTCTGAGAATTTAATATTGTATGAAACTTTGGCGTAAAAAGTGCCTTGAAGGTCTGATTCCTGAATAAATGATTTGAATTAGATGGATGAATCTATTTGTGTTCGGTTTTTTTAAATCAAAAATGTTGTCTGTGGAGATGGTTCGGTAGCATAGAGCAACACGGACTCCCGCGCGGAAGTTCTTGTTGCTCAAAGTTCGATAGGAACTATTCAATATAGTCTTTTCGTTTTGGGATTATCAACTTTTTCCTTGGGGTTATTGTAGTTTTTACCTCAAAAGGAAAGAACGGACTTTCGTCGGAACCCTTTGATAACTGGTTCGTCTGTCTGTCCGTCTGTTGGTGCAAATAAATAATTTTCTTTCAGGAGACTCCCCTGAGAACCTGAACTGGGTGTACCTCAGTGGAACCAGCAACGCGGAGTGTCTGGTCGCCTTCGGAGGCAGCTCCACCATCCAGCCCTCCACTATTTGTGCGCGAGGATACAATGACACCACCCAGTCTATTTGCCAGGTATGTTAGTAGTGAACCTGTTGTTTCTCAGTGGAACCAGCAACACAGAGTGTCTGGTCGCCTTCGAAAACAATACCTAAGTAATGTAGATACAAAATAGTAGTTGTATGAAATATAGATAAAATAACATACGGGCGATTTAGGGCATGCTCCCGGGAAATACAGGTCTCGAAAATACCGGGAATTTTAACCAACGTGGTACCGGGTCTTCAGCGAACGAATCCCGGTTCTTTCGATACTTTCGGTACTTATCATTTTCTCATATATTTTTATGTAATCATCAATTCTTATAGAATATTTATAATCAAAATAAATACTGAGAATATTCGCACAATTATCCTATGATAATTTAAATTATAAAAATGTTATGTAATGCCTAGCTGAGCAATTACATAACATTCTTAGTCCTACACTTGGCACCGACTTCACCTCATTCAGTAGGTAGTATGCTAATACATTTTTCTTTATTGTTATTTCATGATTTTAAGTAGGTATTATGATGGAAGTCGGTTCATTTTTTTTGAAAAAAGTTTTATTTTATAATTTTTAGTGCTTCTACACCTATTTTCTTTAATAAAAACTAAAACTTTTCTTTCACTGGCCGAAAATAAAGAATTATGAATTTGATTTATGTCAGTTTGATTTGAAATGTCAGAACATGTCAAATTGTCTATTATTTTTGGCACATAAACAGACCGAGAGCCTGTGATGACCAAACCTTCCTTATTTTCAAATTGCTGAATGTTTTTCTGCGTGGTATATACGGGTAAAAAATATTATCGACTAAAATATGAAATTTGGATCTTAGTTGCTTATGCAGGTAATATTTTATAGCAAGGATGATTTTAATAGGTATAAAAAGCACCCTTGGGGCTAGTGATGTGCCCTTTCCGAAATTTTCGAGAATTTTTGGAAACGGTCAGGAAACGTTCTCGGAAATATTCCCTAAAACGGAAATTGTTGGACAAGTACCTGAAATATTTAAAAAAAGGGAATTTTCTTTTTGCAGTTGTCTTTAAAATAAGAAGATACACAATCACTAAAATTTTCAAGAAAATAGGATGAAGGGAAATGCATATTTTCCATATTCTGGGGAAATTTTCCCAAGAAATTTCCAAGAAATTCTCAAGAAATTTATTGAGAATTTCATTCCCAGGAAATTTTTCAAGAAATTTCTGAGAAATTTCCAAGAAATTTCTTGAGAATTTCATTCCCAGGAAATTTTCCAAGAAATTTTAGAGAAATTTCTCGAGAATTTCATTTCTGAGAATTTTTCAGAGATAAATATTTTAGTGCTAGCTGTTGCCCGCGGTTCCATTCGCGGCAAAAAGTCTTGTTTTTCACAAAAACATTGAAACACCGTGAAATAGTGACAGACAGACTTTCGCAAAAATTGGGAGAAAACGTTCCCGAAAATTTCTGGAAAGTTTCGGAAATTTTCCATGAAAGAAATTTTCGGAAACCGAGAAATTCTCGACGGCACATCGCTACTTGGGGCCTCCCAAAGTAACATTAAATTCAGTTTTTATAATAAAACAAATATAACTATAATTTAGTAAAGTTACAATATCTAGCAGTGGTTTATATCTGCACCAATTGCCTGGTAATGGATGGCGTGATTCCTAATATTATTAGGAATAAAATCTTTAAAAACTTTACTATGAGGAATTGAGCTACCACTTTAAACGTTATTGCTAGTATTGCTACAAATAATCTGCCTAAGTAATCATGATCCAACTTTTATAGTCGCTAATCCCTATTTCTATGTTGGGGACGTACACAGAAAATATTGAGTTTTAATAAAATAAGGAAGGGCATGCTGTCGCGGGCTTTTGCTCTATAATGCAATGTTGGTATTTTTATATTTTGTTGGGTATCTTTAAAATTACTGAACAGATTTTGACGTGGTTAAAATGGGACCAACTTGGGAATACACCATTACGAATAAAACAACAATTTTGAAAATCAGTCCACAATTGGCGGAGAAATCGGCGAACATACATAAAAAAAACATACATACATCGAAACATATCTCCTCCTTTTTTGGAAAGTCGGTTGAAAATAGCATTTTTTTTGGTGATTTGTTTGTCCGTCTATAATTTATCTGATTTTGGGTGTATGAAAAAAAAATACAGGCTGATATTTTATCCAGGAGAAAATTTTTCACAGTAGGTTTTCATGATGAAACCATCGAGATATAATGTATGGATGAAACTAAGTTTTTCAAAGAAATCTATAGCAAAAAGTGACAGCATCTTTTTCTTTTGTAAGTAAGTAAGTAAAAATGCTTTATTGCACCAAAAACATGTAAAGGATACAAATTGAGACTTATAATAGGTAAAATATGTACAATAGGCGGCCTTATCGCAAGTGCAATCTCTTCCAGGCAATCTAAGTGAACGGAAAGAGACTTATGTATGATACTTTTGTATGCACGAGCAAAAAAGATAACACCTAAGACCCAGGGCGATCTGGAAAGATCATTTTCCATCTTGATCTGACCGGGAATATAACCCAGATGAGGACTCCGCGGTTCAAACCATAAAATTATTATTCTCCTAACAGGATAATTAACTCTATGGGTTTAGACCATAAGGTAATTTATCTGGATTATTAAGTCTATGGTTCAGACGCAAGGTCAAGGTCTCCCATATAATTATTTAATTACGAGCTTCTGCCCGCGGCTTCGCCCGCGTGAATTTCCCACAGGACTGCTTTTTCCCGGGATGAAAAAAGCCTATGTCCTTCTCAGTAATTCTAACTGTGTATGTGAAATTTCGGGAAGATTGGTTCAGTAGATAAAGCGCGAAGAGGTAACAAACAAATAAACAAACTCACTTTTGCATTTATAATATTAGTTAGGTAGGATTAGGATTAGCTTTGTAATCTTACCAGAGTCTTTGTCGACTCTGGACTCCGCTACGGAATGTCTAAGTACGAAATGTCTATGTACGTTACTTTTAAAGTATCCAATGTCGAAGTATGCAAATACGATGTACGTTGGTTCTAAAGTATCCTAGTACTACGTATTCCAGTGCTAAAGTTTACGAGATCGAAGTATGAAATGCCGATGTATGGTAGTTCTAAAGTACCCAATGTCGTACATGGTCTGTTTTTACACGACTGACCAAAAAAGGAGTGTTATGTTTTCAGGGTTCATGTATGTATGTATGTATGTAATTTCTTTATTCCACCATAAGTCCTGAACGGCTTAACAGATTTTGATGTGAGAGGTATTGTTAGATTCCTTGCATTAGCCCGAATGACATAGGCTATGTAAGATGTCAGTCGTGTTTTTTATTTTTAAATAATTAGCTTGTTTCCATGGTCTCTTCAATGTTGACAGGGCGACAGCGGTGGTCCTTTGACTGTGGTTGATGAAGACGGCATACTGTCTCTGGTGGGGGTGTCATCCTTCGTGTCCGGCACTGGTTGTCACACCGACTTCCCCGCTGGTAAGTCCATTTGATGATTTTGGGTAGAACTCGGTAGAAGGTGAATCATGTCATGAGGTGTAAAAGGTATCATGTCATAAATATAAGGGTGGGAGTTAAGTTTCATTCCATGCATTAGCTGTTGACCTATGTGAGCATTAAAAGCAGCAAGCCAGGGAGGCAATTCTGGGGTCTGCGATATAATATCAATTTCGACATTTATCGAAAAAACATGGCGGATATCGATAAATATCGAAATTGCGTATTCTCGTGATTTCAAATGTGACATTTATCCAGCGTCAGCCCTCGATACGCATCGAGTGGTCGAGCGTGGCCGAAAACCATATCGTGTGTGATATTTGTTGCTTCAAAGCTATTGAATAACATAATATTCGTACTTTACAAGACGCTTTGTATTTTTCTTCAGCTATGGTTTAGTAAAATATGAATGCTGATGATTTTGTATTCAATTTTATTGAAAATCATTGTTTATTTACATAAAATTATTTTATTGAAGCCTAATATAGAGGTTTGGATAGATACATACTTTGCTTTTTTCTGCCTCGAGTACCATACCTTATTTGTTTCTCGATTCAATTTCGTAAAGAAACAATATCATACATAAGAATATAATTGATACTCCGATAACAAATATCACATAACCTCACACACACAATAAACAAACAATGACAAGTATCCTCGCGTTCCGTTCTCTCCATCAACTCTAAAATATTTCATTTTCTTTGCATTTTATAAATTTGCATCGGAGCTTATTAAGTTACATAAAATAAAGTATTATAACTATTTTTACATAAATTCACTATTAAAACATTGGTTTTATATAAAATATTTAATGAAACAAGTAAAACATAAATTTCTCGATTGTAGTTAAGTATAATCGAGAAAAAGGAACGTGTTTTCAATTAGAGAAGCCCTAGTTTTCGATATAATATCGAGTTTTATGTCGAATAGGTTCGAGAATACCATTTTGGAGGATTTTGTGATAATTTTGTTCGATAAAAGAAGTTTGATATATTATCAAATTTGATAAAATATCGCAAACGCGAGAATTGGCCTCCAGCGCGGCGACGCGATGCGTAAATATCAAATGCCTGTACTCTCCCTCTCAGCCAAAAGACGTTCACTGCTGGACAAAGGCCTCCCCCTAACATTTCCACGTTGACCGGTCCTGCGCTGCCCGCATCCATGCGGATCCCGCGACCTTCACCAGATCGTCGGTCCACCGAGTGGGAGGCCTGCCAACACTACGTTTTCCGGTTCGTGGTCGCCACTCGAGAACTTTTGTTTGAGAATGCCTGTACTATGTATGGTAAATACTTGAGGCCTAATAATATTGGCTAGTTGCATAGAATCGCATCGCGTCCCGCAGCGTTCTGTCGTTTACCTAGGACACCGGTTTACTAACTATTTCATTTAATTTTATGACTTCTATACTGTAACTTATAAGTCTTCTAATTTGCGTGTTGTTGCGACAACGATTTTTATTTAAATTAATGATTGTGTATCTGACATTGTATTTACTCTTTGCACATGAGTACCTAGTTAAAAGGGTACTCTTTGAGTTGGAATAAATACTATAAAGTCAAAGTCAAATTTTTTTATTGAAACTTGGCCTTCAAAGAAGGCTCTTTTTCACGTCGATAACTAATTATTTAATCATAATATATTATGTCTCAAAGCTACAAACTACTAGCATTTCGGAACGACCACTGTTGAGAAGAAATGCCGAAAGAAACTCATGAAACAGTCTTGGTCGCCTAATATGCCAGAGGGGCTATTTATTAACTTTATACATACACTAGATTGTGTACAGTCAAAAATAAAATATAAGAAAATAAATAGAATAATATAATAAAACATGTTATGTTTGTGATCAAGTAACCACAATAAATTGGTTAAAAACAAAAAATAAAAATACAATTCGAATCAGGGTCGAAGCAAGATCCCCCTGGCAACACCCGTTCACGAGTTGACGCGAGGGTCAGCCATCGCAAAGCTCAACCATAATAGAGGGAACCTTACGACCCGGCCCACGACGCCGTCTACAGTTTGAACATTTTAGAAAAATAAATACTTTCAGTCACTTGAAGATCACAATACACGTACATGTTTAACAATTAAATGTCAATGTTATTAAATTTAAAAAAGAAAGAAAAGGTTATTATACACAATAACAAAAGAATGCAATCAAGTGTGGAGTGGCGAAGTTGTAGGGAGAGACCAAGCTTTTTTATCGTTCAAATAATCACTTATTGTGTAATACGCTTTATTCATCAAAGTATTTTTAAGATATGTTTTAAATTTTTGCATAGGCAAATTTATAGCCTGGTCAGGGAGCTTGTTGAACATTTTTACACTTTGACCCACGAAAGACCGCCGAACCTTTTTAAGCCTAAAGCAGGGCGTATAAAGTTTATTCTTATTGCGGGTGTTTATACTATGTACATCGCAAATTTTTTTAAAGAGGTTTAAATTGGATTTAACAAAAATAAGTACATTGAAGATGTATTGAGATGCAACAGTAAGAATTTTTATTGATTTAAAGAGCTCTCGTAGAGAATCGCGTCGCTTTAACCCGTACATAAAACGAATTGCTCTCTTCTGTAATACAAAAATTTTCCCTATCTCAGCTGCATTTCCCCATATCAATAATCCGTATGACATTATGCTATGAAAGTAGCTGAAATACACGAGTCTAGCTGTTTCAATGTTTGTGCACTGTCTTATCCTTCTCACTGCATAAGCCGCCGAGCTAAGTTTTTTGGCCGTGAGTTCAATGTGTTTATCCCACTTTAACTTACAGTCAACGGTAACGCCTAAGAATTTGACACTGTGTACCCACTCTAATACTTTGCCATTAACTATTAAAGGTATATCATTGTGAGGTGCGTTCGAGAGGGAAAAGAGGAAATATTTGCGGATGATTTGACGCCTAGTAATTTGAAAATAGTGACAATTCATCTGCGGATGAGATATTTTGTTGATGAATTGTCACCTAAGTCAAACTTTATACACTTGGTCTTGTCCGTGTTTAAAGCCAGGTTGTTGGTTGTAAACCAGTCGAGCACAAGTGTCATAATATTACTTACATCGTCATAATTTTGACTATTTCTGTTGACTTTAAATAGTAAAGATGTGTCGTCCGCAAATAAAACTACTTCACACAATTGTTGGGCAAGACATGGAAGGTCATTTATGTAAACAAGGAATAGAAAAGGACCGATTATGGAGCCTTGAGGCACTCCCATGTCTACCGCCGCGCTGCTGGAAGCAGCTCTGTTAACTTCTACTTTCTGAGTTCTGTTGTCCAGGTAAGAAGCTAGTACCTCAAGGGCCGTCCCAGTAACACCATAAAAAAGCTTGTTTTTTAGTATATTATGATCCACGCAGTCAAAGGCTTTTGAAAGGTCGCAAAAAATACCTATGACATCTTGGCTGGATTCCCACGCTTCGTAGATTATTTGAACTAAAGTAGATGTTGCATCAGTAGTGGAACGACCTTTAGTGAAACCGTACTGACGATTATGTAAGATTTTATTTACGTTAAAATAAGAGACTAATTGCGTTAAAATTAATTTTTCAAATATTTTACTTAAAGCGGGTAATATAGAAATGGGTCTGTAATTAGTGGGATCATTTTTTGTACCCTGTTTGAATAAAGGAATAATTTTACTTATTTTCATGAGGTCAGGGAAAACACCCTTGGAAATGCACTTATTGAAAATCACAGTTAGATGAGGAGCAATCAAATCAATAATACTGCTCAGAACTGCGACAGATATACCCCAGAGATCCTCAGTATTTTTCATGTTGAGTGCCTTATACGCAGATAAGAGTTCATCCGATGTGATACTTCTAAATCTAAAAATGGACTTAGGATCGGAGGCATTTCTTTTTAATAAGTCATCTGCAGCACTGGGACAAGAGGAGAGGGATCCTGTGATATTCTTAGAAATATTGGCAAAAAAATTATTGAATTCGTTGGCTACTTCGTCGTTAGAAGTTATGGTTTTATCACCAATTTTTAAAGTAATATTATTGTCGCGCGATTTCGATTTGCCTGTCTCGTTATTGATAATAGACCAAGCAGCTTTGATCTTATCATTAGAGTTTTTTATTTTATTAGTGAGATACAAAGATTTTGCGGCAGCACATACCTTTTTAAAAGTTTTTGAATAACATCTAACGTATGATACAAATTCCGGTTTAAAATTATATTGTTTTTGGCCATACAGTTCATATAGTTTGTTTCTACTAATATAAATGCCATTTGTGGCCCAATCGCAGAAATTTAGTTTTGTTTTCTTATCAAATGTTTTAAGAGGAAAAGATTTTTTAAATTCTTGTTTCACTGTATTAAAAACCTCATCATAATGGTCATTCGGATTTTTATTTAGGTCTATTTCAGGCAATTTTTTATTTATGGATTCGCGAAAACGCATTTTCCGGTGCTTAGTCAGCGGCCTACAGGTTACAGGAGCGGAGCTAAGGTTAGACTCTTCGTCACGTGTCAGTGACGCCTGTTGACCCAGGTGGTCAGACCCCAGACAGGCAAAAAGCTTTTCATCAGAGACCGAGCAATCACAGAAAATGTTATCTATACATTTGGCAGAGGTTGAGGTAATTCTAGTGGGTTCAAAGAATGTGTTTTTCAAATTAAATGAATCAAGCAAATTTCTAAATCCATTGCTTTCCGAACATGAAACTAAAATATCAACGTTAAAATCACCGCATAAAACTATATGTTTACTACTAGAGCTAACCCGCCTGAGGGCTTCTTCCAAAACATTTAAAAGAGTGTCATAACTAGCTGAAGGCGGTCTATAAGCACAAATAATAATATATTTGTCCAACTCCACACAAGAAAGTTCTATTGTACATTCAAGAGACAGCCTTACTATGTCTTTTCTCTCTTTGCATTTATAATCTCTGTATATTAATATTAAGGACCCACCGTGGTCAGAATTTTGTCTTACAAATGCACTTGCTAATATATATTTATTCGGGAAGTTTAGTTTAATTTCATGTTTAAAGAAGTGTTCCGTGACACAAAAAATGTCAACATTATTATGTTCCAAAAATAAACAGATTTCATTAAATTTGCTGGTGAAGCCCTGTATATTTTGATGTACAAGATTTATATAGGAAGGCTTCACCTCTGTCTTATTATCTAGTTTAAAACTAAGTTATTAGTACTGGTACTAATATCAGATGACTTCGTTATATTAGGTATAACGGGTCTATATATATTGTATGCTAACAGTTTAGCAATAGTCAGCTTATATCTATAGGGTAGGTACACAGTACCATTGTTATAAAAACAGTTGTCAATATATTTATTACAGTCTAAGATATAAAGTTTTTTTAGATCCCACGTTAAGTTATAAATGTGTGTATTTAATGAGTGTATGAACTTATTTCTGTAATTATTTTTTACATAGGGGAAAAGAACTAAAATTATTTGACCAATATTACTAAAATTATATGGCCCACTCTCTCTATTTCTGACAAGATGTTAATACAGTTTAATATATCTACATGTGTGACATTTGTGCTATTGCCTATAGCTAAAATAAGTGTGGTGTTGAAATCAAATTTGTCACACTTTAACTTGGACAATATTTGAGAAATATGTGATCCCGGCATACAAATATTACATGTGTTCTGAGTAGTATAATTCGAGACCAAGAGACCCAGGTTATAAATATATAAATGCGAAAGTTCGGAAAAATTTGTTTTTATTATTAATATTAGATAGATAGATCAACACTTTATTGCACCATTTACAGAAAAAAACATACAAAGACATGACAAAAAGTAAAAACATAAATGAGCGCAAAGACGGGCTTATTAGTAAAACAATAGTTGTCAAAAGATAACTTATAAAGTTATATTGTTGTTGTATGTTTTCTGAATAAGACAAACGTAAATTTACGATGAATTTTGGGTACATTTGTCTAACATATTAAAATCAATTTTTATTCAGGTTTCATCCGCCCTGGCCACTACCACGACTGGTATTTGGAAGTCACAGGAGTAAACTTCGACTGGGATTTGGAAGTACCGGAACCGGAAACGGAAGAGAGTTCAGAGTCCAACGGCTCTGATTCCGATAGCTCTGAATCGAGTTCCGAATCGGAAAATTCAGAATCGAACGATTCTGAATCAGATGAAGTCGTCACTGACGCGACAACTGCTTCTTAATAGTAAAATATAAATTATTTTAATAATAAAAATGTAATATACAAAATAAAAGCATAAATGACTAAAATAGTTTTTTATTTGTCTATGGCTAAGTTCTAGGTTCAACACAGAAAAAAATACCGAGTTTGAATTTTTTTTTAAAGAACTTCGATAAAAAACATTTCTTTTTTTTTCTGTCTTTGAATACTACATGTATTTGCTTCGAGCAACAAGGACTTCCGCGCGCGGCCCGGAAGGGAGGCGCCATAGATGTCTTTCCCCTCTGGCAAAGCTTAGGTCCAGGTGGACTTGAACGTTTATAAAAATTTGCACTCGGACTTTTCGCTAGGCAGAAGTCACAGAATGTGAATGACACATAGGCCAATACAAAAAAATCCGAATTGTTCAGTTTTGTGCTGCAAAAAAAGGTCTGGGACATCTATTTTACAGAAAGATGCTGTTACATTTCCCTAGTAAGTAAACTCTTATCATATAATTATAAATTAAACAAAAATTCATACATTTTATTATAATGTCATTGTTGGATTTGTTTACCAACATCAGTCCGGTCCCCTAAACACGGATTAGTCGAGTGATAATTCCGTCCAACATCTAGATTTAGTGATATTACTTTGCTTACATAGTGTGTTGAAGTCGTGTATCGATAAACTGCGATAGGTATAATTTAAAATGCTGTATGTTGTAATGTGTATTTCTTATTTTTTTACAGCTTTCCCAATAATACCTACTTAGAGATTTGTGTATGGAAAAACTTGAGCAACAGATGCCAAAAAAACAAGTCCCATTTGTTTAGCTCATTATAAGGCATCTGATTTCCAGTAATGGTGTAAGTAAGCTCGAATAAACAAGACAGTGATGTTTCAGACAAAATCACTAGAAATAGTTAAGAGATAATTTAAATTTTATAAGTATTCCTTTCTTGTCTTTGTGGTACTTGACTAATAAACGTTATTCCTTTGCAACTCTGATTTTATTTATTACTAGCCGTCGCCCGCGGCTTCGCCCGCGTGAGTTTCGCTTAGATGAAAAATCTCTCTTGGAGCTTTTCATCAGATGTTCCAGATCTGCAATTTTTATACGTCAGCAGAAAATGGTCATCAGATTGAACGACTTTTAATAAGGCGCCATTTCCATATATGTTATAGTATAGCTGGTCTCTTGCAGTTCTTCATCTGATGTTCCAGATCTTCAATTTTTATACGTCATCAGAAAATGCTCATCAGGTTGAACGACTTTTGTTAAGGCACCATTTCCATATTTCTTATAGTTTAGCTGTTCTGCTATGGTTCTTCATCAGTTTTCAAAATGAATTATAGCCTATATGTTGCCCAGGCTTAATAGCTATACAACAAAAAAAGTTTCATTCAAATCCGTCCAGTAGTTTTTGCGTGAAACGCGTACATACATACAGACAGACAGACAGACAAGAAATTCCAAAAAATGTTTTTTGCTTTCTATTATTCTTTTTAAGTGTCCCTCTATCCATTTCAGTCAAAAATACTAAATGTACAGACAAAATATTTTTACTGTTTTATTATATGTATTATATGTATAGATTTACCCGTAAATATAATCGGCCAGTCCCCATGTCTAGACTGGCCGATTTTGCTAGGGGTTTCATTACTGAGTTCCATTCTTGCGAAACTTGGTACAAGTGTTCCTTGATGTATTTGAAATATTAAATACTAGCTTTTGCCCGCGGCTTCGCCCGCGTGAATTTCCCACGGGAACAGTGCTTTTTCCCGGGATAAAAAGTAGCCTATGTGCTATTCCAGGTCATTATCTACCTCTGTACCAAATTTCATCTAAATCCGTCCAGTAGATTTTGCGTGATTGAGTAACAAACATCCTCACAAACTCACAAACTCACAAATTCACAAACTCACAAACTCACAAACTCACATCCAAACTTTCGCATTTATAATATTAGTATGGATTTCAAATTAATCAATCAAAAATGCTCTCAATAATTTTTTTATTGAGAGCATTTTTGATTGAGGGAAAAAGGGGATAATTTGCCTTAGCGTTATTTATCAATGGATTTCAATTCAATCATATTTGGAGGAAAATTTTTATGTTGATTTCCCCATAGGTTGTTGTAAAAAAGCTAAAAAGAAGTTTTTGGGAGCTCTATCTGCGAGGTCTTCTGTTCACAGAAAGGGATCTGACGCAGAATGTGCACTCCGTAAAACGTATACACTTGACAAAGAAGGTGTATAATATATAGCAGAATGTGCACTACGTAGAATGAGCGAGCACTTCGCAAAATGAGCACTTTTTGAGAAAATGAAAAACCTACTAAAAAGCAATACTTTTCCGTTTTGCAACATTTTTCAACAGAACGGGAAATATATTGCTTTTTAGTAGGTTTTTTCCTTTCCTTTAGTCTTTTTTTAAATGTGCTCAAATTACGAAGTGTTAATAAAATTCTGCGAAGTACACACAGTTTTTTTCGAGTGTACGTGTTGCTAAGTGCACATTCTGCGTCAGACCCACAGATAGAACCACTAAAAAAAAAAAAAAATGCAAATTACTAAATGCAAAATACTCCTTAGCAATAAATATTATAAATGCGAAAGTATATATACTGTTTTACTCACGGCTAAACCAATAGACAGATTTATTAAAGCTATTGATTATATAGTTGAAGACCCGAAAAATTCGATAATTTGTAATTCATCGATAATGCGGAATTATATTTTTACCATTCACTATTGAAAACAAAGTCAAAAATAAGTAAATGTGTGTTCTGTCTCCTATTCGTACACAAAAATCTGACGGGTGGTGACAGATTTATCAATGTATTGTTTTATTTTTCATATGTGGTGTCGTAATTACAGATTTTCATTATGTATGTGTGTACCGAACAGCGCTTGCGTGAATTTCCCTCCCCCCGCAAAAAATGCTAGAAAGATTTAAATGGAAACATGTCGCTTGGCTTCTCCCTCCGTAAGGAGTCCGTGTTGCTCTATGTGTATTTGATAATGGTAGCATTGAAAAAAATCATTCTCAGACTTACCGCTTTACTTTCGTTTTTATCCATATTTTTTTAATTATGTAAATTAAAAATATTATATAATTATAAATACTGGAATACTAAATTATGATACTTAATTGTAACAAATAAATTAGGTGCATTTTCTACTAAGATTAAAAAGTAAAAAAAAAATCCTAGAACGTAGAAAAGCGGCGGCGACTCTTATTTATATTTCCGTGTCGCCGCCCGGCGATGACTCGCTCCAGGCCGCCTGATAATTTCCTAAGCTGTATCTATATCCAAAATCTCGGTTTTATTGTCAATAGCCTATTTTATAGTGTTTTTTTGTTTACTTTCCATATAGAGTGTGGCAAATGAAAGCTGACCCTGAGAAAACGCGGCAAATTAAAAAAAATATTCTGATCATCTTCTAGAGGAGAAAAATGGTTTAAACTTTTTGGGAAAGTCCATTTTCTACGCGTGACGTCATATGAATGCACGTTTAGTTAGGAGCGTTTTGGTATCGTCCGAACATTGCTTAAAAATGTGTATTGTTTTTTGCTATATCTTGGGAAATACTTTGGTTATTGATGTGATTCTTTTACGGATGATTCTATTATTGTGAGATATTTCAAAGAAGCATCAAAAAAAAAGTTGTCCGGTCCCCTATTGTGCGTTTTCATAACCAAATCCGCAAACCAACGGGGGAGGGGTAGGGAGCTTCCTTTCTGTACATAGTACTTATATTAATTCTGTGGTAATATACAGGGAAAACACTCTTAACCTATATACCAGTTAGTGAAGTTGTATTCGAAATTAAAAGTAGAGTGCTTACTACGGGTGAATGACATCAATGCATACTCGGACTATAGCCTCTCTCGCTGAGCTCGGGCGTCTAAACACCTCGTATGCTATTGATGTCATACGACCCTAGTAAAGCAATCTACTATTTCTCTCAGAACTCCTTGATATCAATACCATAATTTAAACTTCCTGAGAAAAATGTTCGGTGGTGTGTTTTTATGTCAAATTATTAAATTATCAAATCTCAAGGCTATTTCCATTGAGAGGTTCGGCTCGCGGGCCCGATAACAAAGGAGTAAACTGTGTACGCTCTCGGTTAATTATCCATATATTACGGTGAAAAGTGAAAAAACCCTACATCTCTTGGTTTAAACTGTGCATCTAGTAAAGGCTATCAGTTCGATATAAAAATAGTGCGAAAACCTTACGAAATAGTGGAAAAAAAGCAAATTCAAAATTAAAATTGAACTTAATCAGATCCTAACAACCACCCCCGCACATATTTATTGCTGTTAGACTAGCAGCCAACCAGCGTGCGAAATTTGTAACCGCCCGCCTCCGCGCGCCCAGCTCCAGCCAATCCTGCAGCCGCCGACCGACCGGATTATACAAATTATAATCTACCGCAATGGACACGTCGAATGATGGCAGAAATTGTGCAGCAGGATGCGACCAGACTTCTAACCATGGGGAGATGCTACAATGTATGTTATGTAAAGATAAGTACCACCACGGCTGTCTCAACATGTCAACATCACACTATAAAACAAACAAACACATCCTCCTCCACACCTGGCGCTGCCCAGCATGCGAGAACGTTACTAGGCGTAACAGAAATGATAACACACCGGTCAGCAAATACGGAAGATCCGTGCTAAACGACACTACAATGTCGATCGATGACAATCCACACAACCAGAGTATAACAAACGTTATATCATGACCAAACTTACACAACCATCACGACAAAGCCTCAATTACCCTAGAAAACATAAGCCTTTTGTTGGAGAGACAGTTAGAAAATAATAACAAATCAATTCTTGCAGACATAAAAAATATGTTGACTACCGAAATAAACGCAGTTGCATTAAAACTCAAACAGGAATTTACACAAAAGATAGACACATTACAAGACCAACAAACATTAAATAACAAACAAATCATTGAAATAAATAAAAAAATTAAGCAAATTGAACTAGCAAACAATACACTCCAAAAGGAAATAGAAGACCTAAAACAAAAGAATGACATTACACTAGGAACACAAAGAAATACGCAAGAAACACCAGAAAAACCAGAAACTACAAAAAATTCAAATATATTCGTACTATATGGTCTCAATGAATATCAAGGAGAATACGAGTACGAATTAGAAGCCAGGATCATACATGCATTTAAAGATATTTTACATATAGATATAACGGGATACATAGAAGAAATAAGACGACTCGGCACCAGGGGACCTCGACGACCACTACGTGTGGAATTAATAAGTAAGAGAATGACTCAGTATATACTTAAAAATGTCTATTATTTCAAAAATACCGGACTGTACGTGTCTAAACTATTAGACAAAAAAACACTCGAGGATAAACACCAACAAAGAAGGCAAACTACCAACAAACAAAATATAAGCTTTATCTCGACACAACAAACTTATAAAGCAGCAAACGAACCAAAGCGATCACGAGAAATCAACTCACCATCTACATTACATAATAACGCCTCAGACGATATAACAAAATACTATGCACCCAGTATTAATACTCATTCCTTTCGCGACCACAACTGAATTCAATGTCATCTTCCAAAATATGCAGAGCTTATGGAATAAACAAACAATTTTTGACAATGCATGGCTGTCATGTTTGATTGATTAAAAATCGAAAATAAATAAATAATTTCTATATTTAATATATGGTCATGAAAAAGTATTTTTCAAATTAAATATTTAAGGACATTTTTCTGAATATATATACTGATACCAAAATTTCCAATTTCTGAGTTGATTTGAACGAAAAATAACCTCATACTCAATTTGGCTGACCTACGAAATTACGTTTGCAGCATTGCATAGAAGAAAATAAGAATTTCGTTCAGCTTTTGACTTCGTGCGGTGCTAGCAAAGGGAATGTAATAAAAATCAAGAACATCTAAAAAGACAATTTTTTCTAAGTCGTCAGAGAGAAAAAATCATTGATGGAATCTGTCACATATGTATGCAGAAACAAAGAAGATGAACATAGTACATAATATCATGATGATGAACAGCAATACCTATGAGAAATAATGAGATATCTGTGGAAAATTTTTATATCGTGACGTCTTTTTTATTATTTTATACTGTTTTAGAATAATTTTAGAATTAGGCAATTTCAGGACCTTTATCAAGCCCTCATGCAGTGTTGTGTTTGTCTTAGAACTTTCACAACACTAAGAGGTTTACACATACATCAGTCCCGTGCACATCAGGTACGAATTCATTCTTCCCCTTCCATCAGCACAAGTTCTGTATCACCACCATTTAATCATTCCATCCCATTACAGTCTCTCCTCGGGCAACTCAAGCAATCAAACCAAATTATTAAACGCATCCCACGTGGGGCCAGAACTGCCGTGGCTGAGGCACTCACAGAAGTAATTTCAAATTGCGTGAGTGCCATCAGCATTGACTCATGGCGTAATGTCTTAATTTTCGCTTTCAAAATTTTACACGTATCAGACCAAACAAAAAATAATGTTTCGCTCACACAAAAAATCAAAAATAATATTTTAACACCAACATTCGATCAAAATTGTAGCAATTTTCGGAAAAATTCAACTCAGAGAAAACATTTCGATTTGCTTGGGAAGGTCGAGGAGAAAATTCATGACGGTGACCTCAAAGGAGCGACCCGACTCCTTTTCTCCAATGACTCCCTCGCCCCCGACACACCGGAGACTGCAGCTGCATTACAATCCAAACATCCCCCAGGCCCTTCTACCCCCTTTTTTGTAGATCCCCCATTAGAAAATTCCTCGTGCCTGCAAGCCTCTGACAAGGACATCATAGCCGCCATCGCATCCTTCCCAAAAGGGTCGGCGTCCGGCTTGGACGGGATTTCACCGCAGCATCTGGTAGATCTCACCAGTCACGGCACAGGAGTGGCTGGTCAAAAATTAATTTCTTGTATAACTAAGCTGGTTAACCTGATGCTGCGTGGAGATGTCTGCCAGGACGTGACGCCGATTCTCTATGGGGCGAACCTCATAGCCCTGACAAAGAAGGACGGTGGCGTGCGTCCTATTGCTGTAGGCACAACATTTCGACGTTTAGCAGCCAAAATTTGTGTGCGTATTACCCGCCAAAAACTTCAAAACCTGTTTGAACCCGTACAGGTTGGTTTTGGCACACGTGGCGGGTGTGAGGCTGCAGTACACGCCGTGCGCACGTTTGCCCAGAGCAACCTGTGCGAAGTTATTTTAAAATTAGACGTGAAAAATGCTTTTAATTCGGTCAACAGAGACACCCTGCTGAATGAAATAAAGTATCACATACCCGAAATTTACAATTTTATGATTCAGTGTTATCATAGTCCATCGAAATTGATGCATAAAAATAATGAAATTCTTTCGGCAGTAGGTTGTCAGCAGGGTGATCCCCTCGGTCCAGCAATTTTTAGTTTGGCTATCAATTCCATAATTCATAGTCTAAATTCCAAATTAAATGTATGGTATCTCGACGATGGAACACTAGGTGGAGACTCACAAACCGTTCTGAACGATTTAACACAAATAATAAACAAATTTCAAGAAATTGGTTTAGATTTAAATTTAAATAAATGTGAATTATTCATTAACATAAATGATAATACTTTGGCATCAAAAATTATTCAGAATTTTAACATCATCGCCCCAAATTTAAAAATTATAACAAAAGAGAGTTTTCATCTACTGGGTTCACCAATCTTTGAAGATGCCATACCTAAGAAAGAAATTCCCTGATCTGTTGCAACCTATTGACTTACTCCTGAAATCCCAAATTGAAGCTATTTTAAACATTCACTTAAGCGAGCAGGCATGGGCTCAAGCTTCTTTGCCTATAAGGCTTGGTGGCTTGGGAACCCGCAAAATTTCAAGTGTAGCTTTACCAGCATTCCTGTCCTCAATTCATAGCACTTCCAATCTCGCAGGTAAAATACTTAATACCACTTCGGTAACAAACTGCGAGATTGCATGCTTGGATGAGGCCTCGAATGCATGGTTAGCTGGACCGGGTCAAAATTTACCATCCAAATTGTATAAACAAAGAGCCTGGGACACCATTTCATCAAATAATTCGTTTCAATCAATTCTAAATTCTACCTCAGGGAGGGAGCGAGCACGACTTTTGGCTGTATCCAGGCCAGAGTCTGGTCATTGGCTCCATGCCTACCCCTCGCCTGCACTCGGAACCTTCATAGACCCATTAACACTACGCATAGCTGTTTGTCTCCGACTCGGAACTGATGTATGCGTAAGTCACAACTGTGCTTCCTGTGGTGCTGCCGTTGATGGTCTTGGTCACCACGGACTCGCCTGTTCCTCGGGCGCCGGCCGTCAGTCCCGTCATGCTGCCCTGAATGACATCCTCAGAAGGGCGCTCGTCAGTGCCAAAGTCCCCGTAGCTCTCGAGCCCCGGATTGCACGGGTCGATGGTAAGCGCCCCGATGGGATGTCTTTAATCCCATGGAATATGGGTAGAGCGCTAGTCTGGGATGCCACTTGCGCAGATACCCTGGCTGCATCCTACCTCCCCGCAACAAGCAGACAGGCCGGGGCGGCGGCAGATGCCCGAGAACGCTTAAAGACCAACAAATATAGTTGTCTCGGCGCACAATACCAGTTTGTGGCTTTTGGCGTCGAGACTCTAGGCTCATGGGGCAGTGGCGCACGGGGGCTCCACAGGGAGCTCAGTAAACGCCTGAGGGAGGCAACAGGTGACCCTCGTGCGGGCAGCTTTCTCGCGCAGCGATTAGCTATTGCTATTCAGCGCGGGAATGCTGCCTGTGTGATGGGCACCTTGCCAACGACACCAAATTTAGAGTTAGATTTTTAATATATAGTATTTATTTATAGGTAGTATTAGTATAGTAGTATTTAATTCATTAATGTTTAAAATGTGTACATCATGTGAAAATTTATTTTTGAAGCCTTCTTAAATCAGTCCAAAAACACCTATCACGCTTGCTGTATATCGGAAACATTTTTAACGGATGAAAAATTGGAGCTCATACACTTTAGCAACTACAGAGTTGCGAGCGCATACTGTCGACGAGATTATGAGAGAGGTGGCGTGTGCATAATACTTCGAGACGACGTGGAATACACCGAGAGAAAGGATATTGCGGACATGTCGATCGAGTTTCTTGTTGAACTTTGTGCTGTAGAATTAAATGAATATAACTTATTAATAGACAGACAGATAAATGATTTAATTGCTCAATTAGAAGTAATTTTGAACTATTTGACTAAGAAATATGATAAAAAACGTATTGTGATAGGTGGTGATTTTAATATTAATATTTTGATTGATGACTCGGAATCAAAAAAACTATTGTGTCTAATGGCTGAACACAATTTTACCCCGCAAATAAAAGATCCTACACGGGTAACCAAAAAATCCTCTACTTGCATTGACATAATCTTTGTTAACTTTTCTGACAAGAACTTGACTGCGGAAGTATTAGACTACGGATTTTGTGACCATAAAAGCGTGACATTAAAAATTGACCTACAAATGAAAAACAAACCACTTATTTGGCGGAAAGAAAAACGACAATTTACACAAAGAAATATCCTACAATTCAAAAACAAATTGAGAAATATATGTTGGAATGATGTGATAAAAACTGATAAAAATATTAATGAAAACTATGAATCTTTTCACAATGCCCTAAAAATCATACTGAACCAATGCATTCCTAAACGAATAATTAAAATTAAACCAAAGAAAAAACGCTGGCTTACAAAAGGGATAAAAACTTCATGTAAAAATAAAAGATTACTAAAAATATTAATAAATAGCTCAAACAGTGACATTCTCAAAAATTTTTATAAAAAATACAATACAATCTTAAAAAGAACGGTTATTAAATCAAAAAAGCTGGAATATATAAATCGAGTTAAACATTCTAAAAATGTTATAATGACAATGTGGAACATTATAAAAGAAAGAACGAATAAAAATATAAAGGATCGGAATCAAAACATAGAACTGAATGTCCATAATAACCTAACGTCAGAGCCTAAGTTAGTCGCGAATGCATTCAATGAGTATTTCTCGATGGTGGGGGAGCCGAGTGGACCAGCGCCGCCAGGCCGGCCCGTACTGAACCCGACCGAGAATTCTATGTACCTACGCCCGGTAGATTTGTCCGAAGTAAATGGCATACTTAAACACCTAAAAACCAAATATAGCTATGGAATTGACGAAATTCCACCCATTTTATTTAAACAGTGTGCTGATGAACTTACCCTTCCGCTAACGTTGCTCATCAATCAATCATTTTCGGAAGGAATATTCCCTGACCTTCTAAAAATATCCCTTGTGAAACCAATTTACAAAAAAGGAAAAAAGACAGAACCTAAAAATTTCCGTCCTATAGCAATACCAAACACTACGGCAAAAATATTCGAAAAAGCAATTTGCACACGTACTTATGCCTTTTGTGAGAAATTTAACATCTTTGATAATTGTCAAAACGGATTCAGAAAAGATCGCTCAACCACACGAGCAGTATACAAGTACGTACAGGAGGCATTGGGCTTGTTAGAAAACCGTAAATATGGTATTGGTATTTTGTTGGACATGACAAAGGCTTACGATAGGGTCCGTCACGACGTGCTGCTGAACAAGTTGCACGGAGTAGGTATCCGCGGACCAGCTCACATGTGGTATAAATCGTACTTAGAAAATAGGCAACAGTACGTCGACATTAACCACTATGACTATAGCACGGGTACCATTACCACAGTGAGGTCAGATGCCGTGCACGTAAACTGTTCAATCCCTCAAGGAAGCGTCGTAGGATGTATTTTATTTCTTATTTACATCAATGACTTACCAAAAACTTTGACCCAGACATGTGTATTATTCGCGGATGACGTATCGATTCTGACACCTTATTCCAAACCTGACAATCTAAATATGACCTTAACTCAAATTATCGACTCAGTAGTCTCGTGGCTTTCCGACCATAATTTAGAAATAAATTTTGAAAAAACAAAAATTATGGAATTTAGACCGTACCAGAAAACATCCCTTAATATTGACTACAGTTATAATGGTATCAAACTTGAATGCGTTAATAACTTTCAATTACTCGGCCTAATATTAGATACAAATATAAATTGGAAATCCCACATTGACAAAATAGCAATTAAATTATCAAAATTCATATACGCACTGCGCGAAATCAAAAAAACCACCAACGAAAAAACCGCTATAACGGCCTACTATGCTTATGCATTCTCCTGGCTAATGTACGGGATTATACTTTGGGGAAATAGTACTGATGCAGACAGACTATTCATATTACAGAAAAAATGTATTAGAATTATAAAGAATATTAAAATGACTGACACTTGCAAACCACATTTTAAAGACTTAAATATACTGACATTAGGGGACCGGCCTAGGTATGAGAATTGTTAAAAATATGTAATTTTATGATAGAATACATATAACTAAACACATTTTGCGACTTTTTAGCACCAGTTTATTCTCCAGAGCTAATTTATTCGAGTTCAAACTTCTAGGGAAAGTCCATTTTCTACGCGTGACGTCATATGAATGTACGTTTAGTTAGGGGCGTTTTGGTATCGTCCAAAAATCGCTTGAAAATGTGAATTGTTTTTGGCTATATCTTGGAAAATACTTTGGTTTGGGATGTGATTCTTTCACGGATGATTCTATTAATGTGAGATATTTCAAAGAAGCAACAAAAAAAAAAATTGTCCGGTCCCCTATTTATATTCTGGAGGCATGTAAATTCATTCGAAAATATCCCGAATTTTACACAAGAATCGAAGACTTACCGCGACGATATCCTACAAGAAGGAAAAATATGCTAGTGGTGCCCTTCTCCAATTTAGGTCTTTTTAGGTCCGGCCCACTATGCATGACTATAAAAATCCACAACACTTTACCCGACCACCTACGAAATGAAAAAAAAGATACCATATTTCTAAGAAAATTGAAACTTCTACTTACAGAAAAAAGCTATTATTCATTGGACGAGTTTTTTAACGATAAAAGCATTGACATTCCCAAATAAGTTATACTATTTTATCTTGTACTATAAATTCTTTGACTATTACAATTATCGTATCAAATTTCTATTAAATTATCTATTTGACTTCATTATAAATTGTAATACTTAATCTAAATTTACACCTAATCACAAATTTCTTATTATAAATCCGCCTGCCGTTCCATCTTTCTACATTTGCTAATACCCGACAGGGTTCATATTGTACCTACTCCAACCAGTTACTGTACTAGTAGTTATAACTGAATGTATAATATGAAACGCAATAAATAAATTGAATTGAATTGAATCCATTTCAAAACGACCAAAAAATGCGCCATTGCTGTTTATAAAAAAGTAGCACAGTGCAAATGTGTCATTAGTCTACACATTGGTGGCCTTAAAATATGCAGAAGCTCAAATGTTGTCTGACTTAGGACAAAGAAATAGGGTGAACGAGTGTGACGACGTCGTATTGCAGTAGTCTGCTAGCGCGCATGTGTCGTGGGGTTGCCACTGCATGGGGTTTCGTTACCCTATATTCTTCATTCCTTCCCTTTGTTATAGTATGCTTGTGCATACAAGCATACCATAACAAAGTGTGTGCAGTGTGTGTTGTTTCTGTGTGTATGTGTACTCGAGAAGTTACATAGTAATGTGGACAGTTTTGTGATGTTTTCTTTAAAATGGTTGGCTGACTTGCATTTACGCCCCGCAATGCCAATGACAAAATATAGCAATGCAGTAGTCGTATAAAACAAAATTAGAGGTGCTTAGTTTTGATATTAATTATTTGACTTAGATTGTTTAATGTACTGAATTTTATTTTCAAGAAAAATAATAGAATTTCAGAAAGAACATATACAAAAAGTGAAACAAAAGTGAGTATAAATTTATTTACTTATATGTTTAACGTGCTTTCACGCTTTAACTACTCAGTCGATACTATTAAAAATATGTTTTAAAAGTAGTTTAGTTCATAGAAAAATGATGATTAAAATCAATAATATTTATCTCAAAATGGGGAAACCTTTGCCACGCTGGCAACAACTACCAAAAATTGGCGCGCGCGCGAACCGCGCCTTCAAACCAAAATGGCGACGGCCGAAGCAGCGCGCCTCACTGAATAACGTTGCCGGAAAAGTATTTTTCCGCTCCCGTATCGCTCTCAAATACCTATAGTGTCGTAAAAATGTTATAGTGTTAGTGGCGTGTTGTTTTGTTTTAAAGTGTCAGTGCTAAGTGATTGCATGTGCGATACCAATGGTGTGGGGAGTACGCGGGACGACGGTCGAGACTCGCCGGGTAGCACCGATCAATTAACGTTAGTGCCTCCAAGTTATATTTTTTAAGAAAAAAAAATGCGTTTTCTATTTTTTTGAGGTAGAACTGGCTGGTTTTGGGTTTCATAATTATTAAAGATTAAAAAAAAGAGATTAAATTGGTTAGAATATTTATTAAAAATAAAACTGATGTAGTAGAACTGGCTGGATACAATTTTGTTCGAATTATTTTCAAATTTTAGAAATTTTCTTTTATAAAGTAATTAAATTACTAACAATCTAACTAACAATTAATAGGCCTTTATTTATACCAAATGGTATTAATAAAGATTAAAGGTTTCTAAATAACTTAGTTAAAATCTTACAAATATTTTTTTTTATTCGAATAACATGACTACCAGTGTTCCCCGGTATAAACTATGGCTTCTAACGATATTTCACTCATGGACGGTATTCAGGGGACATGAAAATAAAGTATATACATTTTCGTGAATTCTGAACTGAACCACTCCTTTTTTGAACATCATATAATAAAAAAGTCAAAGAGTTACGAACTTTGCTACGAGCTACGAGGTGCTACGAGCTGCGTATCTTTGAACGCTTTAATGTCTACGCCGCCGCGCCGTAGCAAATCGTAGACCTTTTCTACGAGTAACATTATTCCCCATCCCTTTTTGCTGAAACTTTTTTTAACCAATTTCATCCCACTGTTGAGCAAAGACCCATGATGAAGAGGAGATAGGGATCTCCATCTCGTTCCAAACTTTTTTGTAACATTTTTGGCTTTGAATAGATTATCATAGTATCTCAGAATTTAGAATAACATGAGTATAATGGAAGTGGCGTAGACGCGTTATTTTGTCGCCGCCTGATATAAACCGCATAGGATTCTGAAGCTCCGTTAACTTACTTTCGCTTTGATTACTTTACAAATGCAACGCTAAATACAACCTTATAAGGGGATTGTCCCGGTGTCTGTCTGTCTGTAAGTTAGATTAGACAGACCCGCGGGCAACAGCTAGATCCTGATATGCCAACTAACAGTAAATATATCCTCTCAATCTATCGCTGGTTGACTGGAAGATATCTCTTCATGGGATAAGTCCGTGTTTGTATATTTATCTTTTTAGTTATGTTAAGTTCACTGTGTATCCTTAGTACAACAAGAATGTGACGATTTATAAGTGCTATTTATAAGCCTATATGAATAAAAATAATTGACTTTGACTTTGACAATAAAGATATGACAAACAAACAAACAAACATTATAAATGAGAGTTTGTTTGTTACCCTTCACGATTTTTCTACTGATTCAATTTTGTTGAAATTTCGCATACACATAGTTAGGAGTACTAAGAAGGACATAGGGGTACCTTTGATCCAGGGAAATAACACTGTTTTTGTGGCAAAATTCACGTGGGCGAAGCCGCGGGCAAAAGCTAGTAATACATAAAGTTGGACATTTTTTCTTTGTCTATGGTATAATAAAATCCACAGAAATATTTTTTTTACATATATTTATAAGAGTATTTACATATATACATATTATCACGCCTTTTTCCCGTAGGAGTAGGCAGAGACTATATAGCGATTTCCACCTGCTGCGATCCTTACAGATCTCTCTCGCTTCCTCTACACTCATCACTCTCTTCATACATGCTCTCCGGTTATGGGTGCTCCTAATATCTCCCTTTTTAAGGAGGTCCGGAATGTGGTCGAAGTGCGTTCTTCGAGGTCGACCCTGACCAACTTTTCCTTTCACCTCAGCTTAATAATAAAGAGTCATGGAAGTAATAAGTACCTTGTACAACAAGTACTTATTACTTCCATGTCATCATCAGGGGGTGCCATCTTCAAGATGAAGTTTGGAGGCCAGCATGCGGTATCTCTCCCGGTCATTAGCGGCCCGTTTTAGACTCCAAAACTTAAGTCCTGTCCAGGTCGTGATGTCGTCCATCCACTTCCATGTAAAGAGTATTTATGTCTGTGATAAACTGATAGAATAGAAAACAACAAATATCTGATTGACAGCTACTTTATTCCGTGTACAAAAGTGTCGTAACTGTCATTACAAGCAGAAATATCGCCTCGCGTTGAGAGGCGTGACGTCACGTTGGCGGCAAGCCAGTGACGACACGTGAATCTTCCGGGCGTTGTAGTACTATTAAATAGATTTATTAAGGAGTTTTGGCTATAATTATATATGTACTAGTTTTTGCCCTGGCTTCGCCCGCGTGAAATTTGTTTTTTACCCATTTAACCCGTTTAGGGTGGAATGAGCGATTTTTCTGACAGCTAAATTAAGAAAAAAAAATCAGTATAGAAATGTCTCAACAGATGGCGTTTTATTGAAAGCCGAGTCGTAATAATGGCTGTACCGTACCTTTATTGTGCGCTTTTTATTGTCAGCCAGAGGCAGAAAAAAATCACATAACAGTTTGACAGTTGCACAATTCATAATATTGATACTTTTCAGATGTTTTTTATTAGGTTTTATTTTTTTTTAATGCCAGTACCGTGCTTTTTGAATGGTCTCGCCTTTTACTAAGCGCCACCTATGAATTCATCTGGAACTATTTTTTTTTATTTGGGTCTCGGAAAATCCCTCATTTCATAATTCCTTTTTTAGTGCTTACTAGCGTCACATGAGGGACGTTTGTGAAAAATGTCAAGTTTATAGGCCTAGGGGTTTTGGCTGTGCATTGATAGATGGTCATCATTCAGTTTTTGTTTGTATCATCATTAAAGACGTTGTTTCGTTCCAGGATTCCCTTTGTTTTGCTTAATTTTTTTGTTCCTAATTTCACTTCGCCAAACCTTATTGGCCTAAACTAAAAATTCAAATTATTGTCTCGCCTAATTGATATTTTTGCACAATAATAAATTAGCCAACAATTATTAAATGCAAATTTTGAATCTCTATTATTAGATGTGCTAAAATTGTTTGACTTTTAATTTTATACACGTAACAATAACCTCAACTTTGATTGAGACAATTATCTATACATATAATAAAACAGTAAAAATATTTTGTCTGTACATTTAGTATTTTTGACTAAAATAGATAGAGGGACACTTAAAAAGAACAATAGAAAGCAAAAAAATTTTTTTGGAATTTCTTGTCTGTGTCTGTCTGTCTGTCTGTATGTATGTACGCGTTTCACGCAAAAACTACTGGACGGATTTGAATGAAACTTTTTTTTTGTATAGCTATTAAGTCTGGGCAACATATAGGCTATAATTGATTTTGAAAACTGGAACACCTGATGAAGAACCATAACAGAACAGCTAAACTATAAGAAATATGGAAATGGTGCCTTAACAAAAGTCATTCAACCTGATGAGCATTTTCTTCTAACGTATAAAAATTGAAGATCTGGAACATCTGATGAAAAGCTGCAAGAGACCAGCTACACTATAACATATATGGAAATGGCGCCTTAGCAAAAATCGTTCAACCTGATGAGCATTTTCTGCTGACGTATAAAAATTGAAGATCTGGCTCATCTGATGAATGACTCCAAGAGACCAGCTACTATAACGTATATGGAAAAGGCGCCTTAACAAAACTTGATTAGTCTGATGAGCATTTTCTGTAGACGTATAAAAATCGAAGATCCGAAACATCTGAAACAGTTTGGAACACAAAAAGATTTTTCGTCTAAGCGAAACTCACGCAGGCGAAGCCGCGGGCAACAGCTAGTTACTTACTATAATAATCACTTCTGATAATTATTACTTGTTGGTCACATCTAATGCACTAGGTACTGATAATAATTCCTAAGTCCTTTTGTAAGTCACAGATCCGACTTAGAGCACCCCGACTCCACGTGGCTCAACTTTGCTTATAACTAGAGTGTTATTCCTTCGCGCGGAACCAGAAGCTTCTGGTGTTGTAGTTGTCCATGGGCAGCTGTGATCACTTACCACCAGGTGACCCGCTTGCTTGTAAAAATTTTATGTATAAGGATTCCTGAAGCAAATTAAAGCACTTATCTAGCTAACTATACCAAATAATACTAGTAACTATTATCACGGCAATAGAGATTCGGGCTACACCTAAGTTGTTAGCTAATAAAGCAGAGGAAGTAACCTATTTATGGCCAGAGGCCAGAGGCAAAGAAAAATACACTAAGATCTTTTATGCTTTATTACAATATCTTTGGATTTTTAGACGACACAATTTGACGTTTGTAATGAGCGATTTTCTGACAGCTAAATTAAGAAAAAAAATTAGTATAAATAAAATCTCAACAGGTGACGTTTTATAGAAAGCCAGGTCCTAATAATGGCTGTACCTGTACCTATATTGTGCGCTTTTTCTTGTCAACCAGAGACATTTTTTTTTTGGTTTCTTTATCCGTGAGGAAAGGCAAAGGGATCTAAAGCCCATACAGCCATCGTCTGTAATTTTCTTTTCTTAGATATCAACCAGAGACAAAAAAAAATCATCTAACAGTTTGACAGTTGCACAAATCACAATACTTTGTAGATGTTTTTTTTAGTTTTTTTTTTTAATGCCAATCCCGTGCATTTTTGCTTTTTCTATGGACTCGCCTTTTACTAAGCGCCATGAAGTCATCTGGAACAATATTTTTTTATTTGGGTCTCGGAAAATCCCTCGATCCCAGATGTAGTATATGATCATGTAACCGCCCACTTCTCTCTCGGTCAAGGAGTATGACCGGTGTATTTATATTTATAGAACCGTTGACACCGAGTGTTTAGAAATAGCCGTGGACTTCAACCGAAATGAGTTTGGGAATGATAAAGCGAATTCGTTAATCAATAAATAAATATATATAGACAAATGATGCAGATTGAGTTAGCCTCAAAGTAAGTTTGAGACTTTTGTTATTATATTTTTATTGGAAGACCAACAGTTATAATTTTAGTCTTAAATATTATAAATGTCCTCACAGAGAAAAGCAGAATATAAAACGAAAGTTGAACACGAATAAATATTATATAATACTAGCTGTCGCCCGCGGCTTCGCCCGCGTGAGTTTCTCTTAGACGAAAAGTCTTTTTGTATTCGAAACTGTTTCAGATGTTCCGGATCTTTGATTTTTATACGTCTACAGAAAATGCTCATCAAATTAATTAAGTTTTGCTAAGGCGCCATTTCCATATATGTTATAGTGTAGCTGGTCTCTTGAAGTTATTCATCAGATGTTCCTGATCTTCAATTTTTATACGTCAGCAGAAAATGCTCATCAGGTTAAACGATTTTTGCTAAGGCGCCATTTCCATATATGTTATAGTGTAGCTGGTCTCTTGCAGTTCTTCATCAGATGTTCCAGATCTTCAATTTAAATACGTCAGCAGAAAATGCTCATCATGTTGAACGACTTTTGTTAAGGGACCATTTCCATATTTCTTATAGTTTAGCTGTTCTGTTATGGTTCTTCATCAGGTGTTCCAGTTTTCAAAATCAATTATAGCCTATATGTTGCCCAGGCTTAATAGCTATACAATAAAAAAAGTTTCATTGAAATCCGTCCAGTAGTTTTTGCGTGAAACGCGTACATACATACAGACAGACAGACAGACAGACAGACAAGAAATTCCAAAAAATTTTTTTTGCTTTTTAAGTGTCCCTCTATCCATTTTAGTCAAAAATACTAAATGTACAGACAAAATATTTTTACTGTTTTATTATATGTATAGATGATATAATACGAATGAATATTATGGGATACTTAACGATACTATATTTTATAACGAATACATATATAGGTAGATAAACATCCAAGCCCTAAATCAATCTGAAAAAATACTATTATCCATCTTGACCCCACCGGGGATTGAACCCGGGACCTCCGGTGCGACAGCCCAGCGTCATGACCGTTAGGCCACAGAGGTCGTCATGAATGAATGAATAAATGAAAGGCTGGCGGGAATGACGTTGCGTGTCGACTCCTTTTAAAATGGGAAGTGGTACCCAATAAGGTAATCGTAAGGTAAATCGAGTAGAGCGCACTTTTTCTCACAATTTTTTTCTTTCACTGAAAGTCAAAGTCAATTATTTTTATTCATATAGGCTTAAAAATAGCACTTATAAATCGTCACATTCTTGTTTTTTAGTTAGTTGACGTCATAAAATTACATAAAGCTAAGGTTACCACCGCCTCCAAAGCGCAAGTGGAGAAGAGGCGGCGGCGCAACAAACTCCACTGCTGCATTTTTTCCAAAGACGTCACTTTACAACATATAGAACACGGAAAGAAAGTGGTAGCTGATTAAAATTACCGCACACTCACTTATGGTTACGTAAATGTTATCATTTAAGACCAATACTTACACTTATAATAGTTGGCAAATAAAGAAATATGAAACAATCTTATTGCGCCTTCGAGCAAACTAAAAAAAAAACCGGCCAAGTGCGATTCAAACTCGCGCACCGATGGCTCCGTATACGCAAAGCATCTCACGATATATCTCTAATTAAAATACCAACTAGTTTAAAAAACAAAATTAACTTTGCAGTTCGATTCCTAAGATTCATACAGAACCCAGCGCAAAAATAAGTTTGTAACACTTTTTTTAGGCTTCCAATAACATATTTACAATTTTCAGATTTATTCCTGTATAATAGGTGATCAAACGAACTTCTAGAAGTGAAGTTCGATCATTATTATGTGAGTCGCTTCATTCGAAGATATATATGTAGTATTAACCAGGTAGTTTCCTTAATTTGCTAGGCAACGTTGCACGAATATTCAGAGATAAATAAAATATTTTCTCAATTAAAAGTATTTTTCTTGACTTCCGGCTACCCTACTCATTTGTAGCCGCCATACTTGTCTTCATTCCTTTTGAGGCGGAAGCAAAACTTAAGAGGGATTTTCAGAAGTTTTAGTTCAGAAAAAATGAGGGAGAGGAGGGTCCTGATATATCTTCGAATGAAGCGACTCACATAATAATGATCGAACTTCACTTCTAGAAGTTCGTTTGATCACCTATTATGTTTCGTCGCTTCATTCTTCAGATATATATGTAGTATTAACCAGGTAGAGTTTTAGAGCCAAAAAGTTTTGCTTCTGTTATGTAAATAAAATGACGTCATTTTATTTATTTATTTATTTAAGCACAAATATAAAGTTTTATAACTCAAAATTAATCATAACAGGATAATTTTTGACATGTAATTAAACGAAGTAAAAATCACATTTACTAGGTAATAGTATAGTTTAGCCAATCAATCTGTTATATGAAGAGGGAAACACACTCTCTTTGCAAAAATTTCGTTATCGTCGGATAATGGCCTATGATAAAATCTTGCAAAGGTTTTAGATCTAGGTGTCCACCCGGCGGCCTTACGGATCTGCTCTATGGAGACGCCGGCCGCGCTGGCAGCCGAGGTGGCTGCGTGGCGTGTGCTGTGGGCGCTGAATATCGTCACGTCCACACCGCTCTCGGATAACACTGCCTTTATCCACCGACTTATAGTCTGACTTGTGGCTGCTCGGTGGGGCGGTTTGTATGTCAACAAGAGTGTACCCTGACGCTCGGTTCTCTTATTTTGTGTTACCAAAATGTAATCATTGAGAACTGAGGCAGGGCATATGTTTGAGTTTTCACGAAAATATGGTAAATTTAATATGGGCTGCTCACGACCGGGTGCAGAAGTTTTAATTAAATCAGGTATTGAAATTTTAATATGATTATCTGAAAAATGAATATTTTCTAATTTAATAAGTGAGAATGTTTGAACCCTATGCGCGGTACAGAGTGCAAGTAAAATCACAAGTTTCTTTGTGATTTTTTCAAGTGATAATTCAGTGTTCGGGTACCACGTTGATATTGTATCGAGAACTAACTGTGGGTCCCAGGTATTCTTGTATTTCGGCGCACTGGGTTTTAACCTGTAGGCTCCCTTTAGGAGTCGTTTCACGCTGTCGTTCGAGCATATCTCAGATCCTAATAAAAGAGATAATGCTGATCGATGACTGTTTAGGGTTCCGTATGAGCAGCCCTTATTAAATTCATGTGATAAGAATTGTAACACTGACGTTATTGATGTGTTTAAAGGATCTAAAGCGTTGTCATGACAAAACGCCCACCACAGCTTTAGTGAAACATTGTATTGTTTTAAAGTGTTATCCGAGAGCGACGCTAAAGTCAGCGAAATCGCCTCTGACGGGACGCCCCGTCGGGTGAAGGCTGTGCTGATAGAACCGCGGCAGCCAGGGTAAGGCTGCTTTGAAGGCGGTGGGGTCGCCTGAAATGGGATTTTGACAATGATTTACTAGGATTAAAAAACAATAATTCTGATACTAATATTTCCTGCAGCAGTGGAAACCATGGCTGGGATGGCCAATAGGGAAAGACAAAAATTCCCTTTGCTTTATCATCAATGATTTTCCTTATGCACTTTAGTATTAAAGCGAATGGTGGAAATGCAAAAAAGAAACGAGATTTCCAATTGATCGTAAAGGCATCTACGGCTAGAGAGTCTGGTTCCTGAAACCATGAAACGAAAAGATCGCATTTGGCATTGACTCGAGTCGCGAAGAGATCAACCTCGGGCTGTCCGAATCGCTTTACAATGGTTTGGAAAGCCCTGTCTGACAACTCGAACTCTGTGTCTGGGTTAATCTTTCGTGATTCTTCGTCGGCACGGTTATCTTTAGTGTTAACGTAAGCCGCGTGCAGAAGGATATTACGCGATTCGCACCATTGCCAAATTTTTCGGCTTAATTCGTTGAGGTGGGGGAACTGAACACCCCCATCCTGTTCACATAACTAATAGCAGTAGTATTGTCTACTCGTAGCAAAATTACGCCATTTGATGCATTCACAGCAAAACTCTTTAAACCTAGGAAAACAGCCAAAAGCTCTAGATAATTGATATGTTTATTCTTTTCGGTAGTCCTCCATTGTCCGCCTGTGCGGCGGTCTCCACAAACGGCACCCCAACCAGTACCAGATGCATCCGTGTAGATTTCTAACAAAAAATCTACCGTTCTCAATAACGACGAGGTGGAGTAAATATGGTCCTTCCACCATACTAGATCTTCCAGAATAAAATTTGAAAGTTTTATTTTTGATTCGTAATTCCCATTGCAACTTTGGAGTGCCAAAAATTTTTGCCTTTCCAATAATTTTGTATAGAGCCAACCATAGTTGGTGGCTGGACAGGCAGAGATAAGAACACCAATTAGTTGAGCATATTCCCGTATAGTGCATCGAGGTAATTTGATGAATTTTTGTATCAAATGGTAAATTTTGTTACGTTTATCTAGTGGTAAGGACATGGATAAATCTCGGGAGTCAAAATTAAATCCTAAAAATTTACATTCTTGTGATGGTTGTAACACACTTTTCTCATAATTGACAATAAAACCTAGACATTCTAATATTTTAATAGTTTCGTTTACGTTATCTACACATTCCTCATAGGTAATCGCCTATACAGCAGATATCATCAAGATATACTACAGATTTGAAGCCTCGGCTTCTCAAATGTGTTACAACCTCTCGCATGACTTTAGTGAATACTTTTGGAGCGACTGATAGTCCGTAAGGCATGGCTGTAAACTCATAAGTTTCAGTTTCTTTGGAGTTAAAGTCCTTGAACTGAAATCTGAGGTACTTACGATCTGTCTCACGAATAGGCATAAGTAAGTATGCTTCTTTTAAATCTATGGTTGCTAAGAAACCATTATGAGGTATAAGCTTGGAGGCAGTTCGGTAGTCCTCCATCTTAAAATGACTCTTCTGAACAAATTTGTTGAACGATTTAAGATTTAAAATGAAACGTTTACTACCATTTGCCTTAGGAACTAGGAAAGTTCGAGAAATATACTGATCTTTTCTTGGGTGACATTTTTTAATAGCTCCTAAATCGAGTAGCTTATTTAATGCTTCGCGCATTTGTTGACTTTCATGACTTGACCACTGTAATTGCGGTGTTGTGACCTGACGTACATAATTAGATAGTGGTATTGAAAGACCGTCTTTAATCCACGATAAGATCGTAGAATTATTTGTAATTTTTGACCAGCAATCGTAAAAATATATAAGACGACCAGCGTGTACCTGAGTTACTGCTGTGTTTGGGCACGCGTTTTGCTCTGCGTCGTTGATTTGGTTTGAGCCGCAGTGCTGTGGTACGGGCGCCGGGTCGCTGGCGAGGGATTCGTCTTCCGACTGCCTCCCCGCCCCCCCTTGTTCGACGAGTAGCGAGGAGGCCCGGACCAGTTTCCCTGAGACGAGGAGGGCCGGGCATTTGTTGTATTTGAGGTGTTAGGCCTCGAGGAACTTGAGGTCTTTTTAATTTGTTGGCCTTGTTTTTCTATGGCTTTACTAGCCTTAATTTTTTCAGATAAAGTATTACCGAATAAATATTCGTCCCTTTCAGCATCTTGAATAACATGGAGAAAGTTTTTGTCAAGGCTTGGAGTTACTAATTTTACCCTATCTTTGGTAAAAAAGTTATGTAAGTCCGACAGGATACGACTTGCGTCACTAAGATATGCGAGCGATTGGATTTTGTCGTCGCCTTTGAGCAAGATTTCCATGCCCCGATTGACTGCTGCGATCCCCTGTCCAAGTTGTTGTTGCACAGCAACGTATTTTTTGTCTCGACCGCGAACAACTTCCGATACGGCAGAAGAAATCTCTGCATTCAATTTTGGAGCTTGTAATAACTTGCAGTTATTAGGAATTAAATGTTGTTTTAACAACTTCTCCTTATTATCCTTTGTTAGCCCTTTCTTCAACAAAGGTAGCCACATATTAGCTAAGGTATCATGAATATCTGGTCCAAACTCCGGCGTATCAGAAGAGGGTTCTCCTAGCGCGGCTAACAGAACAGGGTCTAATGAAGGTGCAGCGACGGTATCTTCAGAAACCTTTGGTTGATGATCGGTTTCGTCAGGAGTCTGGATAATATTATTTGTTGACGGCGGTTGTAACGAATCAGACTGATGACCATCTATAACAAGGACATTGTCCAGGGTAAGTGCTTAAGAATAACATTATTTCGTGAAATAATGCTAAGTACAACAATTTTTAGTTACGTTTAAAAACCGAAATTAACTCGTAGTTAATTCCGCTATCGCAGTTCACTCGCAGTGAACTTCGATCTACATTACTTATATGAAATGCATTTTGTACGTTTTGTACATAAATTATGCTTTGTCATAGTTAAATCGGAATAAACTCGCAGTTTGTTCCGTTATCGCAGTTCACTCGCGGTGAACCCCGATTTAAATAAATATTATACTTTTGTACATAAATCGCAATTAACTCGCAGTTAATCATGATGTAAGTATAAAAATTATTTTAATGAAGGTAGATAAAAAAAGAAATAAAATTTGCTTACCTTGTTCGTCATTCGAATCATCCGAATACACTACACAACGTCTACGTCGTTTATTTTTAACACTTTCTTTTTCTAATTTTTGAATTTTCCTTTTATATCTCTCGATTTTTTCACTATTCGTTTGTACGGACATTGTAATGTAACGATATAATAACGGAGATGTGCTAACGCTGCCACGCACGAAAAAGGAATGAAGACAAGTATGGCGGCTACAAATGAGTAGGGTAGCCGGAAGTCAAGAAAAATACTTTTAATTGAGAAAATATTTTATTTATCTCTGAATATTCGTGCAACGTTGCCTAGCAAATTAAGGAAACTACCTGGTTAATACTACATATATATCTGAAGAATGAAGCGACGAAACATAACTTCTATTAGACCTTGCTTTTTGCCAAATTTCATAATTTTTAGGTCAACGGGAAGTACCCCATAGGTTTTGATTGTTGCCTGAAATCGCAAAATATGCGAAAATTCGCATCATTTTCGGTAATATTTCGTCAACGCGAACGAATAATTTTAATAACTTTTTAGCTAAAAGAGACCGTGGATCCGAGTATTCTATATTACTTATGTAATTTCAACTTGATACCTTTAAGCGTTCCTGAGAAAATAAAGTTTGACAGACAGACGGACAACAAAGTGATCTTATAAGGGTTCCGTATTTGCCTTTTGAGGTACGGAACCCTAAAAACGATATTTTTAAAAGGCTTGTTTATCTAGACGCGTCCGTGTGTGACGACACAGATAGTATTGATCGAAATAGACGACTGTTTCTCTCTCGGTTCTTATCTAACCCATGTTTATCAATGGAGAATAGTATCTAGAGGTTCGATTCCCACCGCGAGCAAATATTTGTACTTGTTTTCACAGATATTTGTATGCGGTTCTGGATGAGTCGTGCACGTTTCTATGTTTGTGTCAATAATAAATATATTAAATATTAGCTTTTGCCCGCGGCTTTGCCCGCGTGAATTTCCCACGGGAACAGTGCTTTTTCCCGGGATGAAAGATACCCTATGTCGTTCTCCGTTCTTCTAACTATGTATTTGCAAAATTTCAGGAAGGTTGGTTCAGAAGATGAAGCGTGAAGATGTAACAAACAAACAAATAAACAAACACACTTTCGCATTTATAATATTAGATATTTAGGATTAGGATTTACGGACAAATTACACAGATTGAGTTAGCTCCAAAGTAAGTTCGAGACTTGTGTTATGGGATGCTAACTCAATGATACTATATTTTATAACGAATACATATATAGATAAACATCCAAGACCCAGGTCAATCTGAAAAAGATTATCTTCCATCTTGACCTGACCGGGGATCGAACCCGGGAACTCCGGTAGCCATCCGGCGGGATGACCGTTAGGCCACGGAGGTCGTCGTGTCGTTGTGACTTTGTATCAATACAACATGCCTGATGCAAGCAAGGCTACTGTGGGCCGTTGTGTGTTTGTCCTATAGAGCTATTGTTCCTGTCCCAGTAACTTTATCCGAAAGCTCTGGTTCTGTCCGAGTACCTCTGGTGGTTACCTAGTTTAGGCACCAGTTCCTTACAACAGACTATTCTCTCTCTCTCTCTCTCAGCCGAAAGACGTCCACTGCTGGACAAAGGCCTCCCCCAAGGATTTCCACAACGACCGGTCCTGCGCTGCCCGCATCCATGCGCAACCCGCGACCTTCACCAGGTCGTCGGTCCACCGAGTGGGAGGCCTGCCAACACTACGTTTTCCGGTTCGTGGTCGCCACTCGAGAACTTTTCTGCCCCAACGGCTATCTGTTCTGCGAGCTATGTGCCTCGCCCACTGCCACTTAAGTTTGGCGATTCTGCGGGCTATGTCGGTTACTTTAGTTCTCCTACGGATCTCCTCATTTCTGATTCGATCACGCAGGGAAACTCCGAGCATAGCGCGCTCCATCGTCCTTTGGGTGACCTTGAGCCTTCTTATGAGGCCCATAGTAAGCGACCACGTCTCTGTTCCGTATGTCATTACTGGCAACACACACTGGTCAAAGACCTTAGTCTTGAGACACTGCGGTATTTTGGACGAGAAGATATCGCGAAGCTTCCCGAACGCTGCCCAGCCGAGTTGGATTCGACGGTTGACCTCTTTCTCGAAGTTGGACTTACCTAACTGAACTGTTTGTCCCAGGTATACATACTTGTCAACAACTTCGAGTGTAGAGTCTCCAACCTTTAGAGGAGTGGGTGCGACACGGATATTAGACATGATTTTCGTCTTGTCCATGTTCATTTTTAGACCCACTTGTTGAGAGGCTCTACAGAGGCCATCGAGCATTGTGCCTAGGTCTTCCAAGGTCTCAGCCATGACTACGATATCGTCAGCGAATCGAAGGTGAGTGAGGTACTCGCCGTTGATATTGATGCCGAGTCCGCTCCAGTCCAGAAGCTTGAAAACATCTTCCAGGGCGGCGGTGAACAGTTTCGGAGATATAACGTCTCCCTGTCTCACCCCTCGCTTCAACTGGATAGGTTTCGAACCTTGATCCTGGATACGGACCGACATGGTGGCGTTTTCGTACAAACACTTCAGCGCTTCGATATATCGATAGTCAATTTGGCACCGTTGGAGAGACTGTAGCACAGCCCAGGTCTCGATCGAATCGAAGGCTTTCTCGTAGTCCACAAACGCCAAGCATAAGGGCTGATTATACTCCTCAGTCTTCTGTATAATCTGCCGCAGCGTATGTAAGTGGTCCACGGTACTAAAGCCTTTTCGGAAACCGGCTTGTTCGGGAGGCTGGAAGTCGTCAAACCTGCGAGCGAGACGATTCGTAATGACTCTCGAAAACAGTTTGTAGACATGGCTCAGAAGTGAGATAGGCCTATAATTCTTCAATAAGGTTTTGTCCCCTTTTTTGAAGAAAAGTACCACCACACTTCTGTGCCATGCCGTAGGCGTTCGTCCCTCGAGTATGACGGAATCAAATAGCTTCTGAAGAGCTTTTAATACCGGCGTTCCACCTGCTTTCAGAAGCTCAGCCGTGATTCCATCGTCACCCGGTGCCTTATTGTTTTTTAACTGTTTGAGAGCCATTCTAATCTCGTATAGGCTGACGTCTGGGATATCTTCGGTGTAGTGTCGGGTCAATCTGGCTCTTGGATCTTTGGCCAGATTTATGACAGGTGCGCGTACGCTCGCGTATAATTGTCCGTAGAACTTCTCAACCTCTTCCAACAGCTCCGGCTTCGACGAAATGATTCAATGAAACAACAGACTATTACCTATTTGTTTTACAGTTTAGTTAAGTAATTAATTGATTTTTCTTGTTGTGGAGAGAAATAAAGATTTTTTCATGGTTCCGTACTTCAAAAGGCAAAAACGGAACCCTTCTAAGATCACTTTGTTGTCCGTCTGTCTGTCAATCTTTTGTTTCTCTGGAACGCGAGGTATCAAGTTGAAATTCATATCAAATTCTCTCTCTAGGTCTCTTTCAAGAGTAAAATAATCAAAATTATACGTCAACGCGATCAGGGAGATATTAGCGTAAATGTTGCGAATTTTCGCATAACTAGCGATTTCAGACGGGAATCAAAACCTATGGGGTACTTCCCATTGACCTAAAATTATGAAATTTGGCAAAAGGCAAGGCCTAACAATACTTGTACAGGAATAAATCTGAAAATTGTAAATATTTTTGTAAAAAAAATGTACTTATTGTAAAAAAAGTGTTACAAACTTGATTTTGCGCTCGATGCAGTATGAATCTTCGAGATCGAACTTGCAAAGTTAAGTTTGTTTTTAAAAATAGATGGTATTTTAGTTAGAGCTGCAATGTGAGATAATTGCGTGTACGGAACCCTCGGTGCGCGTCTTTGTCTCGCACTTGGCCGGTTTTTTTAATGTTTTTGTTCGACCACGAACCACTTCGCACTGAGCTCCTCCACATACCCAATGCTGGAGCAGTGCCAAGTGAGCCCAGACGCCGGCGTGTCTGCCTGGACTGTGACCTACATGCCTCCAGAATCTAGATGAGGTTTAAGTATACATAACTCTTACCCTTTTCCCATTATCTGGGGTCGGCGTAAACTGCGTTATACGTATTTTTCTTCCATTCATACATTTATGTTTATAGGTCTAAAACTACTTATCAAAATTAGATAATAGGGGGGGACCGGATAAGGTATGAAAATTGCTATATAAAAATATGCAACTTTATGATAGAATATAAAAAATATAAATTAACACATTTTGCGACTTTTCAGCAAAAAATTATTCTCCTAAGTTGTTTTTTTTACTCGCAAGTGTGTTGAAAAACGTCGTATGATACACGTGTGCAATTGTCAGTACGCACACTCGGCTTTATTAGTAAATTTAAATTTAGTTTAGTTCAATCAAACTATTGGGAAAGTCCATTTTCTACGCGTGACGCTGACGTCTTATGAATGTACGTCCAGTAAGGGGTGTTTTGGTATAGTCCAAATATTGCTTAAAATGTGAATTGTTTTTTATTATATCTTGGAAAGTACTTTGGTTACTGATGTGATTCTTTCACCGATGATTCTATTCTTGTGAGATATTTCAAAGAGGTAGAAAAAAAAGTTGTTCGGTCTTTAGTTTTGAAGCCACAAAATGTGACTATTTTGAACATTTTGTCTATTAGCTTCCAGAAGAAAACAGCTGAATGGAAAGATTAAGCGGTGTCAAGTTACCCTATAAATCAAGTGGAAGTAGGTTACACTAACTGGCGCCCAACGTGTGACTAGAAATACGTTCGCTCATTTTGTAATACCTAAGCTTGGTTATTTTGTAAACGTCTATAGTTAAAAGATACTCGAACTTTATCACGTCTTTATCCCTTACGAGGTAGACAGAGCCAAGAGTCGTGAAGCTCGAAGACTACGCTTTGTTTACTGCTTAAACTGTCTACTGTCAAACTACCTTACACTAACTGGCGCCCAACGTGAGACTAGAAAAACATTCGCTAATTTTGTAATACCTAAGCTTGGTTATTTTGTAAACGTCTATAATTAAAAGGTTAATAGATATAATATCACCTCTTTTTCCCTTACGAGGTAGACAGAGCTATGAGTCGTGAGACTCGAAGGCCACGCTTAGCTGGATAGTGGGCTTATTTGTGGAATGGAGATTCAGATTGACTGGTTGCTAGTTTATCGCCTGTGATTTTAAGCCCTTGATCGACTTCTACAATCTGCGTGGGAAGAGAAGCAGCTGGCACATTCTATGTTTAATCTACATTTATATTACAAAAAAAATATTTCTGTTAACACTAAATTTAATTCAAGTAAGAGTATATTATTTAATATTTATTATACTTAATAATAACTTCGTCGTTTTTGAAATTAGGCTCATGAAATTTTAGATTAACATTCTTGGTTAATTGAGAATAATAATAGTATATTTTTAAGCGAAAAAACTGTAATGCTTCAAAGTGTCACCATCACTTAGCATATAAATTGAGTAACTGCGGCAGATATACATAAATATTCATAAGTATTGCATTTCAAATTAGTTTCATAATTTTCACAGAGTCCAGGAGGCTAATTTGCAAAAGGTCATTCACTATACATATAGTGACCCGTAACGCTCAGCATAACAAAAATTAATAACAAAAATAAAAAACACGACTGACTACTAGCCTATGATACTCGGAGAAATGTAAGGATTTAGATTCCTTACATTTCTCTATCTTTATGGTGGGATAAATAAACTTACATAAATACATACATGAACTCTGAAAATATAATACTCATTTTTTGGTCAGTCGTGTAAAAAGATCATTGCATGAGCACTTGTCTCAGATTCGAATTCTAGTCATTATAGAAAAACATACGTATTCAGTTTCGTGTATAAAAATAACTAGCCGCGCCCCGGGGATTCGCTCTCGTAGGAATTTCGGGATAAAAAGTACCCTATGTGCTGTTCCCGGTATTTTTCTACCCTTGTACCAAATTTCATCGAAATCCGTCTAGTAGATTTTGCGCGATTGAGTAACAAACATCCTCACAAACTCAAAAATTCACAAACTCACATCCAAACTTTCGCATTTATTAAATCACTAGCTTATGCCCGCGGCTTTACTCGCGTGAATTTCCCACATGGTATGAAATGTACCCTATGTCCTTCTCAGTACTTCTATGTGTCTGCGAAATTTCAGTAAGATTGGTGCAGTAGATATAAAGCGTGAAGAGGTAACAAACAAACAAACTCACTTTCGCATTTATAATATTAGTTAGGATTAGGATATATGTAGTAGGATTCACATAAACTTGGCCTGAAGTTATTGCTTAATAAAATCCGTTGGATCCGTCTTTTTTATTTACCCATTCTGACCTCCCTGTATGTGTGGACACACATTTCTTGTTGATATTGACCGACCCTCGGTTGATTAGGGCAGTTACTGGCAATAACCGTAAAGTGACGTCATCGGGCATAAACCAAGTTTTCCCATATAAACTTATGGCATACTTTTTTATTTTTGTGAAAGTTATCGTTGACACGTGTTGTTTTCTGTTGAAAACCTATTCTTTTTAGGGTTCCGTACCTTAAAAGGAAAAAAAAATGTACTTATAGGATTACGTTCAAATAAATCAAATTAAATTTAAACAAGCGCAATGTCTCTGTAAAGGAATGATTTCGGAAATTGTAAAGAAGTATGTGGTTAAAAAATAAAAGATAATTTTTTAAGTTAAAAAATAAGTTTTATTAATTTTGCGAAAATAAAACCTAATTATTTTTGGAATCTAACGAAATAAATCAGGATTAAGAAGTAGTATCCAACGAAAATGTTTTTCAACCTAGTTCATACTACATTTTTTACGGTTTTAGATAGACAAATAGGGACTGAAAGAAATGTCAGAGAAATGTGTGCAATGAAAGAGGATGTAGTGACCAAAATTGAAAAAATAATGTTAAGATGGTTTGGAGGATGGATGAAAAGAGATTGACGAAAGGTGATATAATAAAGCAGAGGTGAATGGAAGATATTGGTTAGGGTCGACCTCGAAGAGCGCACTTCGACCAGATTGCAGACCTCCTTAAAAAGGGAGATGTTAGGAGCATCTATAACCGGAGAGTATGTATGAAGAGAGTGACGAGTGTAGAGGAAGCAGGAGAGATCTGTAAGGTGGAAATCGCATGTCTCTGCCTACCCCCACGGGAAAAAGGCGTGATAATATGTATGTATGTAAATAGGGACTCATGCTTGGACATTTTATTTCTTTGTATATTTAATTATACTACGACGTTGCTTCCTCGATATTTATATTCAATTCACTAAGCAGCTCGCTCTGCTATGTACTAGGCATGACACAATTTTAAGAGATCTAGGATAAAATAAAATAAAAGAAAATTTGTCCAGACATCCGATTTTCACCCCACCGTAGGCTAGATACGTCACTGTCCGCCGCGTCTCTTCATTCGCTTTTTGTGTGCGGGCATGGCAACACACACACTACAACAATATTTTTATTTTCTTTATATTCCAAGTATCTGGAATATCTTAAAATTAATTTATAACTTCAGTGTCAGTGGAAAATAACGTACTTTAAGTTCATTACACTCGTAAACAACGAAAAATGTAAGTATTTTTTCATTACCTGAATATCTGGTTTGAATATTAACTATACTTTGAAAAAGTTATAATGCCTAACAAAATGTTAGTTAACTACATATTTATGTTGCATTGGCTACTATTACTCGTACGTAACCGTGATTTTACATCACACCTGTGTAAACCTGCGGGTACTTTGATAACATTTAATCATAAACTCAACAAACAACGGTCGTTAGACCAATTGATTTTTTCCGCTGACCCAACTATGCACCTACCTTCCTTTATCTTGGAATTGTCTGTGCATACATAATACAATATCGCGAATAGTATCTCGCGTTCCGAGTTGCGATTTTACATGAATCGTAACCTAAATATGCGTCGCATGTTTATGTTTTACATTTGTAAAAACATTTTTTCGTGGCAAAATCACGAATCTACATATGTATGGAAAGTATGGATAATTTTCTTCTTATTTCTTGATTGTTCTTACCGTCGTTAAAAGTTAAACGCAAGGCCCAATTGGGTTATTTGTTGATGAAAGATTAATCATTATTGAACTACGATTTTACAAGTATGTTCAGAATTTAGATTCGCAATAAGTCTGGGTCTAATTCTATACTGAAGACCCTGGAATAATTGTGTAAACAAGATTTTAGCCAAGCATAAGCTGTCATCATTGCAACATTTAAAATTAAACTTTTATCCGTTACGTCAATTGCTTAATTGTTTATTGTGATAAAAACGTACGTACCTAATTTGTACGCATTCGACTTTTTTCGATTTTAACGTTACTTCGTTAGTCACTGGATGGGTCTGTCTCAGCTGTATTCACAGTCTTAAAAACCCATCAAAACTCCATTGGGCCCACTTGGTGCCCTAATCCTCCTTACCCATCCATGGGAAGGACAGTGTCCCAATATTGGGGACATTAAAATAGCTATGATGATGGCGGTTGGTCTACGGGTAGTCAACGAGGAGTCTACAGGCGATCTACGGGTACTCTACGGGTGGACTACGGGTGATCTACGGGTGGACTACGAGTGATCTACGGGTGGACTACGAGTGATCTACGTGTGGACTGTGCTATGCACATATAGAACTACAATGCGATTGTAGTCGCGTGTGCACTACCTAATAGATCTACAATGCGATTGTAGACAGGGGATATATATTTACCCTTAGAATTACAATGCGATTGTAATCAGGGTTTTACACTATAGTCAAGCACATACAGAATTACAATGCGATTGTAATCACGTGTGCTCATTACGACCTAATAGATCTACAATGCGATTGTAGACGGGGTTAGAATTACAATGCGATTGTAATCAGAGCGACTATAGTCAAGCACATATAGTCCAATAGAAGAACAACAACAACGCAGAAGATATGCAGCTGCCCAGTCTCCTTACGAAAAATGGGCCCAATCAAGAGGCCTAACTACAAAATCTTCGCGCTAAGTATTACCCAATATAACTACGATATAATCTTAGTCTAGTTTATATTCTACACCTATATAACAGCACATATAGAACTACAATGCGATTGTAGTCACGTGTGCACATTATTATGAAATTTTAATTAGTCTAATTTTTGCCATTTCGACTCGAGATGATGATGATGATTATTACCTTATGTAACTACAACGCGATTGTAGTCGCGTGTGCACTACCTAACAGATCTACAATGCGATTGTAGACAGGGATATATATTTACCCTTAGAATTACAATGCGATTGTAATCAGGGTTTTACACTATAGTCAAGCACATACAGAATTACAATGCGATTGTAATCACGTGTGCTCATTACGACCTAATAGATCTACAATGCGATTGTAGACGGGGTATAATACACATTATTACCCATTAGAACTACGACGCGATCGTAGCCTGGTTTATAAAGCATTTTTACTTACTTACTTATTTTATACACACTTATATTAGCATATACAGAACTACAATGCGATTGTGGTCAAATCTACACATTATCAGCCAGATATATGCAATAGAACTCCGAAGCTATCGTAGACGAACTATTATCCGAAGTATAACTATGCAAATAGTTATATTATCAGACGATAACCATGTAACAAAAGTGTGTATCTTACTATACATTTCGAACACCCTTTAAGTACCTCATACTTATCAAAACTTTACTAGACTGATACAGTCAAGTATTATTTTTTCTGGCTGCGTAAGTTCTTAGACTATAATGATGTTATAACCATGCACTGTCAGTATTAACTCAGCTCTGTTCATTTCAGCTAAACACGGACTTCGAGTCTCACAACTCCTTGGTAGTGACAGATCATCTGTATGTATCTGTTGTTATAAATGTTTGAACATCAGGACTGATGAAAATCGCTGACCAATGCTGGTCATCATAACAGGTATGTACTCATACCAAAATCTAAACATTGGGGCGCATAGAGCCCAAGAGAAAGCTGGGAAACGGAGTTCGGTATACTGAGGAAAGGAAATCCACTCATCAATCGAGATGATTATTCGCCAAATGTACATAATTTAGATAATTTACCTATACACGTATTTTACAATATACACGTCTGGTACATTTATTCAATACTTTTAATAAATCGACTGATCAATCGATCAATCAGTTATTTCCTTTATATTTCATATATAAAACAGGTACTTTATGTCACTATTGACAGTATTTTAAATAAACTGTTCAGGCGATCAATTTTTCTCCTAAAAGTTTGTATCATGAAATATTTTCATTGTCAGTCCGGGTGACTCCGGAATCACCCAATATCGGGTCAATATCCGATACCGGTCATTTTATTTTTTTATAATTAGCAACTCGCTTCACTGACAGTTGCCCATGTATCTTTATACATAAAGAACACATACATAAAGTTTTATACATAAAGATTATGATACATAAAAATTCAGCTTCTTGACTGATTTTTTGCAGATTGCATCCAATTTCAATAAGTAATGATACCTAATACAAACTGTGTACTTACTTATTATTACATACTATATTTCAATACTAACATATGATCAAGCTTATCAATCCAATTAACCGGCTGTTACGTTCACTGTAGTTGTACTATTACAGCAACGCTCTAAAGCACCTTATAAATGGAATATAAGTGCCTTAAGCCAGTAAGAGCAGTGCTTTCTTTTTTGGGCAAATTAAAGTAAGATAACAAAGCACTTGTTCCTTAAGAACTAGACATTAGCCCCTAGCTCTAGCTTGAGCAAGCAAGTACTGAACAATATTAGATACTCAGTATGTTGTTTTTAGTTTCTATTTATGGGGATTTATTCAAATAGCCAATATGGCAATGGGTTTTTTTCTGATCGTAAATGTGTTGAATACTCTACGTAAACTCGAATCTTTGGTACTAATACCCCCATAATTCTATTAATAATTCAATTTCCTCCGCAAATTTAATTCAACAACTGGATACATAATTATAGATACCTGTCTTAGATGCGAATTTTCTGATCAAAAAAAAAAAAAAAAAAAAAAAAAGATGTAAAGTAGTATAATATGGACCTTTATTTTTTCTACAGCTACTGTATTTATTACAAATTACTCCTAGCCAAGGTCATCTGCAACGACTTGCGTGAGTAAGTTACCATTTGGTATAAGGAAGTAATCTATTATCGAGAATCTAATCACAGTTAAAGACTCTCTTGTCATTACACGTCCTTTGCCTATACGTTACAGAACTTTTAGATTCTTCTTTTGGAAAACTAAGCATCATAACTATTTTCTTTATAATATGTATTTGTTACTGGAAACATAATAAGCTTGTACACAAAGTACACTTGAATTTCGTTTGTTGAATTCAGTCTTTCGTCAATAGTTCTAACTAAAGGCTCGTGCATACGAGTACGTACTCATAACAAAAGTTATAGTGAAATCATCGTACTGTGGTAGGTACCCAATACTACCTATAGTTTATACTCTATGACTGTGGCTGATTCACCTATATATTCGGCTAAGCTAAGTACAGTCTATAAAAACAGTGTAGTTTATATAAACAGTATATTTCAGCAGAAATGTACCGACCTCAAATTTGCATATTCATGTTTTTTCTCTTGCAAACTAATATATATTTGTCAGGTGAAGATATTCCTCGAGTACTTATGGAAAGAATCCTAAATTAGTATAGTGTCCTTTCAACTCGACACATTAACCATCTAGTTGTATATGTTCATAATCAATACAATAAAGCTTTCTAACATAAGTAGTAAAAACTCTAGTCGCTATTCGTAAAATTAACTTTGAGCAAGCATCTCTGCCTGCGTTGAGTTTGCTATTGCAGACTAAAAAATGTTCATCTATCACATCTCTCTTAGTAAATATTTACGTTTTTAAAGTTAACATATCTTATTCCCAAATAAGCCTGTTAAAATATCCTGTCTCACAGGAAATAACTATAGTGTACTCATAAAACTTTTAATCTGTTTCTTGTTAACTTCTTTTTCTCCCGAAATATCAAGGTTAGCAACCAAAGTCTGTATCCTACAGAACTTAAACATTGTATTTGAGAAGCTTTAATATTTTTTCACCATTTTGCATTACAAAATGAAAAAACCGTAATGGCTTGGCATCACATAGCTTATCCGAAGAATTTTTTTCTCCAATTTCGTATTATTATTTTTTTGTTTATATCTAATATCTTTATGGAAGATAATCGTAGATACAACTACATTTGTATATATTCATGTAATTAACCACCTTTATCAAAGTATCTAAGGATCCACTTTTAATAGCTCACATTAAAAAATAATAATAATTAGTATTATTATAATGAAATAAAAATAAAAATCTTGCAAATTTCGCAATGGTTCTAAACATCTGCTTAGTGAATTGAATATAAATATCGAGGAAGCAACGTCGTAGTATAATTGATGGTTAAACAAACTTACCTTAATGAAGTTTGACCATAATTATACAAGACGTTGCTTCCGAAGATATTTATAACCCGCCCGTCCCAATCAATAAGTATAATACATTTTACCATATCCCAAGCGCCACATTCCGAAATTTGATTCTAAAGGAATGAAGAGACGCGGCGGACAGTGACGTATCTAGCCTACGGTGGGGTGAAAATCGGATGTCTGGACAAATTTTCTTTTATTTTATTTTATCCTAGATCTCTTAAAATTGTGTCATGCCTAGTACATAGCAGAGCGAGCTGCTTAGTGAATTGAATATAAATATCTTCGGAAGCAACGTCTTGTATAATTATGGTCAAACTTCATTAAGGTAAGTTTGTTTAACCATCAATAATACGTAAATACGTTATGGTAAACACTTTTGTGTTGTGTGGAATGACGCACAAACTGACACAAATGCAGTGCAATCATGCATTTCTGCATTCGAATAATGCATCGTATCATTCAGTAGCACATCAACGGATCCAAATTTAAAGCAAATTAGCTTCCATTACTGAGTATTATAAGGTTCATGAAGGGTAATTCGATATGTACTTGCCTGTACATGTAAATACTTCACAATGCATGTTTTTCCGATTTTAATTCTATTGTTATTCATGTTTTGCATAGAAGATGGGTGAGGCTAGATTTATAGGTAAACCTAGGACGTAATTTGTCATAGTCCTACTATGCTACTAATATTATAAATGCGAAAGTTTAGATGCGAGTTTGTGAGTATGTTTGTGACTCAATCACACAAAATCTATTGAACGGACTTCGATGAAATTTGGTATATGGGTAGGAAAATACCGGGAATAGCACATAGGGTACTTTTTATCCCGAACTTCCCACGGAAGCGAAGCCCCGGGGCGCGGTTTGTAAATCGTAAAAGTATGAAGCGCGCGCCCCAGCTTTTCCTACTTCAATGTATTAGATAGTATTTTATATTGTGAAAATTGTTTTATTTATATAGGCTTAAATAGCACTTTTAAATCGTCATATACTTAGTTGACGACAAAAAAATAAATTAAAGCTTCTCCACTTGCGCTTTGGAGCTTAGCAGCTCCAAAGCGCAAGTGGAGAAGAGGCGGCGCAACAAACTCCACTGCTGCATTTTCTCCAAAGACGTCATACACTTGACAACATATGTGTCTTATAATTAAAGAACTGTCTATGTGGACGAATATACTATTATTGATTATAGCACTTGTGCAATAATGTAGAGTAAAAAGCAGGTGTTAGTAATATATGCGATTTTAGGCCTTAACAGGCGGTAATGAGACCTACTATTACGTGAAGTGTGTTGAAAAAGTAGTTACAGCTTTACTAGTTATACGACAAACAGTTTATTTATCAGGTTCATCCATTGGGACTGCATTATCTCATTACTATGGACTTTTATTTCAAAGGAGAAATGTTAATTCAGCAATATTAATTATAGGTCAGTGCGATATGACGATCGTCGCCAACTGTCATAATTTATTTTGATGTCACTTGAATTCAAACGCAAATGAGTACTATACATTATGTTATGAATATTATTGTATATGTATATTTATTTGTTGGAAATATCAAGGTCCACTTATAATAAATCAAAGCAGTAGAAGTAGAATATTAGTCGTAATTAGTAAAGTATATATTCTATTCATGTAAAGAGGAGCTCGGCGGCGTAGTGGTTGCGCGCTCGGCCTGCGATCGTGGCGGTTAAGCAACTTTCGCAATGGTCGCTCACGGGATGGGTGTCCGAAAATCTCGAGCTTCTTCGGAATTGACCCCGGCTGTAAATGCAGTACTTAAAACCCACCAATCCGTCTTGGGCCCACGTGGTGGGTCGTGGCCCTTCCTCCTTATCCATCTGTAAGAAAAGCCTTTAAAAAAAATCCATTAGCAGTGGGAACAAATTACAAAAATAAAAATACAGCCAACTTGAGAACCTCCTCTTTTTGGTTTTGAAATCGGTTGAAAATGGCTGATGTTGAAAATAATTAGGAGTTATTGTAGGCTATTCAAATTGGTGTTTTAAGAGGAACACCTCGAGTGGATAAAATGTGAGGTTTTTGCCCATAAACACGACACCAAAGTCTTCTTCTTATCGAGTGTGTTTTACATACTAGCGTCAGGTTTTATTCAAGCCGCCTAAAGGCATCTGACATGACTTTTACGACTACCGCCATCTAGTGGCAGTAGCCTCATACACACTAGTGAACTAAACAGTCGGCAAATGTGCAGGGGCCCTATTTTTGAAAGTGTGACTCACCAAAAAAGCGTGAGCCGAATGATTTTTCATTCGATATCCATTATTCCGTATTTTTGAATTGTCTATGTCGAATAATTCGCAACGAGTGGTCCAGACCACTCGTTTTCGTATGAGTTGGTAGTCGAACGTTTTTTACGTCAAAATCATGAGTGACATAGAAAACCGGATACGGATATAGATGGTGTCTATTAGAATTTCATTTTTGCGTTCCGTTTAACATTTACGTTCTCTTTGATTGAAAATTCACGAACATTTTTTTTATGATTCGTTACCGATTCGGTTTTCGTTGCGTAGAATGGAGCAGAAATTATTTCTCGCATTATTTTCATATCACTGGCAACATTGCTAGACGAGTGATTTAAAAAATACGGCTTTTATGTTTTTAGTGACTTAATAGGACGAGTGCGACATAATAGTCTATTCGTTTTCGGCGGTATGTCATACTTTCAAAAATAGGGCCCCAGGTATCCTCAAGATGTTTTTCTTCACCGGAAGCAAGTGGTGGTCTATGAAAACTACCATACATCCAATCTAACCAATCTGTCTGGTCTGACACCAAAGTTAAAGAAATAAGCTAAAAATAATAAGACTTGAAATGTTTACTTTTTATAACCTTCTCCTTTTCGAAGTGGGCTAAAAATGAGTTCTTATGGCACCGTTGCAAAAGCCAAGGCTTTTGCGGCCGTGAACAGATGACGCCATGTTTGAGTAAGTTCGAGGCCGTCTGTGGGCATTGCGGGTTGTTTTATTGAGCGGATTCTGATGGAATTTGGTACACGAGTAGGAACATAGAATTAGGATTTTTTGAAGGAAATACTTTTGTTTTATTTCTTTTTACACGACTGTCCAAAAAAGGAGTGTTCTGTTTTCAGGGTTCATGTACCTATGTATGTTTCTATGTATGTAAGTTTCTTTATTCCACCATAAGCCCTGAACGGCTTAACAGATTTTGATGTGAGAGGTAATTTTAGATTCCTTGCATCTCCGAGTGACATAGGCTAGGTAAGTTAAGGCTAGGTATGTATAGGCTATGTGAGTTGGCACTCGTGTTTTTTTTTTTTTATATAAAATTTGTTAGGTTAACGAAGTGTGAACAGTGATGATATTTATAAGAGAATATGATTTGTAATAAACGTTTTTAATTAAGACGAGGTCCAACCTGAGCTGCAAAAAAGATGGTGCACCCACGCTTTACAAAATATTTTTTTCAAAAACAATGTTTTTTATAAACTACACATTATAAAAACATCTGGGTGTACAAACTAATCCTTTTTTATAAAATGATTAATTTACAAACAAATTACTAGATAAATATTGATTTTACAAACAAATTACTTAACAAAGACTTCAATTGGTAAAACATGGCAAAATAAAATATCTTATGACAAAATACATCGTTCGCTAAATATTATTTACCAAAACTAAAAGATATGAAGTTTTAAATAAGCATAAACAAACATAAGCGAAGTCCCCTACATGTTCACCGGGAAATTTTGTATTAAGGAAATAAATGTTGTGGTCTTTTACTTACTTTAAATCTCTCTCGAACCAAAGTCGATCACAAACATTGCAAGATAACACGAACGGATTTTCTTCGAATATAGTTTTGAAGCGATTATCCGCCATCGCCAATGATTTTGCATAACATCACTTCGACTACTGTTCAAGTTCCCCAGTTCACTAAACGGATTCCACATTTGTATGGGTTGTATGTATATCTTTGCCTGTTACGTCCATTGCAATAAGTACATCTTCGGTAGCAATGCTCGCGGAGTCGATGTTGTTCAAGTTTGAAGTTGTTTGTTAAGCCATGGGACCCCCTCTAAAATAACGAATAAATAATAAACACAAATCTATCTCGTTGCCACAATAATAGCAGGAGCTCTCCAGGAGGATGTTATCGATGCTGTCTCCTAGCGGCGCGGTTACCGTCACTTTATAATTAAGAACATAATATTATAATACTATGTAAGTTCTAATCGAAAGAGCAGACGAACTTGCTATGAAAGGAGCAGATGAAACTTTCGTGGGACCTGAACCCAGACTTCCCATAGCTTATGGGATAACGAAAGGCGTCATCAAGCATAGAATGAAAGTTGAATCCAAAGAAGATGGAGAAGAACTAGAAGTCTAAGACAATCTAAAATCTTCATCAAAGCAGCAGACCAAAAGAAATCAAAACATCTACTTAAATTGAGTAGGAATAACGTTGGAATCATCATAGGAATCCTCACAGGACACTGCCAACTGAATAGACACTTGACAGCGATTAAGCAAAGAGATCCTATCTGTCCCAGCTGCCTGGAAGAAGAGGAAACTAGCTTTCATCTAGTAGCAGAGTGTCCCGCTTACGCTGCTGCGAGGAGAGAAGTAATAGGCTCAGACGCCCTATCTGAAAATGATCTGAGCGACATTACAATAGGGCAGTTATTAAAATTCTGCAAAGTAACAGGTAGATTCAGTGGGTCGCCACCAACGTAAGTTACCAGGTAACTCAAAACCCTATACGGGTCTCGGGGAATCGGGTGAAATGGTCCCAGCATAAGTGGACTGATCACCCGTCTGGTGCTCGCGCTGGCGTCCTCATATAGTAAATAGTAAATAAATAAAAAGTTCCAATCGAGAGTCTTGGAAGAAGGAGAGAAAGCCATTTGCCCAGTACTGGGATATTGATGGCTATTAAATAAAAAAATAATAAATAAATGTAAGTTCCCGCGGCGGCGGGGCGACGGCCGGCGGCGCCGCCTATATGTCTTCCCGATAAACTTAAAAACTACTGAACTTCAGCTTCAACTTTTCATTAATAGACAAAAGTGATTCATGGGGAAGGATTAGGCACCTACATAATTAGGTACTTATATAATTTAATATTATTTTGTGTATATTAGTTGGTCGGATTTTGATGCGGTTTTCAATTTTAGGTAGGCAACTTCTTCAATAAAGTGTACCTATTTAACATTTTCATCTGTGCTAAGGCGGGCCAATATATATAAATTATTATAACACCAAGCCAGGCAAAACGACCTGCATTCGTCTAGTGTACATTGTCTGCATTTGTCTAATTGGGTTGGTCAAATGGGATTTGTAATTTACCTATATTCGTAATTAAATTACAAAAAACTACTATTAGGTTTAGTTTTCCCCATTTTCCTTTAATTTAATTTATAATGTTTGTTAGAAAGATTTGATCCTTTTGAACTCCATCGATTGATTCCATGAAAATCCAGGTGTTATTTTTTTTGTATTGTAGCCAGTTCGATTCCCGGGCGTGGCAAATTAATTTTTAAAAAACTTTGAATGCAGATTTGATTATTTTTTAAATCAAGGAATGTTTCTTTAAATAAAAAATTAATGTCTTCAGGATTAAGGTTACTTTCCCTGAAAGAGAAGTAAATTCCGTTTCGTCTTGATAGTGTTAAAACGCTGTCAAATCTGCTTCGCTCGACCGATATTGGATATTTGTATATCAGTGTGTAGCCTAGAACTTCCTCTTTTCGATGATAGGTGTGACTTATATTTCATCCTGGGTTTTGCTCGGGCTGTGGCTCAAAACGTAATTTTTTATTTTTTTTAAATTCTTTTTGGTTATTTTGAAGTACAAATATTATTCAAATTACTTTTATTTTTAATTTAATCAATAGTTCTCAATAATATCTATAAGTGAACGAAAAAATCATCGCTCTATCACTAATGAGTCGTGAGTAATACTTAATTGAAATTTTCAAAACGGCGTTTTTCGTAATTTCACGCGGCGGCTCCCCCCGCCCCTCCCGTAGGGCTCCAACCTTATCTCAAGGTCTTAACACCAAACTGACTATATAAGCTAAATAATGATACTAGATTCATGTTTCTAAGACTAATAGTTTTGAAGTTATTAAAGTGAGACGATATATCCCATTTCGTTACGGTCTGAAATCGTTAAAGACGTTTCACGTCAAAAACAAAATTCATATGCGCTTAACCGCATTGCAATAAGATAGATAGTTTTTTTGCGCGTTGCAATAAGATAGTTTTTTGCACAACACAATGTTCTACTTTCGTTGGCAGGATCGAACAGATTTTGTAGCGATTTAGCAACTATTTCTCAAATATCTTTATAAATATTAGTCTAAAAACAAAAGTGCTCGTTTAAAACTTTAATATAGTATATATATTAACTAATTATATAAAAATATATATATGTTATCGCTGAAAATTGTAAGTTCCATGACTTGAAAATTGAAATTTGTTCTAAATTTTCGGCGCCTTTATGAAATAATTAAGCCGAAAATTTGTATTTTTATTAAAAAGTACACGATTGAAACCTTAATAAACATCATAATCTATATCCTGTATTATTTTTCCACTTCGTAATTAAACTGTAATTAGGAAAATTTCTTCATGAAAAATTACAATTTTGTCGAATGTGTGCTACGACATAGGAGCTGTGGGATACTGCCAGTGATTACATGCAAATACCTACACAATTTTATTTTATCCCATCCCACTAACATATAAATGCGAAACTTTGGATGTGTGTGAAGATGAGATTAGGTATTTATGTCATTTATCCGAGGGACATGGGTAGATGTTTGTGATCCTAGCGCCCAGAATGGGACCTACAGGTTTCACAGATATAGTTTTTCGTATGCTGTACCCACGTTAAAAGTTAACAGTCACAATTCCTGGAAATTCAGAGTTTTAGACATCCGTACTAACAAGTCAATCCAGTTATTTTAGAAACAGTATGAGTTGGCACTTACTCGGAAAAACGTTATGAATAATCAAGGAAGTATAAACAAAATTAGTGTTCCTGAAAAGCGATTCATAAGTACTTAAATCACGAAAATTTGTTTCCGGGATGCCAGAATTAAAATAATAATGCTTTTTCGCACAAAGGATTATCTTTGCAATTCAACTTTGAACCATTTTATAGAGTTGAAAACTCTAAAAAATGGCCAAAGTTTGAAAACAAAATTGAAACTTTTTTGATTTTTTTTTTAAATAATAGCATAATAATTTGGTAATATTTCGTTCTTGTGCTTATGTCCAGCAGTGGACTTATGATAATGTGAATAACGAAAAAATCTAGATTCAACAAAATTTATATTGAAAAAGTCTCTAATTTCCTATCGTATTTTAGGTGCCAGCAATAATATTGACCTACAAAAACAGTCAAAAATTGTAAAGTTAAATTTATTTTAAACAATTCCATCGATAGTTTACCTGTGAACTTTGCACCTGATCAATACTCATATCGCTTTAAAAGTCACCCCAAATTGCAGGGCTGCACCCACCCAGTCCCCTCGGCGCCGCTACTTCCGGTCAGCATTATCTATTTCCGGTTCGGTGACGTGACAGTTTCATATCAGGGGTTTTATAATCTGTACTTACGTCACTCAAAGAAAAGCTGTTTTTCGCGGAAACTGAGATTATTTATTAATGATAAATGTAACTAACCGCGCAGTGGGAATTTTCTTAAATATCTTGCTACGCAAAGATCAGTTAAAATATTGTAAGATCGCCGAAAGACATGTGTAAAAAGTTGAATATTAAAATATGGGATTTAATAAAATTGCTACTTTCACACGGGAAAGCAATTATCACGCAAATGAAGCCGCGGGCAAAAGCTAGTTAATATAATTAGCGTAGGCAAAGAGCGAAAGGCCGTCTGTCAATCATCGCGGAATAATTAAAGCGGGCGTGACCCGTGGAGGACGAAAATGTATTCTGTAACAATGACAAGGGTGTGGAAAATGAAAGGAAATGCGAGGGAACCGTGTTGATTTCTACACGACTGACCAAAAAAGGAGTGTTATGTTTTCGGGGTTCATGTATGTAAGTATGTATGTAAGTTTCTTTATTCCACCATAAGTCCTGAACGTGAAAGTGTTTTTAATAATGCATGCAGGGATTCTCTTTCTAAGCATGTTAGGGATTCTTTCGAGTTGTTTGGAACGTTATTCTACATGTAGTTTTGACCAGAATCATCTGATTAACAGAAGAGCCAAAAGACGTCCACTATCCTACTTCGTACGAATATTAAATACGAATATTAAATGCTAACGTTTGGATGTTAGTTTCTGAGGTTTGTTACTCAATCACGCAAAATCTACTGGACGTATTCCGATGAAATTTGGTACACAGGTAGAAAAATACCGGGAATAGCACATAGGGTACTTTTTATCCCGAAATTCCCACGGGTGAGAAGCCCCGGGGTGCGGCTAGTTTTATAATAATTTGTACGTATTTTCCAGTAATTCATTTAAACGCAACTTAGTATTAAATACAGTAAACCACAGGTTGCTGGAACTTTATTTGTTTTTCGGAAGCCCTTTTTACACGACTGACCAAAAAAGGATTGTTATGTTTGCAGGGTTTATGCATGTTTGTATGTATGTAAGTTTCTTAATTCAACCATAAGTCCAAAACGGCTTAACAGATTTTGATGGTAGAGGTATTTTTAGATTTCTTTCATTCCTCCGAGTGACATAGGCTTTGTGTGTTGTCAGTTGTGTATTTATTTTACACACCAAGCGCCAAGCTCGGAAGTGCATTACTCTCGACTCGTCAAAATCGCGCCAGTTTCGGAACATAAATTGTCTCTATTTTTAATAATAAGCTTGTTATTTACAGGAAATGCGCGAACAAAGACTGCGAGCCGGACTACGTGGCGGTAGGTAGCCGGCTGCGAGGCGCCATGGGCACCCGCCCACCGGCGCGTTTCTGGCCCCAGCTGTGGGCCACCGTGGTGAGGAATCTGCTGCTCAAGAAGCGGGACACTAGGAAAACCCTCGCTGTAAGTACTTCATTATATTCGCAACAGATTGTTAAAGAAGGCCTAAAGAAATACTACTGGAAGGTGGGGCCATGGACGGGCGTGCTTATGGCTTCAGCTGTGGTGAAGAATCTGTTGCTCATATGCGGGATACTAGGGAAACCCTCACTGAGAGGCTTTTCTTCGAGTTGGTACCAGCCAAGTAGTGAAAAGTTGGCACTAGCTGTATGACCAAAAGATCTTACAAACGCAGTTGAGAAGCCTAGCCTTCTGTGACCCACTGCTATCTATACTCGCAGGCCTCCTTCTGTCTTTGTCCTGGGTCATCCTAATCCAATTATTCCCAGGAATATTCTTCACATCGTCGACGTATAATGACGCTAAATGACCTACGTCTCTATCTATATCTCTATATCTCTCCAAGTAGTCTTGCACACCGCAGGGACAGAGTCATCGAGTAACAGTGTGAGGGAAGAAAAATATATGAAGTGCCTGTTTTTTTTAATAAAGTACACCTGTCATTTCTGTTCTCAGGAGGTGCTCGTCCCGCTTTACTCCCTGGGCGTGCTGATCTTTCTAAAGATGCTGGTGCCGAATCCTAACTTTCCTGAAGTCAGGAAGCCGGGCCGGCTGTACCACATCCACCACGATGCCTTCCCTGAGAACCATTCCGTAGCTGTCGTCGCTGACTGGCAGAACGCCAATGGCACTGTTGTGAGTTATTTTATAACTATCTTTTACAAAGTAATACTAAGTCACTATAGGTATTTTGCCACCGCCTTACGCATCCATCCACTGGAATTCTTTACGATGTTGGGGCGCCATCCCGGAATGCACGCCCCACTACACTACTCAGAGCGAACATGAGTGATGACAAAATGTAATACTTCTTCAACGTCCTTCGTTCCGTCTATCCACAAAAATTCTTCAAGATTCTGGTGCCAATCTCCAGAAATATATAGGAAATAACTCAAAGCGATTGTGTTATTTATATCCTGCTTCTTGAACAACAGATTTCTTACCGTCAGCATGTCTTATTAAGAAATCATCAAGAAGATGGCGTCAAACCTCAACCAACAGTACTTCTTAGCTGAAGTCATTCCAAATTCCGGAAAAAATAGATTTTTTTAATAAGATCATCTACTTATTTCTTGCAACAGAGCTTCCTGGAAGAGATCAACATCCTGCTAATGGAGTCCCGGCACCACGCCATCAACTGGATCCGCTACAACGACACCACCGAGCTGAATGACGCGTACCACAATGATGCTAGGAACTTCCCCATCGCAGTCATCTTCCATTCTGACCCTACTGCCTTCGGGGAGCCACTACGGTCAGTTATTAGAGATACTTAGGGATAAGGGAATATTAGTAAAATACTAGCTCTATTGACTATTTCCTTTATAAGGGAACCAAATCTAGTAAGTCTGTGAAGACTCCTTTTGATACCGCTGCTTCCAGGTATTACTATGGTACATTTACCAAAGCGATTCCTGGAATTAATAGATACCATTGTATCTTGGTATCCTTTATTAGTTTTCTCATTTAATTCGAATAAATCTGCCGATTTTAAGACTTTGTCTTTGAACGCTGATGATAATGATCTAAAAAAATTACATATGTTTTCTATTCCAGTTACACAATCCGCACAAACCCGTCCCACGCCGGCACTCCCTCCACCAGGACCTTGTACACGTCACCAGCAAAATGCCGAGAGCGCACAGGAGTCAAGGACTGGTCCTCCGACTGGTCGAAAGGAGGCCAGCTGATACCGTTATCAGACATGCATAGAGAAGACGCGTGTCCTGTTCTGCAGTATTATTATTCTGGGTTTCTGGCGCTGCAGATGCTAATAGACTATAGCAAGATAAAGGTAAGATGTCAATTTCTGCCATCATTACCAGTAATGCTTTTTAACCATTGGAACTTCGATTGGAAATCGATTTTGTTTCTACGGTCTCTTTATTTGGAGATAATACATTATCAACCGGTGAAAAGTGAAGCCCAGTAATTGGAATAGAGAGTGACTCTGTAGAAAAGCATGAATACTGGATTAAATTGTCTGTAAAATTGATAGAACCTGTCATTTGCAAAACAAAAATACTTTTTGACTTTTTGAGACTTCTTCTCATTTTTTGAGTCATTATGTGGATAGAAATACAATAAAGAATTTCTATAACTTTCGGTTTTATCTCAGCTGGATACCGGCCGATCTTTCCCCCCACCGGACATCCAACTGCGGCAATTCCCGAAGCGTCAGCACACCGGCGACTGGCTGGTCATCTTCCGAGTCATCATGCCGATGTACATGGTGATGACGCTGTCGCAGTTCATCACCTATCTGCTGATGTTCGTGGTTGGGGAGAAGGAGAATAAGATTAGAGAAGGGATGAGGATTATGGGGCTGAGAGACTCTGTTTATTGGTGAGCTTATTTTGTCTCTCTAGTTAGGTACTTTTCTTTTTCTCTGTCCATCTTTATTCCTTACTTGAGTTACTTTGATTATTACTTGTTTGTCTCTCTAGCTATTTGTCTTTTTTTTCTGTTCCTCTTTATTCCTGTCCCTATATTTAGTCATCGTATTCTGCAAGTTATTTTAATTATAATTTTAACCTAGTCAAAAACGCTTAAAGAACTAGCAGATGAGAACAAATGATTAGCTATTTGAGTTAAATATGTGTTAACCTTTTTAGGGGGTCCTGGTTCCTGATCTACGCAGTATTCGTCACCATTTTGTCTTCAGTCAGCACAGTATTATTATTTACTTTGAAAGTAAGTTTATTAATATCATGATAGATATCTGGTCTTGTTGATCTATTACTTATAACTGAATCTCAAATTTATTTCCAGGTGTTCCAGCACTCGTCCTACGTCCTCATCTTCCTCCTGATGCTTCTATTTGGGTTCACCATCATCACCTTTGCTTTCATGTTGACGCCTTTCTTCGACAGAGCTAGGGTATGTACTTTCTTCATCTATTCTTCTCTCTTTCCTAAATATGGTGCAAATAATGGATCTATTCACATTGGTGTCAGCGTTTCGTGATTCGCAGGATTTCCGTGCAATATCTTTACCAAACAGCAAATAATAATGTTTTGACTTTAGCAGACTAGACTACTGAGGTAGATTTCACTAAATCATGTTTATTTTCCACAGACTGCCGGCATCCTAGGCAGCTTCGCTGTGAACTTGATGAGTGGGCTGTATTTCATCCAGGTTTTCGTCTCCAACGCAGACTCCCTCGCTTTTTGGTTTGTTTCTCTCATCAGTTCCAGTTGTTACGCTCTCGCTATGGACAAGGTAAAATACGACACCTTTTATGCCTATTTAAAGCTTTAAATTAAATTACAATGATCTTTTACATTTTAAGATACTTGAGTGACATTCGAAATTAATCTCTATATCGAACTAATTTACTTGGAATTACAACCGGACTTTATTAGTTTCCAGGACCTATCTGAAAACTGTTTCAGAAAAATCATGGCCAAGGGGCAAATGTTCTCGAGAATTTTTATAAAAGATAATGGAACATGTTTTCATCGCCATTATTTCCTACAGGCTCTGGTGCTGGATATGGCCGGGGTGGGGGTCACGTGGGACAACCTGTGGAGCGGGCCCGGGGTCCCGTTCGGGGGCAGCCTCATCATGATGGCCATCGACACAGTGCTGTACGCCCTGATTGCCTACTGGCTGGACGCTGTTATTCCCAGTGAGTAACCTTTGATTAACCCCGAACTGTGTTACTTCCGCGTGTCTTCTTATCATGCAGCAGGGTCTGAAGCCAAGGATGTACGTCAAACCTTTGGTACTTTTGTCCTTAGAAATTTAGTCTTCTCAGAAACAATGGTGTGGGGACATAAACATGAATCTCTAGTAGTTAAGAAAAGACTTTCCTTAAGTGTAGTGCAGGGCACGATATTTTCCTTCATCGGAAGCAGCTGATAATGGTCGATGAAAATGATCATAAATGTGTTCGGTACGGTCACGGATCTAAAGTCGGTTTGATCTCAAAATCATATAGGTTATATAAATGTCTCCCACTTGAAATTTTTACTTGCGTCGTTTAGACGCGAGTCTTGTGCTCAAACTGCTTGGTGCTTTATTGATGTTTGTTTCGATTTTGATCAGTCCCTTAATTGACCGTAATTTCCAGGTGAATACGGCATAAAACAGAAGCCCTGGTTCTGCCTGCTGCCTTCCTTCTGGCTCGGCAGCCGGCGGGGGCGGGTGTCCGCCATACACTTACACTCCAACGGGGAGACCGGCCATAATAAAGATGTCGAGCCTGTGCCTAGGTAAGAAAAATATGCACTGTCATGCCTTTCTCAACTTCTGATTGGTTAGATTTCGTCCTGCTACTGATTGCAACTCTTTTCCAGCTTATGTTACTGGGGCATCGCGGGAAGGAGATTGTGCGCAGTAGTCCACCTAAATATATATTATGTGAGACTGTAATTCAACGGAGTTTTCTTTAAAAGCGTGGTCCTTGATGTCCAAATTTTTGCCTTTATAATGATTAAACTGCATTTGTGTCTAACTGAAAAAGTCTTTAGCTACCATCATAAATAAATAGTACCATGTAGTGTGTATGATTCTATCAAAAATGTATCCTTTCTCAGAGAGCTCCAAGACAAAGAGGCCATCAGGATCGTGGGTCTCCAGAAGAGTTTCCGCCACTGCCGCAAGCCGGAGATCAAGGCCATCGACGGCATAGACCTCAGCATCTACGAGGGTCAGATCACAGCAGTACTCGGCCACAATGGAGCCGGGAAGTCTACGTTGTTTAATATTCTCACTGGCTTGACTTCGCCGACTGCTGGCACGGCCTATGTTTATGGTTTGGATGTTAGGTGAGTTTTACATCGAAATTGATTATTTTGTTATAAGAAGTTATTGATTTATTTATTTTTACCGGTTTCAGTGCCTCTTTGTATGTGATAAATTATGGGAAATTAAAGTTCCACTTACTTGATTGAGCTGAAACTTCAGTGTCATTAGAAATTTTCGTGGTCGTATTTATAATCTACTAGCTTTTGCCCGCGGCTTCGCCCGCGTGAATTTCCCACGGGAACAGTGCTTTTTCCCGGGATAAAAAGTAGCCTATGTGCTATTCCAGGTCATTACCATCATCTACCTCTGTACCAAATTTCATCGAAATCCGTCCAGTAGATTTTGCGTGATTGAGTAACAAACATCCTCACAAACTCACAAACTCACAAATTCACAAACTCAGAAACTCACAAACTCACATCCAAACTTTCGCATTTATAATATTATTTTATATTTTATTTTAATTTTAATTTTATGGTTACATATAATAAAACAGTAAAAATATTTTGTCTGTACATTTAGTATTTTTGACTGAAATGGATAGAGGGACACTTAAAAAGAATAATAGAACGCGAATTTCTTGTCTGTCTGTCTGTCTATCTGTATGTATGTATGATCACGCTAATCTCCGAAAGTACTGAACCGATTTGAATGAAACTTTTTTTGTTGTATAGCTATTAAGCCTGTGCAACATTTAGGCTATAATTTATTTTGAAAACTGGAACACCTGATGAAGAACCTTAACAGAACAGCTAAACTATAAGAAATATGAAAATGGTGCCTTAACAAAAGTCGTTCAACCTGATGAGCATTTTCTGATGACGTATAAAAATTGAAGATTTGGAACATCTGATGAAGAACTGCAAGAGACCAGCTACACTATAACATATATGGAAATGGCGCCTTAGTAAAAGTCGTTCAACCTGATGAGCATTTACTGCTCACGTAGAAAAATTGAAGATCTGGAACATCTGATGAAAAGCTCCAAGAGAGATTTTTCATCTAAGCGAAACTCACGCGGGCGACAGCTAGTTGAGAATACGAATCTTAAGGTCGTCGTAATCTTTCTTTCGTATCGAGTGTGTTATTACCATAGATCCAGTAGCTCATAAGTTTATGGTTATTACTAACACTAGTGTCAGATTTTATTCAAGTCGCCTAAAGGCATCTAACGTGACTTTCACGACTACCGCCTTCTAGTGGCAGTAGCTGTTATTTACTTTACACACTAGTAAAGTAACTAGTCAGCCAATGTGCAGGTTTCCTCACGATGTTTTCTTTCACCGGAAGCAGGTGGTGGTCTATGAGAAAACTACCATACATGAGTCAGATTGGTCTACAAACTCATGTGCAACAGGTAGGATTTGAACCCGATACCCGCCCGAGGACGGGTGTCCTACCCGTCCTCGGGCGGGTATCGGGTATCGTCGTGATGACAATGATCATGACTATGATAGTGATAATTGGAAATTTTTCAGGGACCCTAACGATATGCACGAGATCCGGCAGATGATTGGCGTGTGTCCACAGCAAGACGTCTTGTTTGATCTGCTATCAGTCAAGGAGCATCTTCAGTTCTTCGCTGCTGTGAAAGTGAATAGCTTCCAGTCATATTTATTTAATAACTTTTATTCGAATACTTTCTTTTTAATAAAGAGGTTTTAGTCTTATCAATGTTTTTCTCTGACTTGGCTTATAGAATGACTCACTTAAAACTGATGGAACCTGAAGTTAATATTTGTCGTATTACACCAGTTAAGTCGAAAGAAAATTCTCTTATTATACGAACTTCTCCTTTTACGTAATTTTTTATTTTGCCCAATAACTGTTGTAACGGGTTACTCATCTCATCAGTTCTTGGTTAGTTGCATATTTCAAAAAACACTGCTAAGGTTCTCGTTTCACTTCCAGGGTATACCTCGTAAACGCATCCCTGACGAGATCCACAAGTCTCTATCGGACGTGGGTTTACTGGACCAGGCTGGAGTGTTCGCCAAACACCTGTCAGGCGGGCAGAAAAGGAAGCTGAGCATAGCAATCGCGTTTATTGGAGACCCTAAGGTATATAGATGATATCTTTATTTTGCTACATTTTTTTATGCTGTAGTACTTGATTTTATAGCTACAATATCAAAAAATATCCAACTTTCTACAATAAAAAGTCCGGGAAGATTAATTCTTTACCTTCACAAATATTTTTCAAACAGATAATAATCCTGGATGAACCCACGGCAGGCGTAGACCCCGTGTCTAGGAGACAGACTTGGAGGATCCTGCAGAGGGCTAAGAGAGGGAAGGTGTTACTCCTCACGACGCACTTCATGGATGAGGCTGATATACTCGGAGACAGGAAGGCTGTAATTAGTAAAGGAAGGGTGAGAACTCTTAATATCCTCTTTTTCCATATGTGGACAATATTTGTTAAATGGACATGACCCAGAGTAACGATAACGACTGATGTTGAGCGTCCACTGGGCATACACTTGTAAACGAGAGAGAAAAACTCATCTGAATCTCCCTTCTGTAAAAATAAATACTAATAAAATCAATCAAAGCAAGAAGATTTCTCAATACATAAACCCAATTTTTGAAACCTGTCCGAAAATTTGAGAAGAGTTTTACACTCTGTGGTAGTCAAAGGTCACGACTTCATTGTTAATCTTTTTAAATTCTACCCAGGTCCGTTGCGCAGGCACCTCCCTATTCCTGAAGAACAAGTTTGGCATCGGATACCACTTGACCCTAGTCCTGGATGGGGTCTGTCGAGAGCACCAGATCACGCGCATGGTGCGAGGTCACGTGCCTAGAGCGGAGAAAGCTAGGAGACATGGGAGGGAACTGTCGTATATTCTGCCTCATTATGCTGTGCATCTTTTCCCGCCGCTGTTCCATGCTATCGAGCATGAGATCAAGGAGAAGACCAACAGACTTGGTAAGCATTTGGTATAGAAAAATCATAAAAAGTCAAGCAGCTGCGTTTTGTTCTCGATTTTGGGTGCTTATTAGTTTTTCAGTGGAATTGTGATGGTTTTAAAGAAGAAATTGGCCAGGTTTACATTTCTAAAACAAGTATAAATCTTGCTGCAATATGCCCATCTTACCGCTGTTCTTCCATGTGAATTAAAGAATAGACTTGGTAAAAACTGGATCAGAGAAGTTACCACCAATATCGGTCGGTCAATTTGGATCATGCTTGTTTTTGTAAATCGTAAAATTTGTGCTTAAAGTTAACAAATCTCATTCAAGGCATAACAAGCTACGGCGTGTCAATGACGACGCTAGAGGAAGTGTTTCTCAGTCTAGAAGGAGAGAACGCAGAAGAGACGGAGGCAGTGGAGGGAGTGTCGTCGGTGAAGCTGGTGCGGGCTCGAGCGCTGTCCAGGAGTTTATCGCTGCAGAGCAAGACCTTGAGTTATCAGGTAAATGGCAGGGAATTTAATGCTTAAATACCGGCTCTTGGCAAATTTCATAATTCTTCAATGATTCAGATTGTAAAGTGTCGAAAAATAACACGTTAAATTGTAAATGGTTTGCAGAATTGTCGATATCTCGACAGTCAAGCTCGCAAGTCAGATAGTAATCTGACGGTATTTACAATTTTACGGTGAAATAATATACTTACTGTGCACCTTTCCTAATGCTTAGTTGTGTGTGTAGTGACCTACTTAGTATCAATGATAACCAAATAAGAAAGAGTATATGTAATTTTTACATAATTATGTTATACAGGAGCTAAATGATAAGGAGTCTCAGAAGGCGACATCGCTGCCGACACCACCGGCCTCCCATGCGCTACATTCTACCACTCATGGCGTGGAACATGTCAAGGTTTGATTACAATATTTATGAGCTACAGCTATCGTTAAATTCGATAGCTACATACTTTCTGATGTCCCAACATTTCTCCATTCTCCTCATTAATTTAGACAACATCTCTGTTTTTGATTGAGCTGAAATTTTGCATGTTCATAAGTATGACTTTGTAACGCGGCAACGCGTTGATCCTCTTTGAATCTATTATGTGTGCGCTGGCACATTCATACTTATCTCATCTTTCACAAATTTGAACTAATATTGATTCATGTTCTATTCTGCATTTTTTGATGCCATTCGCTATCCAGTTTCTATAAGTCACCTTTTCTCTTTCTATATAATTATTGTGAAGATCTACTGTTTTTAAAATATTAAAATATATAATAAGACTCTTACAGGGTAAGTGTAAATAGTTGTTTCGGAAGTAATTTTAAATTTATAGTGGGGTGTGTGTTTTTCTCACAGAACATATAAAAGAGGTTAGAATGGTTATAATGCGCCGTTTCTATGAGAACCAGTGTCGCCTAATCCGCCCCACCTTTCACCGTTACCACACATTTGCAATTTCCAATCTAGCCAATCATAGCGCCACGTCATCACGAAATTTCAAACTGAACCAATAATACGCAAGCACACAATCGATGTACAATTAGTGTGATTGTGTTTGTAAACTACGCTAGTGCTTGACTAAACTTTAAATGACTTAATTATCGATATTGAATTTTGTTATTAAACAATAACATAATTCAAACAACAATACTGTTACATACAAAAGTGATATAGTAAAATGGAAAATAAAACAAAGTACATTTCTTAAAATCTTATATTTATTGACCTTGGTACAAGATATATTTATTAAGAAGTTGTCGCTTGGTTTGTTTTTTGCACGTATACCAAACAGCTCAATCGGTTAAAATAACTGGTTTTTATAATTCAGTTGCAAGATTCCACCCGGACAAACATACATACATACATACATATATTGCAAGTTAAATAAAAGCTTGTTATAATAATAATTATTCGCATTACTTAATTTAGTCTTTCCACATTAACATTAATTTATAACATTTATAAATATATGAGTTTGAAAGACGATATCTATAAATATCGTCTCTCACTACGCCAAGCACTAGAGCTAATGCCACGTTTTGTTGCCGCGCACTCCACTACGCGGTACGTTTGACGTTGCAAAAATAACGAACGCATGCAGACAGCAATGTATATTTTTTGGAGAAAAAAATATATTTTAATGACCTTTGAAAGATTTTGACTAAAATATCGTATTTACTAGAGGTTTTTTTACTTACCGATGATAAGAAACGCATCCTCTGTTTATATTAAACTCTTGGCTTCTCTCTCGACAAGTAATTACCGCACATGAAGGCATTTTCGTACAATTTTGTAGCAGCGCTTCGCAATACTTACTCTGCTAGAGTTCGCGAGCGACTAAACGGCGCGGTCACGTGTTTTTGTAAAGATACGAGCGGTCGCTCGCATGCTTGGCGCGCCGGCCCCGCCCACAACTCCTTTCTAACCTCTTTTATATGTTCTGTGGTTTTTCTAATGGTTTTTTATATTTGTTTTAGGTCTTATTCTTAATCTTACGTTTTATCAATAAAAATACTATTACCCTGAGATTAATAATATTAGAGAGTCTCTACAACTTCTCTCTCTCAGCCTAAAGACGTCCACTGCTGGACAAAGGCCTCCCCCAAGGATTTTATCCGTGGGGGTTTTGCCGTAATCGCCACGCTTGGCAGGCGGGTTGGCGATCGCAGTGTGATGGCATAGTACGCGGAAAGATGCTGCTGCTCTACAACACTCCAACTTAATGCACAGTGACGCGAGTTATGCTCATTTATACCTATCCGCTTGACAAAGACTCTCAAAATCGTCGCGCCAAGACTTCCTTGGTCTTCCTCTGCGACGTCGATTGCTATTTGCCATAATTCTAACTAATATTATAAATGCGAAAATGTGTTTGTTTGTTTATTTGTCTTTGTACATTTCCCATTTAACGATAGCACCCAGATAATGACCATTCATAAACTAACATTGGCCTGTTGGTAGGTGGCGCCCCCGACGCCGGTGTCGGCGGAGGCGCTGAGCGAGGTAGTCAAGACAGTTCCATCGTGCTGGAGGACCTTCAGCGCGCTCGTGTACATCCGCACCGTGCGCATGATCCGCGACCCCTACAAGCTCTACGTGATGATCTTCATGCCGATCAGTAAGTCATTAGAAAGTTGATTTTTAGGGTTCCGTAAAAGAAACGGAACCATCGAAAGAAAAAAACGGAACTTTTGTCTCCTTTTGTATGTTCTTTATGTAAATGGTGCAAAGTGTTGATCTATCTATCTATCTTACCATTATATAATCGTGCGTCTGCCTATCTGTCCGCCAATTTGCTACTACTGGACCAAATCAGGTGAAATTTCGTAGGATGGTGAAATCCTATGACCCAAACACAGATGTGCAAGGAAAATAAATATGTATTTAAAATAAGGGTCATTTTCGGGGGACTTACTTACTACTGCGGCGCAGCGACCCGAAGTGGATCTTGGCCTTGGACCTTGGATGACGCCATTTTTTGCGGTCTTGCACCAATTCTCGCCAGTTTTCCGCTCTGAGTCTCTGTAGGTCTTTCAGAACCTCATCGCAAATCAATTTCGGGGGACAAATGAGGAAATTGAAAAAAGTTCTGTAAACCTCTGTGTCATATTTCATATGAAAGGGCTCATTATGAGATCTCAAATATATTTTAGTTATTATTGTAAACTTATTGTAAAGTTTTAATTCTAAACATAACTAACAGAATACGAAAATCGACCATTCCCCGTCTATTAGTAGTGAGAATGTTGACTCTTTCTTGAACGATGGAAGATCCCAAAGAAGCAAATGATGTAGCTGAAACATTTCAATGCAAGAAATGCAAAAGCCGCATGACCAAATGCAATGAGAAACCCGGCATTAGGGGAGTTGTGTAGCTTATAAAGAGCATGACACGATAATTGATGAATTTCTTTCTTTTCAGTATCCTGCGCTCTGGGGCTCTACGTGAAGTCACGGCAAATTGTCTTTTTTCGGATGCAGCCTCTCAAACTAGATCCGAACGCGTACTTCAACAAAACACCTATAGCATTATTCAGCGAGCAATATAACGAAAGACAAATATCTGACTTAAGAACTTCTTTAGAAACTCTAGGGGCCTACCCCATTATAGATTTCAATGGAAACTTCTCCAGTCTTCTGGATATGGAGAATTTCGGAGCATTTAGTCTAAGAGACAGTCCCGTGTCATTCGCGAAGATCATGGCCTATTACAATAGTACTTACACGCACAGTTTGCCTATCATCGTCAATTTGATGGACAATAGTATTTACAGGTAAGGGTTCCGTACATATATCTTTACCCGTTGGTTAGGGCTTCGCATCCGTAGTTTCCTCATAAAAAGTAACCTTCTGTTAATCTAGGGATCCTACTTTTGAGTCAAAATTTAACTTCGAAATTGATCACCTTCAGAATTATAATCAAATAGGATTTTAACTGTCTCAGTCCAGTGATCTAGGCATCCTCTTTATGTCGATTCAGTTTGGATCTTGCCTTCTAGTTTGTTTTATATGAAGGCCAAGTATTCTGTTCTTCTTTATAATTCTTATATAAGTTTTGTACAGTTTGGTTTCAATTTCCAGTCGGCTATTCGCAAAACTAAATAATTTGTGGTTTGTAAAGTCCAGTCTTAAATTAAGAAAACCTATTCTATTCCAGAATAATAATGCAATCCACCGGCTTGATAGACAGCTGGAAGCCCATCGAAGTCCTGGCTCATCCGTTTCAGCAGACGGAACAGCAGGAGGAGTTCAATCTGGGGAACGTCGTCTGCGCCATCTTTATGGGCATGATCTTCGCGTTGGTGCCTGTGACATTGGCTGTGGATATTGTCTACGATCGGGAGGTAAGAGCTAAGAACTTAGGTCCAGTTTCAGAGGAGCTTACTCTCTTCTCACAGCCAAAACTTTAGGCGCAGGCAAATAAATTTCATGCATCCTTAGATAAATCGGATAACAAGTTTTGTTTCGTTTATATATCCCTGATGAAGAAAATTGAAATTATTTAAGTATTAATTGACTTTGTCTATCTTGTTTCAGATAAAAGCCAAGAATCAGCTCCGTGTCAACGGCCTGTCAATGAGCATGTACTTCCTCACTTACTTCACCATTCTGATCTTCATCATGATCGTCACCAGTGCGGGGGTTCTTGTCTTGGTATGTATCATAATCACTATTGAAAGCTGTTGGCCCCTGAATTTACATACATTAAAACCAACCAATCCAACAATAAGACCACTATTCAGCTAAACGTGGACTTCGAGTCTCACTACTCTTGGCTCTGTCTACCTCGTGAGGGATAAAGACGTATAACGTCGAGTCGTATCAAGACGTTAAATGTTAAGCCGGGAATGAGAGGTGTGGCGTATACTCCACCTACGAGAGCACATAAGATAAAGAAGAAGAACGTATGCTATATCTATATTGGTATCAAAAAACGTGAGTTTTATGTTTATTTTCTTCTTCGACACGACGACTGCCTTCTCTTTCAGTTACTTACATTACTTACTAATACTCCTTACATAACTCTTTCTCGGTCTCCCTGGACCTCTTCTTCTCCATCTTTTCTTCAATTATATCTTTCTCATTTGATCCATTCTCTTCCACAGGTAATGGTAAACGACATTCCGAGCCTGACCAACGGCTCCGCGATCATCATGCTCACCGGTCTCCTGCTTCTCTACAGCCCGTCCGCCATCTTGTTTAACACGTGCCTGTCTTACATCTTCGACAAGATGGACTCCGCTCAGAGCATCATGCCGAATATCACTACGTGGGTGGGAGTTATCCCATTCATTTTGGTCGTCGTTTTGGATACCTTTAAGTGGGGTAAGTCAAAATAAAAAAAAAATACAATATCAATCGCAAAAAATATTCTTAGTAATAGTTGTTTAGCATGGAAGTAATAAGTACTTTGTACAAATTACTTATTACTTCCATGTTGTTGAGTTCTGGTGCTTTGTTGGTGCCTCTTTATCCAAACAACTCTCTCTCTTGACTCTTAATGGTAAACAGAGCTCCCTCAGTTGGTGAACAGAAACTGCAGAAAAAAAAAGTTTGTTTTATATAATTTGGCCACATTTATACTTTTCTTAAAATTATGTTTTATTTGTTTGTTACAGGTAGCGTCATAGCTTTCTATCTTCATTTAGTGTTCAGTTTCCTGGATGTTATGTACATACCGTACGCCATCATTTACTATGTTGATCGGTGAGTACTCTACTTTGAGCTCTATTAAAAACGTCAGTGTTGTACTCACTGTTTATAGAACAAAAAGTCAATAAAATTGTAGTACAGTTCTATGTTTCTCTTCAAGTTTCATTTCCAACTTTAGGAGTACTGTGAAGATGTTCAACGTTATCATTTTGCTTCCCAGGGTCTACATGACCTGCAACCTGCGTGGTCTGTGCACCACGCCGGCTCTCTCCAGCTACTTCACCGCAGAGGTGTGGGTGCTCATAGTGGCCATGCTGTTACACGTGCCCGTCTGTGGGGCTGTCTTGCTAGCGGCTGATAGGCTGAAGTCTGGGGGCAGGATATGTAAGGTAATTCTACCAGTACTTAATCAGCTGGCTCAGTGACAAGCCCAAGTAGATCTTGGCCTCCGACTCGAGATGACGCCATTTTTGCGGTCTTGCGCCAGCTCTTGCCAGTTATCAGCTCTGAAGTTCTGTAGGTCTCTCAGATCCTCATCACTCCAGCGGTACCGGGTGCCTAACTGGTAGACGTCCACTGCGGCCGTCGACCAGTCAACAATCTTTAGAGGTTAGCAACTGGTTTAATTACCTTACGTGGCCACTTAAGGTAATTCAACTAGTTGCTAACCTCTAAAGATTGTTGCACTTCATTCAGTCTCATTACCACCGATTCGTAATGTTACGGAGCTACCATTTAAGCTCAAAACTCAAAATACTTTATTTGCTTAAATGTAGGTGACAAAAGATGTTATCATAAGATGTTATATAGTAACAATTACATTTTACTATAAAAGCATGCAAAATATAACATTATAAAAACTGTGAACATCTTTAATTTAACCTCGAAAAGTACCATGTTCTAACATAAAGTTATCTCAAATCTTACAATTTCTCTGTATTACCTGCAGCGTAAAAGAACTACGTCAGAGACGAAGTGCGACCTGGAGGCGGAGGCTGGTGGGGAAGCCGGCGAGGACGAGGACGTGAGGAAGGAGCGGCGCCGCGTCACCGCCGTCCTCAGCAAGCCACCGCAGAACGCGCCAGTTCTCGTGGTGCATGTGAGTCTCTATACTGACTGATTCTACGTAAGGCTGCTTCTGGGTGAGCTCGCTACATCGTAGACCTCATCTCTGTCCTCGACAAGATTGTGGTCAAGAGCAAACCCATCTTTAATAAAAAAAAGCTAGGAGCTACGCTTGTGTACAAGATACATCATGGCCAACGGCATACTAGGTTTGTGACACCATTCACTCTCGTGCCGTGTCGTTGATGAGAACAGAAAATTGCAAAGTCACTAGGCGACTATTCTAAATTAACTAACATGGCCGTTCGCTACGCGACTCGCTTAGTCGCACACCTAACTAGGTGCGTCGCTCGCAGTATGGCGCTCCGATAGTATGCCATACGTCTGTTCGCTAGGATCAGTCACCAAGCGAGTCCCTTGGCTATTAGCAGTAAACGAGGCTCCTTGTAGTCGTAGCCTTAGCATGGGAAGTCTTAGGAATCTTAGGGAATATCCAGCAAGTCTTCTTCTTCTACTCTTACTGAATCTTCGTTGTTTTAGGAATCTTAGGGAATATTACGCAAACTTTAATGCATTATGATAAAAACAAAAAAAACATAACACATGCAGTAAACAAACTACCCGTTGCCATGGTGCACAAGTCAATGTCATTTGTCATGCTTTGAAAACAAATCGTCAATGTCAAAATACTCTGTTTACTCTTTATGCTAATGCTGCTCCGAGGCTACTCCTTAGCGTGATAATTGTTCACATTTAAACATTTTTAAGAAGGTATGCAAAATTATAAATCGAGCGATTTTCATACATTTTTTTGCCATCAGATTCTGATAGACCTATAACTGCAGTCTTAACAGCATAATAGCATTAGGAGCAGTGCAGTTATTTTGCATACTAAAGAAACTTAGATCTGTTCTGGATCTTTCTGATTCTCGGCAATCATTTATTCGGTTGATATCAGACATTTTTATTCTTTTTGATGATGTTTTTTTACGAAATAGTTAATAAAAACTGTCCTATCTTCCTTTAGAACCTCCGCAAAGAATACAAAGTCAGAGGCACGGGTGACGCCGCAAGCCCGTGCTGTGGCAGTGCGCCGTTACAACGGGCGAGGAGAGCCGGGCTGGCGCGGTTGTCTCTCGCCGTCCAAGGGGGGGAGGTGTTCGGTCTACTAGGGCACAACGGGGCTGGGAAGACTACCACTATGAAGATTATCACCGCTGAGGAGAGACCTACTAATGGGGTGGTAAGTTTCGTTCGTATTTCTTCCTTGCAAAATTAAACTGATGTATAAGGGGGGGGAGGTGTTTGGTCTACTAAGGTACAACGGGGCTGGGAAGAGTACCACGAAGAAAATAATTATTGCTGAGGAGAGACCTACTAATGGTGTGGTAAATTTCTTTATCTTTTTCACATAAGTTTGTAATTTTTCCTTGCAAAATTATAACTGGTCAGTGGGGGGAGGTATTCGGTCTACTCGGACAAAATGGGGCTGGGAAGACTACCACTATGAAGATTATCACCGCTGAGGAGAGACCTACTAATGGGGTGGTAAGTTTCTTTATCCTTTCTACATTAGTTTGTATTTTTTCCTTGCGAAATTATATCTGGTCATTGGGGGGAAGGTGTTCGGTATACTAGGGCACAACGGGGCTGGGAAGACTACAACTATGAAGATTATTACTGCTGAGGAGAGATCTACTAATGGGGTTGTGAGTTTCTTAAACCTTTTTATATTAGTTTGTATTTTTTCCTTGCAAAATTTTAACTGGTCAGTGGGGGGAGGTGTTCGGTCTACTAGGGCATAGCGGAGCTGGGAAGACTACGACTATGAAGATTATTACTGCTGAGGAGAGACCTACTAATGGGGTGGTAAGTTTCTTTATTTTTTCCACATAAGTTTGTAATTTTTCCTTGCAAAGTTATAACTGGTCAGTGGGGGAGGTGTTCGGTCTACTAGGGCATAACGGGGCAGGAAAGACCACTACTATGAAGATTATTAACGCTAAGGAAAGACCTACTAAACGGGTGGTAAGTTTCTTTATCTTGTACACGTAAGTTTATATTTTTTCCTTGCGAAATTACAACTAGTGGTCAGTGGGGGAGGTGTGTGGTCTACTAGGGTATAAGGATACACAGAAGACTTTATACTAAAGGTTTATAATGGTGTGGTGAGTTTCTTGTCTCTATCTGTGTCACTCGAAGCTTGATTCTCTGTAGACCATGATGCAGGGACGACCATTACTAAGATGATTTAATACTGCAGAGATTTACTAAATTAGGAACTATGATATTTCTTTCTCTTTCTTTGCCCTTTCAAAGTTCGATCGAAGGCGATGTGTGTTTTGTTGTGTTTGAATAGTTTGGTCTACACACAATGGTTTGGCAACAACTTCCTTAAAATATTGTTTGTTTGTTTGTAATATATATGCACGAGTAAAAAATATAAATAGAAAGGTACATACACAATGGCCGACGACTTATCCCGTGTAGGGCTCTCTTTCAGTCAACCAGCGTTAGGTTGAGATATACCAATTTCGTTTCAATTCGCAGGTAATGCTTGGAGGAGAGAACATAGACGACTCCCAGGCGTCCGCCTTCCAGATGCTGGGCTACTGCCCGCAGCACGACGCGTTGTGGAAGAACGTCACCATCAGGGAACACATCGAGTGCTACGCGGCCATCCGCGGCGTCAGCAAGAGCGATACTCCAAGGTAGTAACCTCTTGAAATTCGGTCTTTTTAGCGTAAGAAGACATGGTTGTTTCACGTCTGCCAATTTTAATTCTTCCTGCTTGTGGAGTATTTCTCTCAAGGATAATATCTGCAAGTAGATTTTATTCAATCCAGTCCAGATTAGTCTGAAAGCTCGGCTCAAAGGCCTTGGTCTTGAAAGGATATCTAATTTAATGCCACGTCGTGCATGGTACTCCAAAATGACAGAGAAGAGAGAGCAATTGCCTGCTTCAAAGCAATCAAATTATACTTTTTCAAAACAGTAAGTAATGGTATGGTTGGATAGGAAACAGGATAACAATTTCCTCAGGTTCAACATTCATTAAGTGCTAATAATATCATGACATGATGTCCTGTATGATGTGTGTGACTAACTTACCTTTATTAGACCCACTTTAAGTTCTCTGTTTACTCTTAAGGTCGACTGTTAGATAACGCTTTACCATTAAGTCCATCTGTTGTGCCATTACTATTGTATTTGTGCAATAAAGATTAAATAAATAAATAAAATACATTTATTTCTCCTCAGGATAGTAGACGCGTACCTGAACGGTCTGCAAATCATGGAGCACGCGGGCAAGCACGCGGACTCGTGTTCAGGCGGCACTCGGCGGAAGCTGTCGTTCGCGCTGGCCATGGTGGGGAACCCTAAAGTGGTGCTGCTGGATGAACCCTCCACCGGTATGGACCCGAGGAGCAAGCGGTTCCTGTGGGACACCATCCTGGCCAGCTTTCAGGTTGGTTATTGCAGGATTTAACCAAGAATTTATCGTCTAAATATGGCTAACCGTGGTCGACATGGAAGCCTTTACACATTTAAACTCATGTAGGTGGAGCACCCATAACCGGAGAGCATGTATGAAAAGAGTGATGAGTGTAGAGGAAGCAAGAGAGATCTGTAAGGATCGTAGCAGGTGGAAATCGCTAGTCTCTGCCTACCCCCACGGGAAAAAGGCATGATATTATGTATGTATGTATGTATGTAGGTGGAAGCAAGGAAAACATCTACGGGTGGGGGATGTTTCTTACATACATAAATACATTTAATCACACCTTTTTTTTGACCCAAGGAAAAAAGCGTGATGCAGGGATGGGCGATTTCCACTTGCTACAATCTTTCTTCACGATTATGGGTGTTCCTATCTTCCTTTTAAGGAGGTTCGCGATCTGGTCGAAGTGCATTCTCCGAGATGGACCATGACCAACGCATGTCGTTTCTTATTAGTTTGATACAAAATTTGCATAACAGATTTTGATGAAATTTGGTACTTAAGTAGTGTGAGACCTGGACTTGCAAATGGAGTACCCAATTTCGATTATGCAATAGTTTTTTGTTTACAAATAATTAGATTTAATTTCTTTACAGGGTAAAAAAGGTGCTATTCTGACGACACATTCCATGGAAGAGGCTGATGCTTTATGTTCGAGGGTGGGGATTATGGTTAAAGGTGGTTTGAGGTGAGTCAAAACTATAATTTTTTTATTTCATATAGATTCAGATTGTCTGAATCCCAAAGGTTTATAACATTTTATTGCCCAATTCGTTTTACTAACGAAGCCATCATCGTATTGTTTCACAGATGTATTGGTTCGACGCAACATTTGAAGAATCTGTATGGTGCTGGTTATACGTTAGAAATGAAAATAGGGCAGAATAATCAGAAGGTAATGATCTTATTTTAAGGAATAGTACGTATCAACCTACGGGAAAAGATACCTTATGGTCAAGTCGTTCAACAAATCATCACTTATAATAAGCACAATGTCGTAAGTGACCACAACCATAAGGTATATTTTCTGTTGGATTGCCACATTAATTTTTATCTCTAATATTCTGATATCAATATTATTTCGTTATTGTATTTCTTTACTTGTATCTAACATATTTTATAACTAACCACAATGCAATTTAATCAACCAGATGATGGAACCAGAGTCGATGTCTCCATCACCACTTCGTTCTACCGAGAACTCTCCATCATTAGGAGAAGCTGATGAAGGTATGAATGTAGGAATATTTTCAACTTTAAAATTACTAAAAACAACACATTCTTTTCTTACCTTCTTTCATTCTTAGAACATGCTAGTAATTTGTAGCCCAATTGATCTGTTAATTGACAGGCATTTGAAGACCTTATTTTTGAATGAATTCATTTTCATAATCTGTCATCAACGGTACCGGTACCCAGTAGGTTCATCATCATTGTCAGCCTTCCATGACCTACTGCTGGGTATAAGCCTCCTATTGTCTACGCCAACCTTTCCTATCCTGGGCCATCGCAATCCAGTTCTTGCCAGCAATATTCTTTACATCGTCGACCCATCTTGCTGCCGCGTGTCCTACGCTTCTTCTCCCATTTCTAGGTATACCAACAGTAGGTTATACCAGTAGAAAACCAACCTCTTCAACCCTGCATATCCGTCAGCAACATTGTTCTTAAGAAAACTCTTTGAGGCGACCCAAAATCGTAGTAACATGGCGCGAAGAACGAGGAGCTGACGGATTAGCCTAGGCAAAGAGAGAGAGAGATAATCTGTCACTGTTTTCTGTCACTTTTCTCATATTAAACATCAACCACATATAGAAATTAGATATGGTGAAAAAATTCCATGCGAGCAGCATATCATAATCGAGCGATGCATATCTAATTTCTATATGAGAGTACTTTAGTACTAATTGCATCTGAGATGCTCAAGAATCCAAAAAATAATCATCCATATTCCCAGGTTCAGGAGTGGGCTCGGTGTGCGCGGAGGGGGAGGGCGAGGCGGAGGGGGAGGCTGTGGATGTGAGCATCCACACACCCTTGGTGGCTGGTACTCCACCCCCTAGGCAACATCATCACAGGTCAGTTTATCTGAGAAGATGCTTAAGTTTTTTTCCGCTTCACTCAGTTAATGGTATTAGAAGAGCAATCTAGTAAAATTGCCTTGTGGATACGTTTTTCTGGAATATATATGGCTTTTTCTATAACCCAAGTCTTCAAGCGTTGTTGCGAAGAGAGTGATAACAAGAGCCAAAGGTCACTAACTATTGAAATAGTGGACACTTGAGAGGCCTGCTGCAAAACTATGCGAAAGGACAAGCAAAATTTTTCCTTTTCAGCCTTTTCTAATACCGCTCTGGTATTCTTCAGAAATGAAAAAAAAAAATGTGTGATGACACATTCACTTTGCCTGATATTACATCTAGCAATATCTCACTCCGTTTATGACCTTCTATTCACCAAGTTGTGATGAGATTCACAAGTGGATCGAGGTATAATCTATCTCTGACAGTTGAAGTAAATTCCAGAACGGAGTCCAGTGGTGGTGGCCCCAGCGCTGAAGCGGCGATCGCTCTCGTCAGCCAGATCTTCCCAGCAGCTGTTCTAGAAGAGAACTTCGCTGAGAGACTAGTGTTCTCTGTTCCCCAGTGCTCTGTGTCCAGTCTGGCGAGGTGTTTCCAACAGATTGAGGATGGTAAGTAGTTCTTCTTCTTATCGAGTGTGTTACACTGGTTTCAGATTTTATTCAAGTCGCCTCAAGGCATCTGACATGACTTTTACGACTACCGCCATCTAGTGGCAGTAGCCGAAAACACAGTAGTAAACTAAACAGTCAGCCCATGTGCAGGTTTCCTCACGATGCTTTCCTTTACTGGTAAGCAGTTAAAACCAGAAGAAGGAAACTTATTTTTCAACCCCTGAATAGCCCATCAGACATTATGTATATGGCTTAGGACACTACAACTTGTAGTGTCCTTAGCCTAGCTTGTAGTGTCTTTAAGCTTGGCACCTGTAGTCTACAGGTGCCAAGCTTAAAAACAAGCTAGGACACGCTTGTATACAAGATGCACGCACAATACGGTCACATTAACGGTGGCCAATCCATGACCATTTGCGGCGCCTGATTTGGAGGTCTATTAGCATTTCCCACAGCTGTTCATTGGAAATTCTGTCTGGCCAGGAAATGCCAAGTATTTGACGCAGGCAGTTCACAAAGACTTTGATCGGCGGCGTGATCTTTTCGGTTCAAGCGTATAACTAATGTAATGTCATCTTCCAGCAAAAGAGAAGCTGAACATAGTGGAGTACAGCTTCAGCCAGACGACGTTGGAACAGGTGTTCCTCAAGTTCGCGCAGACAGAGAGCGTCGACCGGGAGGACCAGGACCACTAGCTGGACAAGGAGGCACTGTTTGACAGCTCCTTTTATTGCACTGTGGTATGAATGTAACGGAAGCTTTCAATGTAATTGAATGAAAAAGTGTCACTTTTTGATCTGATTGAATGAAAAAGTGACAAGTTGTCATATGATTCAACGAAAAAGTGTCACTTTTTCATATGTTTCAATAAAGAAGTGACACTTTATAATGTGATTGAATGAAAAAGTGACACGTTTTGATCTGATTGAATTAAAAAGTGACACAATTTGATCTGATTGAATTAAAAGGTGACACTTTTGGAATAAAGTCAAAACTAGATAGGGAATAAAAGTTTTTGGACTTTAAAAGGAACTGTCATAATTAAATAACTCCTTAAATAAAAGGCGGCATTTGGCGGTAAGTTGATGTTTGAATTTGTTTTGTCTACTACTTACATCTTTTAAACAAATAGTAATAATTATTTTTAATATTATATTTGTTTGTTAGAAATGACATAGTCTGTAGTTAGAAAGTTTAAAATTGACTTAGCAACTTAGTAGTTTTAGTTGTGTTTTGAACAACAAATGAAAATTAAAAATAATTACTTCACGATAGCCTGAAGATGATAGTATTATACTTGAATTAAGTGATCAGATTTAAGTTTAACAACTTTTTAAGTACAACACTTTCAAACAAAACCAATCACCAGAACCGCCAAAAGTGCTTTCGAAACCAAAATGTAATATAAAGAATCGCTTCTGATATATAAAGATGGTAGGTATATAGATTATTTTGTTGATTTTGTAAGCTTTTGTATGTACATCTCAGGTCGAGAGAATATTACTTAGACGTCGTAGTGAATCAGTTTTAAGACATCCGTTACAGTTTTTATATGATGTAGGCTCATTAAATGAGAATATACTTACTACAGTCCGTTTTTAAGCCACTCGGAAAACTGCAAATAATAACCTAAATGTCAATCTTTGTCGCTATCAAAATATTATTTGGAAAAAAGACGATATCTTCACATGTTACAAAATAAAGTCCCCTGCCGCGTCTGTCTGTTCGCGGTAAACTCAAAAACAACTACAAGCTGTTTTCACTAAGGGACGAGGTGGGTCATAAGGAAGGTTGTGGTGTATAATTTACGAGGGAGAAGTCGTAAGCAGTAGCTAGTATCTAGGAAAATATAGTTGCAAGGGATGGTTTAGACATTTCCTTGACGCTTACAAAATTTTACTGGTCTCTCTTGGATCCGAGGGTCACATGGATCACTTCGGGAATCGTTTGAACCTTTTGTTTGACAAGAGGTTTTAACGATTCCCGAAGACTATGGCAAAGATATAGCTACCTAAACTCCATTTTTTCCTATAGGAAAAAATTAATTAAGTAAGTAAGCAATCTTACCATGTCTTTTTATGATTTAACAACAATATTAATTAAAGTAGACTTTTTAAGAAATTACTGCCGTGGTTCATAAATGTTTTACCTTAGAATGTTTAGGTTTGAACTAATATTTAATTTATTTTCAACAAAATTCAAAAAAAGTACTGTGAAGATTGTTTACATAATAGGACTATCAAGAAAAAAACGGAGTTTACCTATTCGACGTCCGAGCGGTTTAAAAACGGCTTAGCCAAATTCAATTGGATTGGATGAAGGAAAGTACAACCTTTATTGCAATTCAATTGAATGAACATACAGTTGAAATTCTGAACATACGTAACTCTGGCTATGTATAATATATATGATAAAACACCAAAATCTCTTAGTTTAGATAGGTACATCATGTGATTTTTGTCTAGTCAAAGAGAGAGTCATATCCATTGATTATAAAAATAATAATAAAAATTATACAATACATGCCTTTTTTCCAGCAGTAGGCCAATAAAAAAATATGACAAAACGTGGGTTTATGAAATATAAAAAAAAACCTTCATGGTTACGTATTTTAAATCGAGACTAAATAATTGTAGTCTGTGAGAATTATTAAAGTATTTTTTTTAATTTATCTTTTAGTACCCACAAAATACCCACTCAAACTCTAGGCAAATGTTTCAGCAATTTTAAAATCGATGGATATGGCGCAAAAGATTTAGTTTTATAAAAATTTCACATTCGTTGCTCGATTCAAGTGATTTGTATAAACTGCGACATTGTTGAGGTTCATTCGATCGTAAAGGTAGTAAAAATACTATTGATTTACTACCTTTACGGTTGAAACCATAGCGTGTTAAGTAACTAATAAAAATATATATGATGTTTCCACTATAGGCTAGCGCGGATCTCGGCACGGAATGCTATATTACGGGGATTCAATTCATACATTTTTTGGATGTGTCACATCTTTTCTCTTGCTTTGACTGCGAAAAGAGATGAATTGAAGATTTGATTGTGTGAAGAGAAGAGTTGTGTTTGTGTGGAAGTGTGTGACAGGAAGTCGGAGAATCGCCCGCTATTTGATTTGACCAATGAGCGCACGTGGTTAATCCTAACAAATGTTATAAGTGCGTGAGTTCATTTGTTTGTTTGTACCTCTTCACGCTTTATCTACTGAACCAATCTTTCTGGAAATTTGTATACACATAGTTAGAAGTACTGAAATGGACATAGGGATTTCATACTGGATAAAAGCACTGTTTTCGTGGGAAATTCACGCGGGCGAAGCCGCGGGCGAAAGCTAGTAGATAATACTACAGATGTTACTCGCTATCACGCTAAAATTTATTTTCGTGCGTTTTTATTTCAAATTCGATTCGATGTCATTTTTGTAAAAGACTTATTATAATGATTTTTACCAAAAAATATTGAATTCTAATTCAAATAATTTATTGCCTTTCACATTGTACAGAACATTAAGGTAACATGTATTTTCTAAAAAAAAAGACATTTCTACTAAAATGTAAAACTTTTTTCTAAAATGAAAGTAAATTGTCCTTATTTTCTTTAATACATGTATTACATATTTAAGGTACAATGTGAACCCTGTCGGGCATTGCAATTAAATTTAGAGTGGATCGGCAAGCGGATGAGATGTCAGAGATCTTAATTGTAGCATTAAATGCGTTAAAATCCGTCAGTGCAGTTAACCGTTGAGGAGTTTCCTTGTTGGGAGCCGATCCTGGGTGTCCGATCAGGTCATGCTAATTATAATAATGCATTGTCATCGAAACTGAATCCACGTGTAATTTCAACTCTGATATATTAATTCTATGACTCTATAGAACATTTATTATTAACTAGCCGCGCCCCGGGGCTTCGGGATAAAATGTACCCTATATGCTATTCCCGGTATTTTTCTACCCGTATACCAAATTTCATCGAAATCCGTCCAGTAGATTTTGCGTGATTGAGTATAAAACATCTTTGTAGGATTTATTTCTTAAAAAGAAAATACAGTTTTACAGAAGTACTTTTAATTCAATTTGCAAGAATTGAACCGAATAAATGGCAAGAAAGCAATAAATAAAAGCTTTTAAGAAGCTTTCAAAGCTTGTAAAAGGCTATTCCGTGCCGATTTTCCGAGCTTCACTCGGTTGAAAGTGTCGGGTGTAAGATAAAGAGTAGTAGCGTTGTAAAATAGACGCAATAGACACTAAGATTCTTTATAATTTAAGTACATTTGTTGTGTAATTATTAATGGCTCCATTTCAAAATATTGTAAAGCAAAACGAGTTAAATACTGGAAGAGTTCTTACTTACTTACTTACTACTGCGGCGCAACGACCCGAATTGGATCTGGCCTCCGACACGAGGTGACTTTTGATGATCATGAGGTCTTGCACCAGCTCAGTTGTCAGCTTTGAGGCTCTGTAGGTCTTTCAGAACCTCATCGCTCCAACTCATGTTTACAAATTATCCTATGTTATGTTTACATCAAGCCAAATATACAGGGGCGTTGCTTAACCATGAGACTGGGAGCAAAAATAGATCTGGGGTCCCAAGTATTTGTTTTTATTATGTAAAATGATTTAGCTATGCCACTGCATATCCTTATTGAATGTGTTAACCATAGAGATTATAAAATTAAAAAATATAAATTCAGATTTTAGGATTCCAGTTTCAAAATACAATTATATTATTTTAAGACACCTAAAGAACTAGCATTTTTATTCTATGTCTTAAGTATAAAGTTAGATTTTTTTTCTATGTCTGTCTATGGTGTAAAGGTATTTGACATGTCTTTTACATGTTTTGAAATGACGCAGTGAGAATTACGCTTATGACACACTTATCTGTGCCTTTGTTTAACTTTGATCAATTTTAATTTTTAAGCGTAATTTTAACAATCATATCAGCCTAATTTTAATTGCATTAAATTGTGAAATTAGTACCATCAGGCAGAGTTTTATCAATTTATATTAAAGTTAATATTTGTACTGTTCTGTAGAGCTTGACATTTTGTATGCCGACATTTTGATAAATGTGTTTACGCATTTTTTTTTATTTTATTAGATTACTTTGTTTAGTGTTAACTCAATGTAAATTAAATTATTTATATACAAGAAGGTTATATTAATTTAATATTAGATAAAATAATACAAAAGTTTATAACATAATTTGAAAAGGGGAGCAGTACGTTCTATAATATATGACAAGCGCGTTCCTCAGCTAAAATAAAAGTGAACTAAGGCGCGCCGTTCGATTCTACACGCCTCCGCCATTCCACCGCCACTGGGGTGGGGCAAGCGTTGACGTCACCGCCCGCACGCTAGGTGGCGCTGACTTCTCGGTGTTGCTAACATTAGATTGAATCAAAAAAAAAATCGCAGATATTCCAATTTAAGGCCGATGCAGACCGGATGCGTGCGCGTCACTTTTTGATGATCATTGCTCGTTCACTACTGTTTAATGAAATTAAATGAAAGTTGTTTTCAACTGTTTTTAAGTATTGCTCTAATATTTGGCAACATAGGTATGCATATTTACTTCGTGTTATCTACACACGTCTGTCACTCTCCAATTCATTGTTGTAATCATAATTAAATACATTTTGACAGTTGATGACATGACATGTTGGATTTATTTCGGTTATTCTTTTGTGTTTAAAAAGAGAGATATCATATTTTAAGTATATATGTCATATAAAAAAACGCAGTATAGCTCAATCTTTTGTTTGCAATATTTTTAGTTTGTGCTACAGCCAAAAATGTTAATACTTGCTAATAAGTTAATAACATATGACGTATTGACATAAATATAAAAAAATAAAACAAATTACGTGTTGTATTATTATATTAAGTTAGTTTAAGTTATCTGTAAGTAGAAATTCCATTTGTTTTTTTTATCTACGTAATTTAGAACCAAAATAGCTTTAATAAATTAATTTAAATGCTTTTAGTGATAAAAATCGTAAGATTTCAAACATTATGTTCAAACCGCTGTTTCTGCCATATATGTATTTAGACGATACTTTTATGCGTGCTCCGACCATGGAACTAATACCGTTACTATTCATGTTCTAAATGGTCATTTTATAGTTCCTCTGGCATTATAAATAAATAAATATATACGGACAAATCACACAGATTGAGTTAGCCCCAAAGTTAGTTCGAGAATTTTGTTAGTTATGGGATACTAACTCAACGATACTAGATTTTAAAACATCCAAGACCCAGGCCAATCCGGAAAAGATCATTTTCCGTCTTGACCCGACCGGGAATCGAACCCGGAACCTCCCGTGCGATAGTCCGGCGTGATGACCCTTAGGACACGGAGGTCGTTAAACCGTTATGTTGATAGTAAAACTTTTTATATTATTAAATAATGCTAATAAATAATTTGATTGCCGTAATGGGCCACTATATGATGTCCTAAGCCAAAACTCGTATAAAGCCGAAGGAACAGTAAGTTTATAATAGGTATTATTAGTTTTACTGCCAATATAACGACAACGCTAGAGAAACTATGGAATGAAACAGGACTCTAGTAAGTAAAACCTGACCAGAAATATAAAAACCCTGAATTAGAGGCAGCACTTATGCGTTTTATATTGCAACATTATTGAAAGCAGTAGCGGATTCAAAGAATGGGAGCACGGGGGCACGTGCCCCCGTGCTCCCATCCTTTGATCCCACCCTCGACTGCTATTTTGTGTACATACTGTGGAGGCAGCTTCCATAAGTACATGTCAAATTAAGATTCGAGTTGTTAAAAAACGGGATTTAGTAGTAAAAGGTTCTTACAAGTAAGAATTAAAAAAATAAATAATCCGCCGCCAAGCGGAAACTTTCTTAAAAAATTCTCGGAAATATTCTCGAGAATAATAAACGGTGCCCTTCCCTGAAAAAAATACCTACTGGATCCACCCTTGATTAAAGTCAAACTTTGACAGGAGAAATGACAGATGAATTTTTAAATTAGTTGCCAGTACAAGAAATTAGTTCTATTGCTTTTCCGCAACATGGCAGGGTTTTTATTATATTCCTGGTCAGGCTATACATACTAGAATAGTATTTTAATCTGTGGTAGTACAGTCAGGGGCATATAAAACTATACGCCCTACCTCACTGAATCCTATCTCAGGAGGGCCTGGTTTATCTGCCATCGACTGTACCTAATAAGTTCTATGGCTGCGACTGCGTGCGAAGACCATATATTGGGCGATTTTCCGAGGCCTAAATTAAAAAAAAATATTAGTACCAGACGACTTCATAGATGGCGTTTAGTAAAAGGCGAGTCCATACAGAAAGCAACAATGCACGGGATTGGCATTTCTTTGAAATAAAACAAACATCTAAACAATATCAATATTGTGATTTGCGCAACTGTCAAACTGTGAGGTGATTTTTTTCTGTCTCTGGTTGACAAGGAATAGCGCACAATATAAGTACTGCCTTTATTACGGCTCGACTTTCATAAAACGCCATCTATTGAGATTATTTTGTGTCATTTTTTTTTCTTTTTGAGCAGTCAGAAAATCGTCCATTTCCCTTTGTTTATTGACACTGGCTGAAAACATCTTTATTTTTCTTAATAATTAAACGAAACACTTAAAATAAAAAAGAAAGAACGTTTTTCGAAAAGAACATACTTATGTACTACCTAATTTAAAATTATAAAACGCTGTCATTTATAAACTTGTTCATCTCGATCGTCTATGCATATTTATTTAAATGCGAAAATAAAAATACATATACAAATCATAATTTATATTCTACGTGAGTTTATTCACACGATGGATAATGGACATTGGTTTTGTAGTAAAGTTTAGTCAATTAATTTAGACAGAATAAAACATCCGACACGATATATATGAGTTTTATTTTTCTTAAATAATAATAATAATATCTTTATTTCAGAAATAATTCCATAGAAAATTAAATACAATTACATTTACATTTATAACAATTATTAGTATTAGATTATAATTGAATCACTGAAACAATAATTATGGCCATCAACATGCAGTTCCTCAGTGTAGGGCAGTCGGGACGTGAGGATATCATCCTTAGGATGCTGTTGTTGCTGTTCCGCACACGTTGCAGCAAAGAGGCAGTCATCTGTACTTACTTCCGCGAACATGCCAGATGCACTGCATCTACGTGGCAGCCTCAGAAGCATCCTAAAGATGTTATTGTACTGGATGCGCAGTTTTAATGGTCCCACGGTTATATTGTACCCAGACTGCTGGTGTAGAAGCTTTGGCAGAAGGCTTTGAAAATGGTTATTTTAACCGACTAAAATAACTAAACCATAGGAACTAGGGGAGGCTTTTGCCCAGCAGTGGGACATAAATAGCTAGATAAAAAAAAAATAACCATAAAGTTAGAAGAAGAAACATTTTCAATGTTGCAATTTTTTTCCTATGTCTATATATACAACTAGCTTTTGCCCGCGGCTTCGCCCGCGTGAATTTCCCACGGGAACAGTGCTTTTTCCCGGGATAAAAAGTAGCCTATGTGCTATTCCAGGTCATTATCTACCTCTGTACCAAATTTCATCGAAATCCGTCCAGTAGATTTTGCGTGATTGAGTAACAAACATCCTCACAAACTCACAAACTCACATCCAAACTTTCGCATTTATAATATTAGTATGGATGTGTCTCGTCATCAGTGTCGGAGCCTTTAATGGTATGTTATATGGCATTTTTTATGAACATATCACCACCCAAAACTTTTTTTTCTTCTACTGTAGTAAAATGGCAGCCATTTTGTTTTTTTTGGGCTCTTATACTAATTCAATCGTAACTACTCGTGTAAAAGTCCTATCGACATAAAATAGGTCTCATTTAAAAGCTAATCATGTAGACAACAATAAAATGAGAAAGATGTTTCAATATGAAAGACAAAAAAAAAGAAAAAAACGTAAAAGAAAAGATTTTTTTTTTGTTTTTTTTTTTTAATATTATTAGCTTCTTGTGAATAAACTAGTCCATTAAAATGTTTATTTTTTATTTTAAAACGTAAGTTAAAAAGAAAAAAAAATAAGATTTGAGTGGTGATTTGTCCATAAAAAATGCCATATAACATATCATTAAAAGCTCCGACACTGATGACGGGACACATTGTATATTGAGGTAAAAAGAAATCCTTTATTGATTACAGTGTGGCCGCTGAGAGGTGCCAAAAGAGCATTCTACGGATTACTAAACTATAAGTACGTACACACTGGTTTTGTTGTGTCACAGAATTAATATAGTTGAGTGTAAGACTTATTGAGTTACTTTCATCATCAACAACAACAACAACAACAACAACAAGAATTCTTTATTGACACACAATAAATTACATTTTAAGATACATAAAGTAACTTACAACTAATAAAACTTTTTTCCAAAAAAGTGAACCGACTTCCATCATAAAACTTAAAATCATGAAATAACAATAAAGAAAAATGTATTAGCATTCTACCTACTGAATGAGGTGAAGTCGGTGCCAAGTGCAGGAGTAAGGGTGTTATGTAATTGTTTAGCTAGGTATTATATACATGATTCTAATATTAACTTAGATTATTTAATATTCAATTTGGCACCGACTTCACCTCATTCAGTAGGTAGAATGCTAATACATTTTTCTTTATTGTTGATCATGATTTTAAGTTTTATGATGGAAGTCGGTTCACTTTTTTGGAAAAAAGTTTTATTTTATCATTTTTAGTTTAATAAAAACCTTTTTTTTCACTGGCCGAAAATAAAGAATTAAGAATTCGAAACTTTTTATGTCTAAGTAAGTAAGTTTGATTTGAAATGTCACAACATGTCAAATTGTCTATTATTTTGGCAGATAAATAGACCGAGAGCCCGTGACGACCAAACCTTCCTTATTTTAAAAATGCTGAATGTTTCTCTGCGTGGTATATACGGATAAAAAATATTAGCGACTAGGTATGAAATTTGGATCTTAGTTGCTTATGTAGGTAATATGGATAGTAAGGATGATTTTTATAGGTAAAAAAAGCAACCTTGGGGCCACCCAAAGTAATATTAAATTAAGCTTTTATAATAAAACAAATATAACTATAATTTAGTATACTAGCAGGGGTTTATATCTGCACCAATTGCCTGGTAATGGATGGCGTGATTTCTAATATTATTAGGAATAAAATCTTTAAAAAACTTTATTTTGAGGAAATTGAGTTACCACTTTAAATGTTATTGCTACAAGTAATCTGTCTAAGTAATCATGAACCAACTTTTATAGTCGCTAATCGCTATTTCTATGTTGAGTTTTAATACACAGAAAATCTTGAGTTTTAATACAATAAGGAAAGGCATGCTGTCGCGGGCTTTTGCTCTATAATGCAATGTTGTTATTTTTATATTTTGTTAGGTATCTTTAAAATTACCGAACAGATTCTGACGTGGTTAAAATGGGACCAATTTGGGAATACACCATTACGAATAAAAAAACAATTTTGGAAATCAGTCCACAATTGGCGGAGAAATCGGCGAACATACATAAAAAAAAAAAACATACATACATCGAAACATATAACCTCCTCCTTTTTTGGGAAGTCGGTTGAAAAACAAGAAAGGAAGATGCGCAAAAGGCGGCCTTATCGCTGAAAGCAATTTCTTCCAGGCAACCAATTGAGAAATCGCTGAAGACGAAATATATGATCATCATCCAATCAAACCTGCTGCGAAAACTAATATTATAAATGAAAGTGAGTTTGTTTAATTATTCGTTTGTTACCTCTTCACGCTTTATGTACTGAACCAATCTTCCTGAAAGGCATACACATAGAAGTACTTAGAAGGACATAGGGTACCTTTCATCCCGGGAAAAAGCCCTGTTCCCGTAGGAAATTCACGCGAGCGAAGCCGCGAGTAAAAGCTAGCGGTGTATAAAATGTACAGGTACAAACACAGGTATTTGTCATATAGGTTTTGCTACACGATTCCAGAGAAGCTATGTCCCAATACTTATCTAATAATTTCTTAGTCGTGTTTTGAAAACAGTACGAGATTACGGTATTTGTAGAAACTACACCGTGGAACAATTAATTAGGTATGTTTAGTTAACGCACCGCACCGTGAGAAAATAGCTGGTTTCATTGGCAAAGAATGTGGAACTATTGGCTAAATTTTATAAGCCTCTTTCTGCTTCTTCTTCATAACGTGTCGACTCGGCGGGTCAAATTTGTGATAACCAATATGACGCCACAGATACAGTATTATCTGTTACGTCATACACGTCTTTAAGCGTACAGGTGGTAGGGCACGCTCTGGGCAAGACATTAAATGTGCCATAGTTTGGGGAGAGGCACCACATAGACATTGCTAATGACTTACTGAGACTTTCTGCTAGGATTGTAAAAATCTAACACCAGCGAACGATTTTCGTCATCTTAGCAAAGTCCACTGCTGGATATTGCTGACTAACTTTTGCCCGCGGCTTTTCCCGCGTGAATTTCCCATAGGAACAGTGTTTTTTCCCGGGATGAAAGGTACCCTATGTCCTTCTCCGTCTAACTAGGTGTATGCAAAATTTCAAGCAAATTGGTTATTTATTTAAACTTTATTGCACATAAACATATGTAACAGTACAATGGGCGGACTTAATGCTACAGCATTTTCTACCAGTCTACCTTAGGGTTGGTTCAGTAGATAAAGCGTGAAGAGGTAACAAACAAACTCACTTTCGCATTTATAATATTAAGATAGGATTAGGATTATGTCTTTGTTCGTTCGGGATCGTGAGAAATCAAAGGATACCTCACACATCTATGTTTGACAATGCGTTTAGAAATCATGGTGGAATAAAGAAACTCGCGTACAAAGCATATAATTAAATCAAATCCCTTTATTTGCATAAATGTATGAAGTTTGAAAACAACACATCTTTGACAGTCAAGTAAAAACCGATTAAATATAATGTCAATACGTAAATATAGCGTTCTGAAACTTCTGAATCGTATAACACAAAACATATGTTATCTACATATGTACATTACGTGCTCCATTCATTGTTATAAATAGTTGTGATTACCTTACACTGAGTATTTCTGATTGTACGTACAGTGCAGGTGGCTGACATATGCAATCATTTGTTCTTATCCCAGCTACAAACTTTTAAAATGTCCCGCGGGAATATCTGTAACAAAAGATGGGACGGACGTCCTGTGTTCTGTCCCGTACTCCTGCGACTTGTCCCGTACGGCTGCGACTTTTAGAACTTATCTGCCCCTGTCGCTGCTTGTTCAAAACCTCTTTCTCCTGTTCTACGCCACTATTTATTTGCAAAAAAGAAAAAATGGCGTACAAGAAAAGGACCCGTACTAAAATTCAATCAAAACAAACAGTTTACTTACATCAAGATATATACTCCTTCTTTCCAAAAACAATGGGGTATTTTCCGAAGTGATTTGTGTACTTAATAGATAATAAAATAATAAAATTAGATGACTCCTTGGAAACTCACGCAAACAGTAGCAGCTGATAGCGTAACGTTGAATCGCTTACAAATATTTGCTTTGTCGACTACCGTTTATAACGTGCCGTTGTTGCAAATCAATTTTGTGGTTATGTACCCCAAGGATATTAATGGAAACTTGCACTATCTAAACCTTGAAAGAAACAGTTTTTTTACTCGCTTAATCGGCCCATTTGTATTGGAGAGTAAAAAATTTACACTTTTTGACTGAGCAGAGATTCAAATAAGTATGTCGATAAAGAATGATGAAGAAATCTATAGATTTCTTTGGAAAAATGTTAAATTTCTCCACCCAAACCTGCTGTGATTTAGATGGTAGATAACTCATCCTGCTCCATGTAATAAGAATATTTGCATTTATCGACATACGAGTACTTAGTTGAATCTCTGCTACAAGGAAGCGGGTCAAATTTACCTTGCAAGATTGTGTTACAGACCGGTAATGTGGGATGCGGTTTCTTCATTTACGTAAAGAGAGGATTTCTTGGATAATCTATGATGAGGTTTTCGCTTTCCATAGATAAATGTACAGTACCTAAACTCGATTTGCTTGAACTCGAGGCTTGGACATCAATATATCTGCTGTAATTGAGCAGAAACAACGTTAGAACTTAATACAGTGCGACAAGGATCTTTTTGCACGTGGTAGAAAACGGAACTAATGTCTAAACTATTAAAATTTCTTATTTAACAACGTAGGTGGCGCCCTCACTCACGTGCAAAAAGATCCTTGTCACACTGTAGGCATTCTCACAGCTCACAGGACACTGTCAACTGCAGCCTTGTTATTAGTTCCATAGTCAGCTGTACTGACATCTGATAGTGATATAGCAAGTGAACAAATCTATATATATATATAACTCAAAGGTTGACTGGCTGACTGACATAGTGATCTTTCAACGCACAGCCCAAACCACTGGACGGATCAGGCTGAAATTTGCAGGTAGATGTTATGACGTAGGCATCTGCTAAGAAAGGATTAACGTGAGCGAAGCCGCGGGCGCCAGCTAGTCAAAAATAAATATAAATAATCTTTATTTCTCATAACATTTACACCATTTTCTACAGGTTGAGGTTTCCTTATTCCTTTTAAGCAAGAAAGATGCTTGTGTTAGAAACCTCGCTCTTCTATAAGGAAGATCATACTTCTTCCAGCTGCCAGGAAGAAGAGAGGACTAGTTTGTTTGTAAACTCTTTATTGCACATACACACAAGAAAAATACAAAAGATAGCGAAACAAAAAGAGAGGCGTACAATGGCGGACTTATCCCAAAAGGATTTCTTCCAGTCAACCATGTGATTGAAAGGAATATTTGAATGAAATAAGAAGGGTAGCGTAAGGCAAAAATAATTATCATCTAATGGCAGAATGTCCTGTGTATGCTGCAGCCAGAAAATAGATCATTGGCTCAGATATTCTATTTGAGAGTCATGTGAATGTGAGTGATAGTTACTATGTAAATAACATCCCGCATGGCATAGACTTTTTGTAGTGGTAATAATAGAAAGAAATGAAATAATAGAAAAGAATGCGGTCAGAAAGGTGGGCGAGATTGGCTACCTTCTGGTTACTGGACGGCCGCAGAGGACGGGGAGTTAGACCTAAGAAGGAGATGACGGGACGACATAGACAAATTCTTACCTGAGTGGCCAGAACTTGCAATAGAGAGAGACGAGTAGAAGAAAAAGGGGGAGGCCTCTGCCCAGCAGTGGGTCCTACAGGTTAGTTCAGTAGCGGATTTAGAAGGGGCACTGGGGCACGTGCCCCCCCCCAGACTGCTTTTATGTGTACCTACTGTGGAGGGAGATTCCATGACAGTGCATATCAAATTAAGAAATAACAGAAACGTGCCCCCCCCAGACAGCATCAGGCAGGACTAGTGAGGTGCCGTTTCCGAATTTTTTAAAGAAACAGCGGGAAATTTCCCTAAAAACCCGAGAAATTTGGAACAGGACGAATGTCGATTTGTTGCACCCCCCTGTTGCAACTTGGATAAGATCCGCCGTTGGGTTAGTTAAAAAAAATATAGAAAGAAAGCGTATTGCGTTCTTTCTATTAATTAAGAGTAGGTAATTAGTTAATATATAATCTGTGGTAATAGCTGCGAATTTGCAATAAGTTTTGGTAGGTTGTGCTGCTTGTCAGTCAATGACCTTTATTTTGAATGATCTGCGTAGGCCGGAATCAATTTTTTATAACCTGATCACTGAATACATAATAGTTGCCTGAATATAAAAATAGAAGGGGTAATGCCCTTTCGTTAGCAATACCTATAATAGCGAAAAGCCGGTCAAGCGTGAGTCGGGTTTTTTCGCTGGTGCCGTTGCAGTTCTTCAATCCTCATGTTTAGGCAAAGTCTTAAAATGGCAAAGTTGACGGTCGCGTTTGATCTATTCAGGTGTGATATGTACATCATAGATCAAGTATAATAATACTGATTACACTTCATCTAACTAAAATAACATAGGAAGGTGCAAATCACGCTCACGGTTAAGAATTTTTTTTTACATTTAACAAAATCTTTGAACTTTACTCTATAATTAATATTAAAATTTAAAACATAATCAAATATGCTTATATACGACGTATATATCCAAATCTGAACATTCCTTTTATTTTATTTAAATTTAGTTTTTGTTACAGCACATGCTAAATTGATTAAACACTTTGAATAATATTAAAATAGTTTAATGTTTTCAAAATAAAGAAATAAGACTTTATTTACTTTGCCTCATAATAAAAACTAACTATAGTTCACAAATATCTTACTTATATTATAAACGTAAAAGTTTGAAAGATGTTCGGATGTTTGATACCCTTTCACGCAAAAACTAAGTACTGGACAGATTTCGATGAAATTTAGAATACGGGTAGAGTACATACATACATATTATCACGCCTTTTCCCATGGGGGTAGGCAGAGACTAGCGATTTCCACTTGCTACGATCCTTACAGATCTCTCTTGCTTCTTCTACACTCATCACTCTCTTTTTTAATTTATAAATTTGACATTTAATATATATATATATATATTCAATGTATATTCGTCCACATATACAGTTATTTAATTGTAAGACATATGTTGTAAAGTGACGTCTTTGGAGAAAATGCAGCAGTGGAGTTTGTTGCGCCGCCTCTTCTCCACTTGCGCTTTGGAGGCGGTGGTAAACTTAGCTTTAAGTAATTTTTTTGACGTCAACTAACTAAAAAACAAGAAAGTGACGATTTATAAGTGCTATTTTTAAGCCTACATGAATAAAAATATTTGACTTTGACTTTGACTTTGACTCTTCATACATGCTCTCCGGTTATGGGTGCTCCTAATATCTCGGTAGAATAAAAAAATCTGAAATATAGCATAGGGTACTTTTTATCCCAAAATTCCCACAGCAGCGGTGGTCCGCTGCCGTGGGAATTTCAGACGCAGCTATTTATATATTTAAAACAGTCCAAAAATATATAATTTATCAAATCTAAAACTTCACATGTAGAAAATAGAGCGCAAAATCATTTAATACTAGCATGGGCCTGGGACTTTGTTCCCTTGGGAATTTCAGGAAATCCTCTCTTAGTGCTCCCCTACACTCCCTAAGGAACCTACATGCCAAATTTCAACTTCCTACACCTAGTAATTTTGGCTGTGCGTTGTCTGTCAGTCACTCAGTCAGTTTAACGGAAGAATTTTATATATATAGATAAATAACTTATTAACTATATTATAGCGGTATGCCTGAATCAGAATCGAACCCGCACTGATAAGATTTTATCTGAGAGCAGCCTGTTTCAATAAACCATTTCTCTGCCACTGATACTCGTTTACATAACGGAACTATTTAACTGCGGGTACAATGCACAAGCGATCAGCGATCATAGTGTTCCATTCACATTCCCGTGCATGTACGATATGGCGATATAGTTTACTAGCTTTTGCCCGCGGCTTCGTCCGCGTGAATTTCCCACGGGAACAGTGTTTTTTCCCGGGATGAAAGGTACCCTATGTCCTTCTCAGTACTTCTAACAATGTGTATGCGAAATTTCAGGAAGATTGGTTCAGTAGATAAAAAGGTCTAGAGGTAACAAACAAACATATTTGTTTGTTACCTCTTCACGCTTATTAACAAACATTTTCGCATTTATAATATTAGTTAGGATTAGGATAGCGTCCTTGCAATACCTCCCGGGTATAAGAGGGAGGCCTGCTATACCCTATTGAGCAATTACTCACCCAAGGGACCTGTTTGTTTTAATTTAAAAAAATCGTTCCGTGTAGCTTCATTAATGAGTAAGGCATGGTATTATATTACCTGTGGTATAAGAGCTATATTCTTGTCTATTCATAATCCCGAGCCGAGATTACCACGGGAAAGAAGCCGCGGGGCACAGGTATGAAAAACAAAATATTTTTTTCTGCTTACTAATGAGGGATTTTCCAAGACCCAAATTAAAAAAAAATAGTTCCAGATGAATTCATAGGTGGCGATTAGTAAAAGGCGAGACCATCCAAAAAGCAAAAAAACACGGTACTGGCATTTAAAAAAAATTAAACCTAATAAAAAAACATCTAAAAAGTATCAATATTGTGATTTGCAACTGTCAAACTGTTATGTGATTTTTTTCTGCCTCTGGCTGACAATAAAAAGCGCACAATATAGGTACAGCCATTATTACGACTCGGCTTTCAATAAAACGCCATCTATTGAGCCTTTTTTATACTGACTTTTTTTTGTTAATTTACCTGTAAGAAAAATCGCTTATTGGTGCTACTGGTAAGCGAGGTCTGTCAGGTAGTACAACTGTCATCAGTTGTCAAATTCAAATGACAGTATTGTTCCATCTGACAGAACTCACTCGCCCGCCAGTAGAGTCAACTCATGAGTTAAGAAAGATAACATATTGAATGTCATGTTACCCTGTGAACGTGTCAATGCGACGGTAATAGCTGATATTTCGTTACGAATTTCAGCAAGTTATTTGTTGTTGACTGTACGTAAGTATCCTGCATTGTAATCCATACTTAATATTATAAATGCGAAAGTTTGGATGTGAGTTTGTGAGTTTGTGAATTTGTGAGTTTGTGAGGATGTTTGTTACTCAATCACGCAAAATCTACTGGACGGATTTCGATGAAATTTGGTACAGAGGTAGATAATGACCTGGAATAGCACATAGGCTACTTTTTATCCCGGGGAAAAAGCACTGCTCCCGTGGGAAATTCACGCGGGCGAAGCCGCGGGCAAAAGCTAGTTTGCAATAAATATTTAAAAAAAGTGGTGTTTTAGTATTATGTCTTGTTATCTGCTGACAACTGGAAATATACAAACCTATAATTAGCATCTCCAACAAAATTAAAAACGCAACATTTTATAAACCAGTATTTTTATTTTTAAGTTTTTGACATTTAAGACCTTTGGATTTCATTCAAAAATATAAATTGTTTTTTGGAACACATTAGTTACTGATGTAATTCTTGCACTAATGATTCTATTTGTGATATTTTGATTTGTGGCTTCAAATCAAAATGTTGGGTTGCCTGAATCGCTCCGCTTATCACTAAAAGACTGTACATCGCAGAATCCGCGCTGATCGGTGCGCGTACGCAGTCTAGGCATTGCCACGGCCAACACAAGTTGTTGCAAACATACAAAATACGTGAAAAATGTTTGTATATGAATTTTTTGTGTGAGTGAAGTGTTATCAGTGATTTTGTGGAATCAGGTAAGTAATTAGAAAATTTTCTATTTTCTATAATTTTATATTTTTGCATTTATTTGGAAAATATTTGTTTTGTAGGATAGAAGGAATTTAAAGCCAAACTTATTTTTATTAAAATAAATAATAAAAAATATATTAATATAAACGGACAAATCACACAGATTGAGTTAGCCCCAAAGTTCAAGACTTGTGTTATTGGATACTAACTCAACGATACTATATTTTATAACAAATACATATATAGATAAACATCCAAGACCCAGGCCAAACTGAAAAAGATCATTTTCCATCTTGATCCGACCGAAAAGAAATGAAACATTATAATGTATTTTTATCGCGATTTTATTTTTTTTGTATTGATAACTAGCCGTGCTCTGGGGTTCTGCTCCCGTGAGAATTTCTAAATAAAAGTAAAAGTACTTACCCTATGTAATAATGCTAGTTTTACTCTACCCGTGTACAAAATTTCATAGAAATCCGTCCAGTAGAAACGAAAACGGAAGCAAGAATGTATAAAGACTCGCAGAAAATAGCGCGAAAAATTCTTCTTATTTTATGCAAAACCTTGAAAAGTACTTATATTTTCGAAGGTTCTTGTAACCATCCTATTCTACTTTATACTCTTAATTCTATTAATCACTCAATACCTCAATACATATAATAAAACTGTAACTGGTGTGTCTGTCTGTACATAAAAGATATCTAAGAAAAACATTATGAGAATTTTGTTAGGCTAATAGAAGTCAAAACCATTTTTTTAGTATATTTGTCTGTCTTTCTATCTGTATATTTGTACGTGCATCATGCAAAAACTACTGGACCAAATTTGATGCGGTTTTCACTGTTGTATTATAGAAGGTCTAACTTAAAATCTGGCGAAAGTTTCATCGTGAAACGCCGCTTAGAACCTGAGATATTAATAATAGTAAATTACACGCGGACGAATTCGCGGGCACAGGCTAGTAATTATTATAAATGCGAAATTTTATATAGTTTGTAAGTATGTTTGTTTCAATGACATTTGGTACATAGGTAGAAAATTACCGGGAATAGCACAAAGGATACTTTTTATACCGAAATTCCCACTGGAGCGAAGCAAGGGGCGCAGCTTATAAAAATAAACCATACTCAAAGTTAATCCTAACTAATATTATAAATGCGAAAGTGAGTTTGTTTGTTTATTACCTCTTCACGCTTTATCTACTGAACCAATCTTCCTGAAATTTCGCATACAAATAGCTGGAAGTACGGAGAAGGTCATAGGGTACCTTTCATCCCGGGAAATAACACTGTTCCCGTGGGAAATTCACGCGGGTGAAAGCTAGTCACATATAAAAGTATACCTGAAATACGATCCACTATAAAAAGTGGCATGTATATGCTTTACCATGTGACCCAGTCAGTGTACGATAACGAGAGGAGAAAAATACATTCGAAATTACTGAAAATGACATGTACTTACTGCAATTTATCTAACTTGAGCAATTTATTTGAGTAATTTAAGTACTTGATAAGTAGCTAAATAAATGATGATTGATGTAGGTACATAAATTGCTAAATCTATTTATATAGGTACCTGTGTATAATTGGAAGCTGACGCACTGCTTGGTACATCAATGCAAACGAAACCGCTGAACGTAGAAATTTTGCAAAGAGATTCTTTATAAAGAGTCTCACGACTCTTGGCTCTGTCTACCCCGTAAGGGATAAAGACGTGATTCTATGTATGTAGATTCTTTATATTCTGCTTTCTCTCTCTCTTTAGTCGTATTTCCTCATGACTGAGGGTCGTGGTCATTATATGGAATGAAACACACACAACGACTCTCTTGGCAATGTTAATGGAGTGGTTTGCCATAGCGTTCTCAATTTCACACACTAGCTGATAACATCAACCAGATTGCAGGTTTCCTCACGATGTTTTCCTTCACCGGAAGCTAGTAGTCGATGAAAACTAACATAGGTAAATGAGTCAGATTGGTATACAAACTCATGTAGCACGGGCAGGATTCGAACCTGGGAACTTTGCAGCCACAGGCGAGTGCCTTAACCACTCGGCCACCACCACTTCTGCTTTAGGTAGTACTAATAAAATCCCACCCTTAAATGACCATTTAGACACTGTAAGTTTCTTGTACACACGAGAAATTATTGCAGTGCAACAAATGACTTTCAATAATCAAAGAAACTGTTGTTTAGACCATGCGAGTAATATTGCTTCAATATAATTGTTTGCAACCGGCAAGAAACTTGCACTGTCTAAATGGGCCTTAAGGGAGTAAAATGGATGAAAACTAAAAAAAAATGGTCAAGAGCAAACCCATCATCTATACATATAATAAGTAAAAATATTTTGTCTGTACATTTTGTATTTTTGACTGAAATGGATAGAGGGGCACTTAAAAAGAATAATAGAAAGCAAATTTTTTTTTTAAATTTTTTGTCTGTCTGTCTGTATGTGTGATCACGCTAATCTCCGAAAGTACTGAACCGATTTGAATGAAACTTTTTTTGTTGTATAAGTTGTATGTTAAGTTATTTTGAAAACTGGAACACCTGATGAAGAACCTTAACAGAACAGCTATAGTTTAGCTGTTCTGTTTAGAAATATGGAAATGTTGCCTTAACAAAAGTCGTTCAACCTGATGAGCATTTTCTAATGACGTATAAAAATTGAAGATCTGGAACATCTGATGAAAAGCTCCAAGAGAGATTTTTCATCTAAGCGAATCTCATCGGGCGAAGCCGCGGGCGACAGCTAGTTAATAAATAAAAACAACTAAATACACGCAGGCAAAGCCGTAGGCATTAGCTAGTAAATAGAAAAAGAGCTTATAATATCTCAAATGATACTTTTCCGGAATAAATTGAATGCAAAATGCTTTCATGGTACAAATATACCCAACAATATGAATGCCAACACAATGGCTTCGTAATTTAATTATTTGCTTATCATAATAAGCGCTCGTTACTCCACGCACTGCCTATATGACTACCGATGCGACTCCTGCCTTTTGATTCAATTGAATCGTGTCAAAATCATTATCGACTCGTAAAACAAACAAAGAAATAATTTTGTAAAAAAATTTTAAATTTACGCAGTAAATACTCTTTTAAATTCAGTGAACAAAAGTTTGGATGTGATTTTGTGAAGATGTTTGTTACTCAATCACGCAAAATCTACTGGACGGATTACGATGAAATTTGGTATACGTATAGACAAATACCGAGACTAGCACATAGGGTACTTTTTATCCCAAAATTCCCACCCCGTGGGGCGTGGCTAGTAGTGTCATGCATGTGTTCTAGAGGAGAATCACGGTCGTGTTTTTATTTAAAAAAATTGTACAATTATTGTAGTTGTTGATTTGTCGTATCTTTATCTATATCTATACATATAATAAAACAGTTAAAAATATTTTGTCTGTACATTTAGTATTTTTGAATGAAATGGTTAGAGGGACACTTAAAAAGAATAATAGAAAGCAAAAAACATTTTTTTTTAATTTCTTGTCTGTAAAGATAAAGATATATGTATAATGTATGTACATATATTATGTATATACACGTTTCACGCAAAAACTACTGGACGGATTTGAATGAAACTTTTTTGTTGTATAGCTATTAAGCCTGGGCAACATATAGGCTATAATTTATTTTGAAAACTGGAACACCTGATGAAGAATCTTAACAGAACAGCTAAACTATAAGAAATATGGAAATGGTGCCTTAACAAAAGTCGTTCAACCTGATGAGCATTTTCTGATGACGTATAAAAATTGAAGATCTGGAACATCTGATGAAGAACTGCAAGAGACCAGCTACACTATAACATATATGGAAATGGCGCCTTATTAAAAAGTCGTTCAACCTGATGAGCATTTTCTACTGACGTATAAGTATGAAGATTTGGAACAACTGTTCCCATTCATCAACATATATTCCTGCGGGACACGGGATAACCAAATGGCTGAAATGTTGAGTAGGTACTGAAGTTTAGGTTACTACAGTTTGGAACACAAAAAGATTTTTCATCTAAGTTAAACTCACGCGGGCGAAGCCGCGGTCAACAGCTAGAACTTGAAATAAATGTATTTTATTTTTTATTCAAACCTTTTCTAATATATAGGTAGTTTACAAGATACGATAAATAGGAGTCAGGAACCAGTTGAAGGTTCGTCAACCCCGTGAGACATGTTTGCCTCTCTCAGATTGATGGAAGTACGAGTAATTAGGTTATTGAGCCATCATACTGTTTATATACTTACTCATGTCATGTACACAATCAGTAATCTGTGTCATCTATTCATATAATTAAACTATCTGGTCTATGTCTGTACATATGTATAGATAGACGATGATCCCATGATGGCTCATTTTATTTTTTTAATACTATCAGCGGAATTTCGGGATAAAAAGTATCCTGTGTGTAATTCCCAGTATTTTTCTGCCCGTGTACCAAATTTAATCGAAATCCGTCCATTAGATTTTGCGTGATGGAGTCACAAACATCCTCACAAATCCACAAACTCACATCCAAACTTTCACATTTATAATATCAGTAGAAATTAAGAATCGAGTATTTTGAAATAATAGTGGAGGAAACAGGAAACCAAATCCAATCCTTTTTATTTAATCAACTGTATTAATTTTCATTAATTATGGTACTTATCATATACGAATTCTTTTCTTTTATTTATGAACAGAAAAGTATTTATTCAACTGTATAAAGTTTCATTGCGAGTAATTAAGGTGTTCAAAATGAGCTATTAATAATTTAATTTTCAATTAAAGCCTCACTGTATCAAATTTTAGCAAATAAAACGCAACGAGTCTACGTCTTCCTAAAAGGCAAAACTCTTGTGATACCCCTGGTGTTGTCCATGGGCAGCGGTGATCGCTTACCATCAGGTGACCCGCTAGCTCGTTTGCCGCCCAGGTTATAAAAACAACAAAAAATGAATTGAACTTTACAATGATTACTACTGTTATATAGGTAATGAGAAACAAAAAAATATTTATGTATATTAAAAATAGGTATTGTTTTTTAAACTAAAAATGTGTAAAGCTACTAAATTGTAGGGTCATGTCATGCCTACAGTGCAACTGACGCAGTGCTGTCAACTTATTTTAGTCATTCTATAATTTAACTAGTTGATAACATTTATTCGATGATTGAAACATTTGCTCCTAAGTCAAATCAGAACAGTAACAGACACATTGTGATTTATTACTGTGTAGGTACTGTGGCTGATTGAATAACAAAAAATAAGTTTGTTATTTTATTTAATACTAGCTGTCGCCCGCGGCTTCGCCCGCGTGAGTTTCGCTTAGATGAAAAATCTCTCTTGGAGCTTTTCATCAGATGTTCCAGATCTTCAATTTTTATACGTCAGCAGAAAATGCTCATCAGGTTGAACGACTTTTACTAAGGCGCCATTTCCATATATGTTATAGTGTAGCTGGTCTCTTGTAGTTCTTCATCAGATGTTCCAGATCTTCATTTTTTATACGTCATCAGAAAATGCTCATCAGGTTGAACTACTTTTGTTAAGGCACCATTTCCATATTTCTTATAGTTTAGCTGTTCTGTTAAGGTTCTTCATCAGGTGTTCCAGTTTTCAAAATAAATTATAGCCTAAATGTTGCCCAGGCTTAATAGCTATACAACAAAAAAAGTTTCATTCAAATCGGTTCAGTACTTTCGGAGATTAGCGTGATCATACATACAGACAGACAGACAAGAAATTCCAAAAAAATTTTTTGCGTTTTATTATTCTTTTTAAGTGTCCCTCTATCCTTTTCAGTCAAAAATACTAAATGTACAGACAAAATATTTTTACTGTTTTATTATATGTATAGACTAGTTTTCGCCTACCCGCGATTTCGCCCGCGTGAATTCCTACAGGAACAGTGCTTTTTCCCGAGATGAAAGGTACCCTATGTCCTTCTTAGTACTTCTAACTATGTGTATGCCAAATTTCAGGCAGATTGGTTTAGTAGATAAAGCGTGAGGAGGTAACAAACAAATCAATAAACAAACAAACTCACTTTACTTTATCGCATTTATAATATTAGTTAGAAAATATCTACAGCTGATATAAGGCACAACGCAGCAAAGAGCACTTTTAAGAATTAATAAATTTAATTATTTTTTATTTTTTATCAATTTTATGGACAAAAAAGGTTTTTAAATAAATAGGTAAGACATTTTCTAAGCTGAAATGACGCGCCCCACCTCCGCATTAACGTACACAAGCAAATTTCAAATATGGAAAAAAAAAGTAGTGGGGCGCATCATTTCCCGCTTAGACAATCCCTACCTAATACTTAAACTATTCTACCAACTTTCTGTGCAACTTTTTAAAAAGTTTGTAAGTGTTTAGATGCTTTGAATCATATAGGGAAAACAATTTACTGATTCACTGTACAATAACGTCATCAGTTGGAGCACGGGACCTTATAAGTTCCCGTGCTTCACCCAGGTGGAGAACCAAGGTGAAGCACGGGTCCGGGTCTCATCATGTTAGGGGTAAACAGGATCACCGATAGCGAAGGTGAAACAGAGTTCGAACTTTCCCCTCGCTCGTTGCTAACAGGGTCAAACATTTTCCGATCTGTCCCTCTAAGAAATGCAGGATGACAGATCGGAATTATTCTAAACGATTAACCTTCGATAGGAAAGAAAACTTAAACCTTACTGTCCATTGTTACAAATAAATGCTGGATAAGATACAAAGTAAAGCTTCAATACTAAAATCTGTCGTAAATGTTACTACGTTTTTATTAGTCGATTCAAAACAACTATTATTATCATCGACTTATTATGTACCTGAGTGACCGTCCTTTTTTCGAGACTTGTCAAAGTCAAAATTTTTTATTGAAACTTGGCCTTCAAAGAAGGCTCTTTTTCACGTCGATAACTAATTATTTAATCATAATATATTATGTCTCAAAGCTACAAACTACTAGCATTTCGGAACGACCACTGCTGAGAAGAAATGCCGAAAGAAACTCATGAAACAGTCTTGGTCGCCTAATATGCCTTGAGATAAAGTTAGATCAAATTTTTCTTACCTTTAAACCCAAACATAGCAAAAATCTAAATTGCTAGCCGTTTTTAGGGCGATAGTAGGAAAATGAACCATTTGTCCTGCTGAAAATCTTCACTTTAACTGGCTAAGAAAATATGATGAAAATAATCACCTCCGTGGCCAACGTGTCACATCAAGATGGAAAATGATCTATTTCAGATTGGCCTGGGTCTTGGATGTTTATCCATATAATAATGTATTTGTTATAAAATATAGTATCGTTGAGTTAGTATCCCATAACACAAGTCTCGAACTTACTTTGGGGCTATCTCAATCTGTGCTGTATGATTAAAATTTGTCTGTACTTATAATTTATGCTCTCATTTTGACACAAAACTAAAGCATTGTACGATTTGCCTTACCGTAAGGCAAGTTTGTAAACTAGGCATTTCATATATACATGAACATTAGTATTATAACCTTGCTAAATTAATACTTCATTGATTTAAGGCCACTCGTTACAAGTACGGTGTTTCCTGATTTGTTGTCCTTGTTTTAAATTTCAAACAATGACGACCCAATTCCTTTACTGTAATAAATAATTAATAATCTAAAATATACAGACCTTATTTTTTTGAGATACGGACAAATCACACAGATTGAGTTAGCCCCAAAGTAAGTTCGGGACTTGTGTTATGGGATACTAACTCAATGATAGGTACTTATTTTATAACATATTCATACTCATATCTTTATTTGCTCAAAAACATGGTATTACAAGCTGTTACAAAAATTAGGATCACATGTTTGCTAATAATAAATAGCATGCAAATATTAATGGTTAGTTGTCCAAGAAATCACTAGGACTATAATATTTTTTTTCAACGAGCCATTTATATAAATGTTTTTTAAAGGGTACCATATTTAATATCTTAAGTTCTTTCGGCAATTTATTATTGAATATTTGTATGCACATATATAAACAACTTTCTTTATATTTTACAAATTTAGGAACAACGTCCAACACCAATCTATCCCCATTTCTCGTGTTACGTGGATATATATCTCTAGCTCTTTTGAACAGCGTCTTATGCTTATACACAAACATACATATTTCATATATATATAGTGCTGGTATTGGTAATAAACCAAGGTTTTTAAAGTGCGGTGCACAACTATCACGCGGCCGCAATCCACATACTTATTGCACGAATACACTTTTTTTGGGCAACAAATACCTTTTGAATATCTGTACTATTTCCCCATACGATAATCCCGTAGCGTAACATGAACTCAATGTAAGCACGATATGTAGTGATCGCCGTCTGTTTATTTGTTATATTTTTAACTTGTCTAAGTGCATATACAAATTTATTTACTCCTAGTGCGTATACTATCTATTTGAGGTTTCCAATTTAAATTTTGGTCAATGATTACACCTAGAAATTTTTGTAGAAGTTGCTTCTTTAATTTTTGGTATATCTAATTTGAGATTATGTATTGCATTCGAGGATTTGGTGAATTGTATATAATATGATTTATTTAAATTAATTTGTAAGTTGTTTAATTTTAGCCATTCTGTGATTTTGTCAATAGTATTATTAATGTCATTTTCATGTTGTACTCTGGAGTCTACAGATTTTTTGGTTGTCACAATAATCGATATGTCATCGGCATATAAAATACATTTATAATTAATAACGTCACTAATATTGTTTATATATATTAAAAATAGGATCGGACCTAGAATACTTCCCTGTGGGACGCCATATTTTTTACTTTTGTATTCAGATGAGTATTCTTTAAGTTCTTTATTATTGTCAATTCTTTTTAATAACAACACATTGCTTTCTATCTTTTAGGTAAGACGATAACCCTTGGTGTGCAGGGCCTCTAATTCCTAGTACTTCCATTTTTTGCAATAAAAGGTCATGTGAGACGAAGTCAAAAGCACTAGATAAGTCAAAAAATAATCCTGTGGTCCTATAGTCATTGTTAAGACTAGTCATTATCGTCTTTATGAGCGTGTATGTTGCTAATGTAGTGGATTTATGCATCTGGAATCCAAATTGCTCATCTTTGATTATATTATATTTATTACAGTATGCTATTAATCTGGTGTACATGCATTTTTCGAAAATCTTTGATAGAATTGGTATTAATGTGATTGGGCGATAATTATTAACGTCATCTATGTTACCTTTTTTATATAATGGTTTCACTATCGATAATTTAAGTGCTTCTGGAAAAGTTCCTGCAGAAAATGATAAATTAATTAAATATGTCAAAACAGTTGCTATCTCATTAGAGCATGCTTTGATTATTTTAGTATTTATTTCATCGTAGCCCTCCGAGTTAGTATTATTTAAAGATTTTATTACTGTGATGACTTCAGCTTCCGTCATTGGCATAAGGTACATAGAGTTTGCTCTAGAACATGTTGTCGTGGCATCTTTTCCTGTTCGTGATGAGTTGCCTGCTAATCCAATGTAATGGTCATTGAATACATCAGCTATTTCTTTAGGGTCAGTTAAAACTTTGCGGTCATTTATTATTTCATTTATATTTTGTTTTGTGCCATGTCCGTCCATTTCGTTTTTTATAATTGACCAAACTGCTTTACATTTATTATCATTTTTGTTTATAAATTTTATATTATCATTTTGTTTTGATTTGTATATACATTTTTGTAGTTATTTGGAATATGTCAGATAATTATTTTTATTATTTGCAGTTTTATTTTTATAATATGTATACCGCAGAGTCCTTTTTGTCTTACAGCTAACCTTTAGTCCCCTTATATTTTTTGCTATACTATGTAATAGTTCATCAAGTTTAGTCAATAATATGTCAGCGTCAGAATTTGGAGTTCGATAAACACAAATCAGAATTAAATTTATCTGGGGGATTTCTACAGCGCACACTTCAAAAGCATTCTTTATTCCTATATTTTTGGTGAACGTTAAGTTTTTATAAGATAAACCTTTTTTGATTAAAATACAGGAACCACCTCTTTTTTCTCTCTACAGTAACTATCTGCGACTATATAGTTTTTAAATTTGAGTTGATTATCGCAACCTTCTAATAAGAATGTCTCGGTAAGACATAAGACATCTGGATCTATATTCTTTTCTTGTAACTCTAATAACGTAAGTTCTAAAATATCCTTCTTTGCTGTTGCACTTTGGAGATTTTGGTGAAGAATTCTAAACTGGTGCTGTTTGATTCTCGAAAAAACTTATCTTTTACTACGGGAAAATAGTATGGGATAGTTCCATTTTTAGAAGAGATTGGTGTTTTACTAATCTCGCTATTAGTCTTTTTGATATGAGCTTGAAGATTATTTTTATTTCTGAAATAATATGGAATGGTCCTTTTCTTGGGCTTAACATAGGTATGATTCGTTGCTTGGTTTATTACTTACAATCATTTTTTTTAATTCACAGACATTGAGGTATTTATTTTTGTAGTCACTATAGTCAATAACATAATTAATTTTTTTACATATGTCAACTGATGTATCATATTTACAATTCAAGAACTCACAATTTTTATACTGTTTACATAATTTTTCAATACTGTTATTAAGTTTATTTAAATTTAAATTATAATTTTTAGGAATGTTCAATACAATAATAGAGTTCTTGTAGAATTTATCTAATACAATTTTCAATTCCCTTAAAACTATTTTGTAGTTAGAGTCATTTTTTCCAAGGCATAGCACCAGTTTATCGTTTTCTGTCAATTTCCGGTTCATACAGTTCTTCGTTATCTGTACGCTAGGTGCGTTTGGATACGTTTCTGCGATGATTTTATATTTTTCGTACATGCTGTTTGCCCTTGAAAGCGAAATTGCTAACAAATACATATAGATGAAAATCCAAGACCTAGGTCAATCAGTCAGTTTAATTTATTAAATATAGATGACCATAAAGTATAAAATAATAAAAATAATTTATTGGCAAGTTTCTTACAACAGTATTTAAATATAGTATATTGGCAAGTCCGCTTGCTCCATAATCAGCAATCTGCGCAGACATTTAGCGGCAGGCGGAACCACGGCTTACAACTAGTTTTTTAAATAATAATGTTGTTTCTTTTTTAAGAAATTAAGCAGATACCTTCTCATTATCGTGCCAAACAACTTTGTTATCTTCAAAACGTGATCGTAAAATCTCTCTCTCTCAGCCTAAAGACGTCCACTGCTGGACAAAGGCCTCCCAAGGATTTTATCCGTGGGGGGTTTTGCCGTAATCGCCACGCTTGGCAGGCGGGTTGGCGATCGCAGTGTGATGGCATAGTACGCGGAAAGATGCTGCTGCCCATCCTCCGGTGTTTTTAATCCCTTAGTCGCCTCTTACGACACCCACGGGAAGAGATGGGTTGGTGCTATTCTAGGGCCACACCACAGGCCACAATCGTAAAATAGTTAATTCCAAATGCTTACCTTGCCTTGCTGTCCTCTACATTGACTTTTCTGTTTTATAGATGTGCATATCTAAAAATATGTTTAAACGTGGACCGAACTCATTTTTATGGTTACCTATCACAAACTAGAATTCTTTAGTTACGAATTTGAAAATACCAAAAACGTTTCGTAATTTTTTTATTTTCAATATTTTCATTTGACCGAAATCTCTTATTCCATCTGGTTGAACTTCCGATTTTCGATTGTTATATTTTTGAAAGGTATATGCTTTGTATTGCAACTAACGTTAAACCGATGATACTATTTCTATATTTTCATAAAGAAAATAATTATTTAACCTAAAATAATAATAGGGAAAATAATTTATTTTCCCTATTATTAAAATACAACATGACAAATACCAAATAATTTAAATCATAATTTTGAAATCCAAAATGTTTATATATACAGAGTATATACTTTGTGGTTATGTTCTATTTGTGTGTTTGTCATGTTGTGCGGGCTTGGGGTGGCCCAAGGGCCACCCCGCCGCAACCTGAACCTACCTATAGCGCTCTGTCACAAGGTTTTTTGTTTTAATAAGTAGGTTTAAACACATTTGTGTTTGTGTGTATTCATGTTGTGCGGCTTGGGGTGGCCCAAGGCCACCCTGCCGCAACCTGAACCTACCTATAGCGCTCTATCACAAGGTTTTTGTTTTAATAAGTAGGTTTAACCACATTTGTGTTTGTGTGTATTCATGTTGTGCGGCTTTGGGGTGGCCCAAGGGCCACCCCGCCGCAACCTGAACCTACCTATTGCGCTCTGTCACAAGATTCAAATGTGATATAGAATTATCCAAAAACGTAATGTTTAAATACATTGTGTTAATCTTCTAAAGTAAATCATTTAGCCTGGTAAAATAAATGAAATTAAAGAAAATCTTAGTGAAATAAAATACTTGAAAGAAATTTCAAAATTAATTTGGATGTTGTTATATATTAATTCTGCATGTACACAATTACTGTTAATAAAATTGAAGTTATTTAAATCTGTATGAATAATAATTTAGAAGAAGTTACCTCTATTGTTAACACTTCTAGAAAATAAAATAATTGTTACTTATATTATTGTTACTTAAATAAGTATTATTTATTATAATATATTAATCCTGCATGTACAAAATTACTGTTAATAAAATAAAAGTTATTGAAAATCTGTGTAATTAATAATTTAGAAGAAGGTATTTCTATCATTAATACTTCTAGAAAATAAAATTCTTGTTACCAAATAAATTTTCAAATAAAAATTACATATTTTGATTTTCGGTCGATAGTTTTTATAGAAGACGAAAAATATATTTATTGAATTTATATAAGCAGAAAATATGGTAAAGAACCCATTTGGCATTTAAAACTTCGTTATACCGATTTCGAACAAATAAAAATCGAAGAAAAACAAATCTAGTTTGTGATAGGTTACCATTTTTATCATTGTCAAGTACACACACAGCACTTAATATCGTGACGGGATTCAAAAGATGGTTTCAAGGAATTTTTATGTAGAAGATGGTTCAGTAATAGCACTGAAGTAATGCACTAACTAGTAATAGTACACACATCGTTTTTCTTTAGTCTTTTTTCGTCTTCACAGTAACTTATCAACGGACTTTAGAAATAAAGAGGAGGCTCTTCGGATGTATTTTTCTAGTCAATCTTAAATGATGAAATAGCTTTTTTCAGCGGCTTCGCTCACGTTCAAAAACATAGAATGTGCCAGCTGCTTCTCTTCCCGCGCAGATTGTAAAAGTCAATCGAGGGAAAGGGCTTTAAACTGGGGATTCCTCCACTCATAGGCGATGGGCTAGCAACCTGTCACTATACCCGAATCTCCATTCCATCAGAGAGCCCACTATTCAGCTAAGCGTGGCCTTTGAGTCTCACGACTCTTGGCTCTGTCTACCCCGTAAGGGATAAAGACGTGATTCTATGTATGTATGTATGTATTCGCTCACGTGTACTTATTGCGCTGTATAAGGAACCTCTCTGCAAAATGTCCAGTTTCTTCGTAGAGTGTTTTCGTCTCTGAGTTGATTAACTAATCAGTCAGGGTCCAATTTTATATAAATATATACGGACAAATCACACAGATTGAGTTAGCCCCAAAGTAAGTTCGGGACTTGTGTTATGGGATACTAACTCAACGATACCATATTTTATGACAAATACATATATAGATAAACATCCAAGACCCAGGCCATTCTGAAAAAGATCATTTTATATCTTGACCTACGTAATAAATAAGCCGATTTTTTAATGGAATGGAGATACCTGTGCCTAGTATATGTGTCTAGAGTGAGATAGTGTTTATTTGTTCTCATTTATTTCTAAAATGGCTGTTATTTATTGACCTTACGTCACACCACGATCTTAGTATTATATATTAAGTGAATTAAATGTATATTTATCAAAACACAGCTCCATACATTTCACGCATAATTACCATCAATAGTATTGTACGGAAGATATAAAAGACTATACTCCTAACAAGTAAACAGGTACTGTTTACGATTTTATTTCAATATGCATATAGCATACTTACTTTTTGAAAGAATTAGCATACTGCGCCGATGGGAACATGGTAAAACCATAAAAAGTGAGACAAAGTCTTCGAAAGCTTTAATAAAAACATTTTGTTTGGAGAAATATAAAGAAATTTAATAATATGCGAAGCTAAACTCATTACGATGTTTACTATACGAGAGACCTACGCACCCTCTACGATCTTCTACAAGAGTGCTACGCTCACTCTACGAGCGTGCTACGTTTTCTCTACGAAAGAGCTACGCTCCCTCTACGATCTTCTAAAGAGTGCTACGCTTACTCTACGAGCATGCTAAGTTTCCTCTACGAGAGAGCTACGCTCCATCAACGATCTTCTACAAGAGTGCTACGCTTACTCTACGAGCGTGCTATATTTCCTCTACGAGAGAGCTACGCTCCCTCTACGATCTTCTAAAGAGTGCTACGCTTACTCTACGAGCGTGCTACGTTTCCTCTACGAGAGAGCTACGCTCCCTCTACGATCTTCTACAAGAGTGCTACGCTTACTCTACGAGCGTGCTACGTTTCCTCTACGAGAGAGCTACGCTCCCTCTACGATCTTCTACAAGAGTGCTACGCTTACTCTACGAGCGTGCTACGTTTCCTCTACGAGAGAGCTACGCTCCCTCTACGATCTTCTACAAGAGTGCTACGCTCACTCTACGAATGTGCTACGTTTCTTCTACGAGAGAGCTACGCTCCCTCTACGATCAAGAGTGCTACGCTTACGCTACGAGCGTACAACGTTTCCTCTACGAGAGAGCTATGCTCCCTCTACGATCTTCTACAAGAGTGCTACGCTTACTCTACGATTTCCTCTACGAGAGAGCTACGCTCTACGATCTTTATTTATGCTTTGATATTATTCAATAATGTCATGTTCCCCGGGTTATCGTTGTGTAAATTTAATAAACTTAATTAGATGGATGGATGGAAGAAGCAAAAATATATGTAAGTGGGTATATCACAAAGATTAAGACCATTAAGATCTTATCAACCTAATTTTTGTTCACGATATAAGTTCAGGCGGCAAATATTAATACATCTTACAAAGCAATACTCTTGCGATAACTGCTTTTTTTTTAGCTCTGGAATTTATAAGCTACTATAGTAAGCCAACGCCCAGTCCGTGAATCGCGCTGTTGCATGCCCGTGCGATATAGATAGAGATAGCCACATTCCACATGTCGCTATCCCTCTCTCGGGAGTTGCGCCCGCCTAACGCGCATGCGTATTCCGTCACCCCAGCGCCAGGCGCTTGCGGCGGCCAGGACAGTCAGTCTGCCGACGACCGGGTTCACTCAAACACGTCTCGCTGTGTCGCTCGCCGCGACCGCGCATTCTTAACTAACTTCCTGTCTGCACTAAATGCAAACACGAACTGTTTGTAGGGACTTTTCCGAACTCATTTTCATTATAATTTTTTATATGTTTGTAAAACTGTGTGTGTGATAGTAAAGTTTTCCATAGTTTTACCCTGGGACTTTCATTGATACTCGTAACCCACCTCATACTACTTTATTATTTTTTAATTTCACTTCACTTTACTCTTTTTTTCTATTTTTTTGTTAGCGTTTAGCCAAACATTTGAATACTTGAAATATGTATGTCTAGTGTTTGTCAAATTATCTTTTTTTCATTAAAAGTGTTTAGGCGTACATATTTTTGGATTACGATTTAGATCAGCTCCTTAATCTAGATTATAAGTGCTTCAATGATTGTAATCTGTTTTGTATGCTATTAAATAAATAAATGAAAAAAAAAAATATTTTATTTATATTATAACTTTATTTTAACGTCAACAAGTAGTTAAAAACAATGGGTCACAAAAACAGTTTTAAAATTGATGAAATACATCATACATCGCAGTCTGCCTTCGGTGGAATATTAAAAGATACAATCTTCGATCAAGTATATAAGCATACAATACAAAAAATGGAGTAAATCTAATAAACATAACAATTATATAATTACTTTATATTCGCATAAATAAAAATGACAATTTCTACCATTTAGTGATAGATTTAAGACGGAGTGCAGTTTCGTTAATAAATCGAGACAATAGAAAAATCAAATGTTCTTGGTCAGAAGAGTTTGCGGGACCTTTGTCCAGCAGTGGCCTGGCAATACTGTTGTTGCCGATAATATCCATTATTATCAATTTAAGATTGATTTCAACTAGTGCTTAATTGAACATATATTCATTTCTACGTCATCGTTAAATAAATGATCTAAAATAATAATTTAGTTTTACATATACATTTTAATCATTTAATTTCGACTTACATAAAATATATCTTTTAAAACTCTAATTTACAAAAAAATTCAACCTCTTGTATTAAGCGTTTTTTAATTAAAATACGTTATTTTGAACGAAATATGTCTTGTTTGTACAGACAGAAAATTATTTAATGGGCTTAACAAGGTTGAAATTTTTTTAAGATGGTGCATCTAGACAACATATAGCACAATAAATCTTTAACAGTAAGCGGACTAAATGGCGCTTTAAAAATTTGGTTAAACTTTGGAATAACAATTCACAGCCCTAAAGCTCTAGTAGAAAGAACCACTAGAATCTACGCTAAAACAAATTTCGCGTCGTTTGAACAAGTGCACATTTTTATACCTTATTATCTAAAACATCCAAAAGAAAAAATTACACGTTTTTAAGTGTTTACATTAATTTTGATTTTTAAAGTGAAAATTCGACTTTAAGCGCAGAGCACTTTATTTTGTGGATGGGTGAGGTCAATACCAATCCTTATGAGGTTCAAAATGATAAGCGGTTCTGGTTAAATTCAGCTCCGAAGTTTTTCACTTCTGTCGTATGGTCACACTATATTAGTTTATCTGTAAAGTGCTTAACTAAATTACAGAATACAAAATTGTGATCGATTGGATAAATAAACAGATCAAAAACAAAAGATAAATATCCACATAATTTAAATAACATAGTGTATATTTACCATACATGGACGTTGGATGTTTTAATGCGTACATAAGTTAGGTGGGATAGAATAAAATGAACTTTGTTTAAATAAAACGCAGTCTTTATTTTTTTACGTCCTCGCACTCATCATTGCGTCTTCAAAAAATACATATTTATTTATTAACAATTCTGTTTTATGGCACTAATTCTCGTTTGATTTATACTAGAAAACTGTATATTTTATAATAAAAAAACTCATTTAAAATAAATTTAATTGACTTGGGAATGAAGTACACGAATTAAAAGGTCGCGTAATATTTAAATTGTAGAGCACATTATTCTAAAAAGATAACTTTATGTACTTTTACGTCAGGCGCTTGTTGCAATAACATTTGAGCAAACAGATAAACATATTAAAAATAAAATTGAAAAAATCAGGTTTAAGACAAATCTCGTCTGTAATCTCGTGAGCAAATATAATATCACCTTATTTAAAGTTTTAAGAAAGCTCTTCCAATGAGCGATTTTTCTGACAGCTAAATTAAGAAAAAAAATCAGTATAAAAAGTCTCAACAGATAGCGTTTTATGAAAGCCTAGTCGTAATAATAGTTGAACCTTTAGTGCGCTTCTTCTTGTCAACCAGAGGCAGAAAAAAAAACTTTTTAGTTGTTTTTTGTACTAAGTTTTTTTTTTTTTTAAATGCCAATCCCGTGAATTTTTTGCTTTTTGTATGGAACTTTTTCTCATCTTTTTCATAAGATAGGGCGGCAAACGAGCAAGCGGGTCACCTGATAGTAAGCGATCACCGCTGCCCATGGACTACTGGAACTATTTCTTTTTTTAATTTGTGTCACGGAAAATCCCTCATTATTTAATACTTTTTTGAGGTACCCAAGTACATCAAAAGTCTCGGACAGCGCGGTATACGTCCGTACAATAACTCATAGTTTGGATGGGATGGTTACCACAGCCCTTAATGTTGTAAGGACACTTAGCAGAACAAATGTCCATCAATTCCATTAGTTGTCCAATAAATCTAATACATAATAAATAATGGAATGAACATTTTATAATTTTTACATAAACAATACACGAACTCAAAAGATACAGTTAACAACACGCCAACAGACACATTCATTGCAAATTCGCCTTTATTATCACGGCATAGAGGCCATGTAGGGTAACCTAACATTGTTACCCTGTGTGTATACAGGTTCTATTGATTAAATAAATGAATCAAGGCAAAATTACAATTCCTTTTCAATCATAACAAAACAGTTAGGTACTATAAAAGTAAGCATTTTCGGGCACAGCCCACTTATTTTGATTACAACTTGCCTTGCATTTGTTAACTAAAATTATGTAACACTAATAATAATTTAAATATTTCTAACAAAATATGGCACTACTGAATGAAATTCAATTTTATGGCACTTAAACTATTTTTCTACACTAATCTTTGGAACTACTAAACTGAAAAAAATAGGACGTTGGATATTTTATATCCCGAAATTGCACGGTAGCTAATCCCTGCAGCATATAAAAACTATACGCATATTTGCATAATTGCCGTTCAAAAACCTTAGGCGCACATCTCACAATATTCAATAAATAAAAAAAAACAGATCATAGACTATTTCACCCACCGCCTGTAAGTGATGTCCATAAAGACGTCGGTTCCTTTGTCTATGGGTCCCACTATGATAGGTATAGATAGTAGACCAACCCCTACCGTTAACCATCCCCGCGCCAAAAAGGGCATTTTTGGAAATTTCCTCGCGAGGGTTTTCTGTGAGTATGCGCAAATTCTGTAAAAAAGGGATAAAAAAAAATCATCAAAAGTCAACTGGCACAAAATGCTTTTAGCATTAAGTAAGCCCAACCAGTAAAGTAAGCATACCATTTTGGTAAGTTTGAACTTATAATATGAAAATAACAGACCTTCACGCCCTTCTTTATTGTCATGAAGTTAGCTAGTTACTAATATAATAAAGTTGAAAAGATTGTATATTTATTTGTTTGAACGTGATAATCTCTGGAACAACCTGTCCGATTTTAAAGATTCTTCCTGTGTATGATAGCATTCATGAGAAAGGCTAAAGGCTATAGCAAAATTCCCACGGGAGTAAAGGCCTGTGGCATCGCTAGTTCTTAAATAAGAAGACATTATAAGCAACTATTTGATGTTGTGCTCAAAATCATCAATATCATCAACAGCCTTCCGTGACCCACTGGTGGGTATAGTCCAACCTTCTTTGTCCTGGGCCATCCTTCTCAAGTTGTTGCCAGCAATATTCTTAACATAGTTGACCGATTCAGCTGGCGATATCACCGCAGTGCCGCAGGCATACTGTTAAATTTCCTCTTAGCAAATGTGTAAACGCAACTTTGCTATACATATTTTGTAAGGCGTTATCTATAATCTTTGCTATCGTAAACAAGCAGGGCGAGCGACTTCGTTCCACAACTATTTGCCATAAATATTTTACCTGTTAATGACAAACCCTGGGATGGCCACGGAGGCCAGGGTCTGCCAGATCAATGCATCACCAGCTTCTATTAGCACTTGTTTCGGCCGCCCATCATTCTGGAAATAATAAATCACACTTTACAATATAGATGCAAGTTGTATGATGTGATTTTATGAGTTACGTTTCTTAATCACGCTAAATCTACTGAACGGATTTCTATGAAATTTGGTACACGGGTAGAAAAATTACGGGAATAGAACATGTATCGGGTATTTTGAAAACGAAATTTACACGATCCCGAGGAAGTTTCGGGATAAAAGTGTGTATAGTATAAGTTAGTACTAAAAAGTAATTTAGGAAATTGCCAAAGTACTAAAAAGTAATTTAGGAAATACCAAAATTCACGCGGGTAAGCCGATGGCAAAAGCTAATCCTACTAAAATTATGAATGCGAAAGTTTGTACTTAGTAAGTTTGTGAGGATGCAAAATCATGCAAAATCTACTGGACGGATTTCGATGAAATTTGGTACACGGTTAGAAAACTGTCGGTAATAGCAAATAGGGTAGTTTTATCCCGAAATTCCCACGGGAGCGAAGCCCCGGGGCGCGGCTAGTGAGAATATAAAAAAAAGACCCTTCGGCACGTAAGGCGACCAAAATGAGTTTCTTCCGGCATTTCTTCTCAACAGTAGTCGTTCTGAAATGCTAGTAGTTTGTAGCTTTGTGATTACATTGTTGGCTTTGAAGGCCACGATTTAATAAAGTATTTTGACTTTGACACCTTCAATGTCCTCAGGCTCTTGTGCGCAGTGTCAGCGAAGCAGTAGGCGAACGCAATCCCGTAGGACCACCGGACCACTTTCGGTGGGACCAGCGCGCGGAACGACTCGCCGACCTCGTTCGCGTACCCTGCGACATGGATCTGTTCAGTGATTGCTACATCACCAAGGATGAGGGGTGAGTTGGGTCTTCTTCGAGTATGACACTGGTGTCAGATTTTATTCAAGTCGCCTAAAGGCATCTGACATGACTTTTACGACTACCGCCATCTAGTGGCAGTAGCCGTATACACACTAGTTAGTAGTTGGGTTATTTTTAGGGTTCCGTACCTTAAAAGGCAAAACGGAACCCTTAAAAGATCACTTTGTTTTAATTGACATCTGAAATCTGTTTGGTCAACTTTTTTTATATTCATCAATATCTTTTGACTTAAAATGATTATTTTTAGATGGAACCCTTAAAAAGTGAAAGCAGAACCCTTATTTTATTTTCCTTCTTAACAGTTCTATTTTTATATTATCAAGATATATTACCACTATGTATTAAACTTATAAATAATCTGCAACTAGTCTAGTCTGTACATATATGAGATATTAAGGAATAAATTAATAGTAGAAAAACTTAAAAAAGGCTTTTATGCATTTGTCATCCGATCCGAACTAACCATGTGTACAAAATTTTAGCTCAATCAGTTGAAGATATCTACTTCAAAAATTGAGTTCTAAGATTCCGCCCGAACAAACATACTTACATACATTGCAAATTAAATAAAAGCTTTTAAAAAATGCGCATCACGCAAAAACCACTGGATGAAATTTGATGTGGTTTTCACGGTTGTATCGTAGAAGGTCTAATTAAAAATCTGGCGTCGGTTTCATCTTGTTACAGCACTTATAACCTGAGATATTAACATAAAAAAGTCAGTAGAAAATTATGTTTAATATGAAGACTACAATGTATGCAAATTAATATGGATGCTTTTATGACAGTTGCTGTATTTGTATTATAATAACATGATGAGAAGTGGATATGTTCTGATTTAACAATGCATAATATCCATAAATAATAATACAAATGTAGAAGTTACTTTGCATGTCTATTGCCTTGTTATGTGACAAAAGTTTTAATACAATGTTAAAAAGATATTAAATAGCATAAATAGACAAATAGCCTACTTAGCATGCTAAAGTTACTTCCCTAAATATATAAACAATGAATAAAAATATAAATAGAACTAGCTGTCACCCGCGGCTTCGCCCGCGTGAATTTCGCTTAGATGATTTTTGTGTTCCAAACTGTTTCAGATGTTTCGGATTTTCGTTTTTTATACGTCTACAGAAAATGTTTATCAGATTAATCAAGTTTTGCTAAGGCGCCATTTCCATATATGTTTTAGTGTAGCTGGTCTCTTGAAGCTTTTCATCAGATGTTCCATATCTTCAATTTTTATACGTCAGCAGAAAATGCTCATCAGGTTGAACGACTTTTACTAAGGCGCCATTTCCATATATGTTATAGTGTAGCTGGTCTCTTGCAGTTCTTCATCAGATGTTCCAGATCTTCAATTTTTATACGTCAGCAGAAAATGCTCATCAGGTTGAACGACTTTTGTTAAGGCACCATTTCCATATTTCTAATAGTTTAGCTGTTCTGTTATGGTTCTTCATCAGGTGTTCCAGTTTTCAAAATCAATAGCCTATATGTTGCCCAGACTTTATAGCTATACAACAAAAAAAGTTTCATTCAAATCCGTCCAGTAGTTTTTGCGTGAAACGCGTACATACATACAGACAGACAGACAAGAAATTCCAAAAAAATTTTTTTGCTTTCTATTATTCTTTTTAAGTGTCCCTCTATCCATTTTAGTCAAAAATACTAAATGTACAGACAAAATATTTTTACTGTTTTATTATATGTATAGATTACATAAGTTTTAATTTTGTTCTCGAACGAGTTAATTATTTAGAAGCTAAAAGGAGGTTTATGATCTTTTTCCTATTTATCCTTTTGTCAGTGTTCTTACATGGAATGTAACACACTCAACAACTAATTAATGGAAATGTGATCTTATGTGCTAATAATGTATTCTTGTCTTGTCTAATTCTAGTTATATGATTTTACTAGCTGGCGCCCACGGCTTCGCTCGCGTTAATCCTTTCTTAGCGGATGCCTATGTCATAACATCTACCTGCATGCCAAATTTCAGCCCGAATCGTCCAGTGGTTTGGGCTGTGCGTTCATAGATCATTATGTCAGTCAGTCAGTCACCTTTGAGTCATATATATATAGATTTGCTAACTTTTGCTTTTGACAACATCTGAACGAAATTAATTACCTATCTATACATATAATAAAACAGTAAAAATATTTTGTCTGTACATTTAGTATTTTTGACTGAAATGGATAGAGGAACACTTAAAAAGAATAATAGAAAGCAAAAAATTTTTTTTGGAATTTCTTGTCTGTCTGTCTGTCTGTCTGTATGTATGTACGCGTTTCACGCAAAAACTAATGAACGGATTTGAATGAAACTTTTTTTGTTGTATACATAGCTATTAAGCCTGGGCAACATATAGGCTATAATTGATTTTGAAAACTGGAACACCTGATGAAGAACCTCAACAGAACAGCTAAACTATAAGAAATATGATAATGGTACCTTTGCAAAAGTTTATCAATCTGACGAGCATTTTCTGTTGACGTATAAAAATCGAAGATCAGGATCATCTGATGAAGAATTCCAAGAGACCAGCTACACTATTACATATATGGAAATGGCGCCTTAGCAAAAGTCGTTCAACCTGATTAGCATTTTCTACTGACGTATAAATAGACAGGATACGGGATAGGACAAAGAAGGACTCGGGGTGGGGAGTGGGGGTACGATTATTGAATGAAATATCACTTTTGATTAATTTTAACACCGCAACTGTACTACGAGTACATAATATATTCCCGCGAGACAAAGGATAACCAAATGGCTGAAATTTTGAGTACTGGAGTTTAATTTACTACAGTTTGGAACACAAAAAGATTTTTCATCTATGCGAAACTCACGCGGGCGAAGCCGCGGGCAACAGCTAGTTATTAATAACTTTGGTTCTAAGTGCCATATCACAATGAAACATGCCCCAGATTTTAAGTTAGACTTTAAGCAACATAACTGTAAAATCTACATCATATTTCACTAATTGCATGATACATGTACAAACACACAGACAGACAAAAAATTTTAAAAAATATTTTAACTTCTATTGGCCTTATAAAGAGGCCCTCTATGAAGAACATAGTGACTGTTCAAAAAGTAACTGGTTATACTATCCAAAGGTTGATATTTATGAATGAAAAATAATAAAACTCTTCAAATAAAAATCAACCTTATAAAGAAAAAAAAATTCCCTAGCTTCTACACTCATCACATCACTATTATACGCTCGTTGGTTACTTGTACCTCTGATCAGATTTTTAAGGTCTGCTAAAGGTCAGTTTTAAGTGAATGATTATCATTCTTAATTGTGAAGGTATTCTAGATATTTTCATGGTTCCTTTTAACTAAGTATTATCAATGTAACTCACCCAGATAACGAACCCATGTATCGCGAAAGAAGTCTTGGTCACTCATTCTTGAGGTAATATTTTTATCACAGATATAACTTTTTAAACAATACTGTCACACTTCAACATAGGCACGAAACTGAAATCTATCTCATCATGATTAATTTTTATGACGACATGTAATTTATTTCATACAAAATTACGTAAATGTTTACAATTGGTTAGGTAACAAGCGGCTCTAAGGAGTCATTGCTGTTATCAGACAAAATGACCCATAAATGGCTGAATTTTTGACGCAAACTTTAAATATGTTGATAATTCAACTATATTTGGTGGCTAAGTATATTTAATTAGTTTAATTTATGTTTATTTTCTTCAAAACTTGAATGAATTAACCCTTCGATTTCGATTAAGATAACATGACAGTGACAGACATGACATTTGATAAAGTTGAGTCGTTGACATAAAAATACCAGTGTTGCCGTCTTGACATTTATACAAGTTAATGGTTCCGTCTATTTAGTTCCATTTATAAATATATAATTTTTTTTTTTTTTCCATATATCAATGGGCGATTTTCTGACAGCTAAATTAAGAAAAAAAAAACAGTATAAAAAAGTCTCTACAGATGGCGTTTTATTGAAAGCCGAATCGTAATAATGGCTTACCTACCTGTATTGTGCACTTTTTTATTGTCAACCAGAGACAAAAAAAAATTACCTAACAGTTTCACAATTGCAAAAATCACAATATTGATACTTTTTAGATGTTTTTTATTAGGTTTTTTTTTTTATTTAAATGCCTATGCCATGCATTTTTGCTTTTTGTATGGTCTCGCCTTTTACTAAGCGCCACCTATGAAGTCATCGGGAACATTTTTTTTTTATTAGAGTCAATCCCCCATTAAAATAGTAGATATTCATAAATAAATATTTATACGGACAAATCGCACAGATTGAGTTAGCCCCAAAGTAAGTTTGAGACTTGTGTTATGGAATACTAACTTAACGATACTATATTTTTATAACAAATACATGTATAGATAAACATCCAAGACCCGGGCCAATCTGAAAAAGATCATTTTCCATCTTGACCCGACCGGGGATCGAACTCGGGACCTCCGGCGTGATGCCCGTTGGGACACAGAGGTCGTCAAAAATAAAAATTAAACAAACAAAAATAAATCAACCCTCCCATTCTTACTTCCATACTGAATACTTATATTATAAACGCGAAAGTCTGTCGGTCTGTATGTCTGTCTATTACGCTTTCACGCGGCTAATCTACCCCCAAAAGAGAGGCCGCAATGGGGGTTAAAGTTAGTATGAAAAACACACAAGATATACTTTTCGCCGCGTGTGGAGCCGCAGGGCAACAACTAGTCAAACATACATAACATACAGCTATCCAGGAACTAAAAAATAAATGAAACAATAAAGTCGCCATATTCTTGGACGCGAATAGGCACAATTTGGATACACTATTATTCAAATTTCACTGGTTATTCAGTCGGAGTCGGAGCCCAGATGATGAAAAGTACGTAGCAAAGTGAGAATTACATCGAATTATCAGCGAAAAACATTTCAACATAAAACACGTTGACTGATGAAAACACACGAATTACATCGAATTATCAGCGAAAAACATTTCAACATAAAACACGTTGACTGATGAAAACACACGATACACTGAAAACCTAAATGTTACTGGACGGAAAAGAAGACTCATTACAAATTAGTTAAAGTATTAAGGAACTCTAAAATGTAATCCAAACTTTTTGTAAGTACTTTTTGCAGGAAACACTAACACTAGAGCATGACCAAAACATGACAGTTCCGTGCACAATGCCTGACCATTTTCAAAAATGTACCTTATCGGTACATAAATAAGATCCACTTTAAATCGTCATTGATTTCGCATGGCTTGATCAGCTGTTCATTCATGCTCTGTCAAACAGTCGTCCGCTAGGTTATTTTAGTTTCGCGTACTGAGGCGCAATGTCGAGGACTCTCGTGGTCCGATATAAATACAACAGCTAAATAAAACGCTAATACAAATAAATAAATATAACAATATAGTTTAGTGCCGTGAAAATTGTAAAATAGTTAAGTGGATGATTATTTTATTGTGCTCTAAAGAAGATTATATTGTACGCTCAGATTTTATGAATGTAGTAAGTACTATTTACTCGTGAAATGTAATCGTGAGAAGATGTAGCTACCTAACTATAGATATCTACTTGGCAAACGTTTCGAATTTCCTGAAAAAGTTGTCCTTGATAGTGATGGGCAGTGGTGCGGAAATAACATAAACATTATCGATAATTCGAACAACACTGATGAATTTTGCATTATTTATCAAAATCGTACATCCGTATGTACCTATATGGTTTATATAGGTATAATATTGCTTAGTAGGTTATTAAGTATATTATAGTACAGTAGTAGGCATAAGAGGTTCAATTTGTAGATAAGTTTCAGTATTATTTTAGTATTTTCATAAGTAAAATATATATATATATACAGAAAATTATCTACGTAGGTTATCTAAGTATATAGTTAAGTAATTATTATGTTTTCATTTACGCGAGTGATGAAACTGTCAGTAAGTATTTAATAAGGAAATCGAGTAGGTATAGATATTTTTTCAATAACAAAACTAGGTGGCTTAGGATTATATTCTAGTTTCAAATAGAATGTTAAAAACATACTGAAAAATGTGCAATTAAGTGGTGTATGAAAAAATGACATCAGCTATATTTTAATCATCCACAATGTGATTACAATCTGTAACTGCTACTTCTGCTATCATAACAATAATATTATGGCGCTTCATTTCTGTAGCTACCTATCTAAATATAGGATCGGTGGTTAGTTTATACTTTTTTTATCGATGGATAAAGATCGTATGAAATTCGCTCTAACTAGTTAAAATAATCGAAGAGTATATTCGCATTCGTACTAGATACCTACTTACTTAACAGCCTTGCTTTGTATATCTCTATAAGTATATTTATAATACACAAGCTATTATTCTACCCGTAAGGGTTCCTTACTGTCTTCTATTTAATCAATAGACCTTTCGTCGATGTTGTTTTTTTTTTCAAACTGGTGTCAGATTTTTCAAGCACTCTAACGTACCCCTAGTACTTAACGGTGATGAATTCAAGTCATGCATGCATGCTTTCAAACTGTTTAAAGTGATTTAGATGGAACTGCGAATCAAAATCCGCTGAATGTTTTGCGTTTTGTGAAGGAAGGCCAAAGTACTTTTCCTATAGGGAAAGGCTGAATGAAGCGAAGGTCCTTGCGTTTAAATACCTCAATACAACATAGATGTTTACATAAATATTTTGTAAAATGTTGGAATTTTCGCATTCATTTTAAATGAGAACGAAATACAAGGTTGTGATGGCGGAGATTGTGTGGATGAAATTTTAATAGATGAAATTGTGAATGGACTGAATGGAATGAAAATAGGTAAGTCTGCGGGATATGATAGGATTACTGTGGAAATGCTAAATGCTGGACAGGGCGTCGTGGTTGTGCAACTATGTCGACTTTTCAATTTATGCTGGGAGAAAGGTATTGTGCCAAGTGATTGGTGCAAAGCCATCATAGTACCACTTTATAAGGGAAAAGGCTCACGACAAGAATGTAAAAATTACCGAGGCATTAGCCTTCTTAGCGTTGTCGGCAAACTGTATGCAAAAGTTTTGATTGAAAGGGTTGTAAAAGAGACGGAAGATAAGATTTGGGATGTACAAGCGGGATTCAGAAAGGGGATGGGATGTACGGATCAGGTCTTTTCTTTGCGATGCATTCTTGAAAAATTTTTGCCCAAAGGTCAAAAGTGTAGTATTGCGCTTTCGTGGATCTGGAGAAGGCCTATGATAGAGTAAAAAGGAATGTGTTGTGGTCTACATTGTCTAGGTATAGGTGGAGCAGCCATCTGATACAGGCACTGAAATCTCTTTACAGAAATTCCGGTGCGTGTGTTAGAATAAATGGGAGCTATACAGACTGGTTTGATATCCAAAAAGGTGTTAGACAAGGATGTGTAGCATCACCTTGGCTGTTTAATTTATTCATGGACAACTGATTGAATGATTTGAAAGATCTTGAATGTGGATTAAGAATGAATGAGTTACGCATCAAATGCCTATTATATGCCGACGACCAAGTATTGCTTGCGTCGTCAGAAGAGGAATTACAGAAGATGGTGACAGTTATGAATGACTCATTTGAATGTAAGGGTATGAAAGTGAATGTAAGCAAGACGAAAGTAATGGTTTTTGAAAGAGACGAGAGTGTTACAAAATGCGAAATTGGTATAAATGGAGAGAATGAACAAGTGAATGAATTTGTATATTTAGGTTGAATGTTCACAAGGGATGGCAAGCACGAGGGTGACATTGAAAGAAGAGTGGCTGCTGGAAACCGAGTGAATGGGGCATTACATTCCTTTATGAACAGCAGAAAAGTGTCCAAGAATGCTCGTCGGGCTGTTCATCAGGGAGTGTTAATGCCAAATCTTATGTATGGTAGTGAAAGTTATGGCAGAAACATAATGAAAGTAGAGTGAATGCGGTTGAAATGAGAGCATTAAGAAGCATGTGTGGTGTAAGTTTGAAAGATCAAATTAAAAATATTGATGTTAGAGAAATGTGTGGAATAAAAGAGGATGTAGTGACCAAAATTAGAAAAGAAATGTTAAGATTGTTTGGGCATGTTGAGAGGATGGATGAAAAGAGATTGACGAAAGGTATTTATAATGCAGAGGTGAATGGAAGAGTTGGTCAAGGTCGACCTCGAAGAACGCACTCCAACCAGATTGCGGACCTCCTTAAAAAGGGAGATATTAGGAGCACCCATAACCGGAGAGCATGTATGAAGAGGTCGATGAGTGTAGAGGAAGCAAGAAAGATCTGTAAGGATCGTAGCAGGTGGAAATCGCTAGTCTCTCCCACGGGAAAAAGGCGTGATAATATGTATGTATTTTATTTGTTGATAGCTTATAAAAAAAAATACGAGTGGCAGTGCATTACTTAAATACTTGTTTCCACTTCCGTCCGTAACATAATAATAATATTTTTGTCATGAGCAATTTGTATAATTATGTGGCTATTGAAATTGAAGTCAACGTGAGTCATGAACTCATTACTTTGAATGATGATATAAATTGCACTAATGGACTTTTAAAAGACAAAGAACAGTATTAAGCAAATACACGTAACGTTATTTTCTTTTATACTACCTTTGTATCCAATGTACCTTATCTGAAGTATTATAAATATTAGCAGATAATGTCCGTCCAGACTATGATAGAATAAAGTGTCCGATAAACACGGCATGACACCCTGTTATATCTCTTATCATTTCAAAATAAGTTCTTGTAACTATGATCTTCATAGAGAATATTTTTTTTTTACATAGGGAGACGCGATATACCTTCGGATCGAGAATCTTGGAAGAAGGAAAGAGAGGCCTTTGCCCAGTACTGTGGGACATAGCTATTAAATAAATAATACCATGGAAAGTAGCCACGCACGCACGTGGTGATAAATTTCAGGACTCAAGAAGAATTTACTGTAACCGTGTGTAATTTCATCAAAATAATTGTGTTTTAAAGATCAGCAAGTCCCTTCACTCTCATAAATGTACGAATATTTTAATAGGTATGAAATACCAAAGGTCCTTTGTAAGACGATTTATATTTTCCTTATACCGTGCAAACAGTGTGCTGGTTTTTCCTAATATAAAAAGAATACGCACTTGTGACTACTTTTCTTAGATTATTTCGCTTCATTTGATCAAGCTATAAAATCCATGGCAAAAATTCATAGGTAATCAGTATCTACTTACTAACAAATATGCATTTTAATCAAGAAGCAATTTAAAGTAGTCAGATAGTCATTAAAGAACTTGGATGGATTGATGTGCCTTCGACTGTTCTTAATTAATAATTAATGCCTACTGGATATGCCTCGTATAATTACATGGTCCAGTGGCTAAGATCTCCGCCTGTGGCCGAAGTGTTCCAGGTTAGAATTGTACTCGGGCCTCATGAACTTCAGAAACATACAAATATGATTCAAGTATTGTAGTTATTATAGACCACCACTTGCTTCCGGTGAAGGAAAACCTGCGTTCTAGATGTTTTCAGTCAGTTAGTGTGTGAAATGGAGAAAGCAATGGCAAAGCACTCCATTATCATTGATAAGAAAGTTGTTGCGTGTTTCCTTTCAGGTAATAACCATGACCCTCAGCCATGAGGTTCTTCTCCAGTTCACATTGAGACTCCTTGGTTGAAGCCAACTACTACTGGTACTATTTGCTTTAAGAGCAATTTATTCATACGCACGCTCAAGTTGTTAAACTCTTGCTATAACAATGGCATGGGTATTTTCATCATGACCATGAAATTCAAGGTTCAACAATTTTCTGTCATCTGTGACTGTCGCCTTACTTCTAAAATTTCTAAATTACATAAATTACGAGTATTCTTGGTTTTGCTATTGGATTGAAACCAAATTAAAATATCTTTGCCTCAGCATGATATGGAAATCTACCAAGCCTATATTTTCAATTTAGTATATTTCCTGTTCGATTTGCTCTATACATCCTGTAACTAAACAAGGCAAATATTTTTTTATTGGTGTTACTAAAAATACATTTAATACTGATCAAGTTTTTTCCTATAAATAACTAAATATTTCGCTAGTTAAATAGTTGTTATCAAGTTAAAAGTAGCCATAGTCATGGTTTCTTGTAATATAATTGTTACCAATGTTACCATATTAGCTGACTTGCTTTTTACAGCAAATATATAAGTCGAGCCAATTAAATATTTTCCTTATGTAGGTTTGTATTTATTTTGCTTATTATCATTAGGTTGTGGGACTGTTCAAATGCATTTACGTAATGTCAACTTGTTTTTTTTACTTCAATTACATTGAAAGTATTTGCGCTCGCCATCTTACGGAAACGGATACGGAATCCTTAATTAACAAAACAGGAACAGCATTTTTAATAGTTAATTAGAGATAACATTATAAAATGCTTTAAATGCATCTTGTAGCTACGTTAACGCAACCATTAAAACGATATCACACTAGATAGGTACTATTGCTAGTTTATAGTACATATTATTATGTATTTCATCTGTGCTAGTACTCAATGATAACCTACAAACTTACAATTAACGTCATTTCGATTTCCCGTATTGTTTGACATTAAAGCCGGTCAAACCATGAAGTAATAACAAACTGAATGCAAAAAGATCAGCCTTGTTTGTAAACATTTTCCACCATGATACTACTTATAATACTGAAGTCGAACCCTATGCCATCAGAAAATAACAAATTGTCTTGCCATCAGCTTTTAAGTAGTACTTCTATTCAATTTTTGAAGAATTCATATTTAAAATTGTTATTTTGCGCGAATATTTAGCAAGATGTGTTGACTTAATTATAGTACCTATGTAAGTATGTGTGTAAAAATACTGAGACACCTGTTTCAATACGCCAACTTAAAATTCTTATCCATGCATGTAAAATATTCTAAGTAATATTTAAAGGTTCAACTTATAACACAACACCTCTCTTTATTATCCCACCTTCCCATTTCATTATTAATATCCCTTATCCCATATACTATCTACTGAATATTACCAATATGTTAAAGGTTTATTATCTTATCGATATATTGTCTATGTCTAGTAATGACGTCTGAGATACGGATTTATCTGAAATATTCAATATGAAAAGCACAATGACCGGCAGATCTATATCGATACGGTATCAGCAGGAATCTTTTAGTATAGTCCAATACTAGTAGCGACACGTGCCGTCGATAAATTCCCTATTCCCTAATTCAATCCTCCCCTTGAAAATGTTTGGGAATTTCTCGAGTTTTAATAAAAAAATTCTGTTTTTAAGAATATTTCCGAAATATTCCCAAGAATATTCTCTCTTGTTCTTTGAAAAATTCGAGAACTTCACATCACTAAATACCAGTATGCAAGTACCACCCACGATGTGTAGTATTGTGTAGATATAATCGTCGCTTTATTCAAAAGGTTATGACAAAAGCGTGTATTTATTTCTTTTTTAATTCAATTTAAATCCAGTAAATGTTACAATTACTAAATTCATTTAATTATGCTGTAGCATATTTTCTCATTAATTCTGGCACATACATTAAAACTTGAATTAATCGATACAATATCGATACACTATGAATCAAAACTATTGTTTCCCATCACTCACAGACATTAGCCTCTTGGGGTTATTGAACTGCGATTAGACAAGACTTCGCAATGTACCTAGTTCATACGAACAACAGTGCACAACAAAATGCACCCAGTAGGTAGGTACAGTCAAGCGTCATAAGCAAAAAGCTTCTATTACGCGCACCACGTTTACCGCACCGATTGCTAACAAAAATATCGAGCCCATTTTTGGCCTTCTTACATCGTGAAATGAAAATCTGGAACTTCAATACATAAATGAGTAAAAAAAAACATTAACAGTAAAGTCTGTTGTTTTGGACTATTATTATAAGTTTCCCCTTTTTCTTTTATACTCTTTTTGTCTAAAAAAAAATTTTCTTTGCATGTATTACATTGTTCAAACCTCAAGTTTGTGTACGAAGTAATTAATTACAAATAGTAAATTAAATGAAAAAAGCTTATAAACGAGATATGAATAAAATAAGTAGGTATTATAATTATAAGCTCATAAAATTCTTATTTAATCACACAGTCTTATCATTACTATACTATTATCTTTTTCAGCTATCTTTTATACTTACAACCATACGTTATACATGGCTTGTATATATTTAATGTTAATCATTTAATTACACAATACAGGATGAATAAAATAAGGATTTTGTATTTAATTTCTTCTGACTAATTCTGACTGCCATTTTCAAATCCATTTCGAAATTCCTTTTTTTGCTAGGTACAAGTTATGAAACCAACTTTGATATAACCACAGATAATGTAATACCATACGATATTACCAACAAACTAATATACCGTGTTATACATATAATATTACGTTCTACCTATTTACGATCCTTGCATTGCATCGGATTCTTAAAATCTTCACTGATTTATCCTCTAATTTTATCTGGATCCTAATATAACACAAATCCTAATAAAAACAAACTCTTCACGGGCGTGCATTTATTATTATATTTATTATCGATAGTTGTTTGATAAGTGACAACACTATATTGATTGTTTGACAAGGTGGGTAATAGGTACCTATATGTACTGTACTAGGGCATGCAATACCGGAAAGTTATCAATACCGGAACTGATTTCCGGTACTAGAGACCTAATACCGGAATTCCGGTACTAGTTCCGGAATTGGCACAATTTGATTAATCTCTATAAATCTATACTTTTTAGATAACATAGTGTATTTAGATAAAAGAACAATCGTCTAATCACTACACCGCATACGTGCACACTCGCTATAAGATATTGACGTGTGTATCTGGATTGAGGGCCCAATTTTTAAATTGTCCCGGAACGAAATAAGATTCACAGGGCAATTAGTTAAAAATAGTAAAAACTTAATGCAAATACCCAAAAAATTTCTAAAAGTAGAATTATGCCTGTAATCATTATCTAACGTGGGCCCTCAATCCAGACGCCTGCAAAAAAAAAAACTCAGAAAGTACTATTTCTGGGTTAATCATTTTTATTTCAGAATTTAGTAAAGAATTTCTTAAATATTTTAACAAATTCCCATTTTTGTAGAATATGCCATTACAGATTTATAGCGGTCTATCTTGGGCCCTCAGAACACTAAAATGGGTATCTGCAAAATGTGACTTATCGTAAGGAATTCATAAAAACTACGTCAATATACACTACTTAGATACCTCAGTGAATAAGTAAAAAAGAAAGAATGGCCCTAAAAGTTATTTGCCAAAAAGTTATTAAAGGGCATGTTCCATAACAGGTTATATCATGAGCAGTTCCCCAAAAATCAGAAATAATATCAAAAACCGATTAAGACTATCATATATTTGTTTTTTCGTGATCTTGTTATGGTATAAAAATACATTTAATATCGCTTAATTTCGTATAATGGCCATACTGACATGGCGCCCGTACGTACGTTCGGAAAATATGATACAGAAAATCAGATACAATGCTCGATATTTTCATTATATTTTAGAAAATTAATTAAAGTAAACGTTCCTAACACATGTTACAAGCAATATCATAAAAACATATGTGTATTTCACATAAATAGATGAATAATAAATAAAATAAACAAATTCTTTCCCGCGGGCACGTATGTAGTAAAAGTACATTTTTGAACGTACCGGAAATCGAACCTGTCAAATGAAGCGCGTCAACGTCAAATCATAATGGGTGTCGGCCATTTTGGCGGAACTCGCCTAACTCCTTCATTACGATTTTGTTGATTTTGTTACCATAGAAATGCTACGAATTTATATGCTCCCCATACATTTGTGCAACAACCCCTTTCTAATTTCTGATCTGAGGGCCCAATACTATCGGTTTTATTGACTAGACTCAACTTCGTATACTAATTCAAATTAGAATATATTTTTTTACTATTTTTTAACTAAAATTTAACATATGATCCGTTCTTCTAAATGCTATATTTTATGAGAAAATTGAATTTCAAGTTTTTATATGAGAAAATTTTGTAGGGTGACCACAAATTTTCATCATCAGCGGGACTTTTTTCGACGACCTCCGTGGCATAACGGTCCTCACGCCGGACAGTCACACCAGTGGTCCCGGGTTCTATCCCTGGTCGGGTTAAAATGAAAATGATCTTTTTTTAGTTTTGCTTGGGTCTTGGAAGTTTTTCTATATGCGTGTAATTTCTGTTATGTTTGTATTTGTCAGTTGATGCAAATAAACGTCTTATCTGTCTATAATGTAGGTACTTGTTACAAAATATGGTATCATTAAGTTAGTATTCCACAACAAGTCTCGAACTTACTTTGGGGCTAAATCAATCTGTGTGCTTTGTCCGTAGGTATATTTATAAAAATCTGTGCAGATGGAAAGTAATTAACTTGCAGGTGAATGAATTAAAAATACAGTTATTGTTATATTTATGTTATTTTAAATTGTATTTATGTTTATCATACGGGCGTAGTTGCCTGTAGCAAATAAACAAAGAACTTTTATTTAACTTACCGACCAGTATGATGTCCTAAGTAGTCATTGTATCTGTGTACAATTAACCAGAGACAACGCAATCCACAAACCAATCAAATTCGTTACGATTAATGAAACCATAGACATAGAAAGAAAAAATCATTCTTTAACAGACTTACAAACTTGATTGTCAAATAAAGCCCAAAAACGTTCATAATAGTGTGCTCCAAATTCAATTTTTTTTACAAATTGTTATTAATAAGGAACCAAAACACACCAAAAATGTCAAACTTGACAAAAATGAACCTCACAGAAGATATAACCTGTCCTTCACCAACATAGGCAAAAACCATATCTGACATCCCGCTTCCTCAGCTGTCTGTGTCTCTAAGAAAAATTATTTTTAAATTTTCTAATTCTAGGAATGAAACACAATGGGTTATGTTTTTTTTTACTTCATTGTTGTAATATATATTAAGGTGGTGGCAATTACATAGGTACTGATTTTGAAGAATGGTTTTATAAAGACGTACTTTATAAACGCACATACATAACATTAAAATAAAACTAATTATAGTACCGCTAGCTGTATCGTAAAGTCATTACAGTACTCTGAAACAAACCTTTTCACCTGTACAGATTTTCAATGTCCCGCTGATGATGAAAATTTGTGGTCATCCTACAAAATTTTTTCATATAAAAACTTGAAATTCAATTTTCTCATAAAATATAGCATTTGGAAAAACGGATCATATGTTAAATTTTAGTTAAAAAATAGTAAAAAAATATATTCTAATTTGAATTAGTATACGAGGTTGAGTCTAGTCAATAAAACCGATAGTATTGGGCCCTCAGATCAGAAATTAGAAATTTAATAATTTTTTGGCAATTAACTTTTGGGCCATTATTTCTTTTTTACTAATTTACTGAGGTATCTAAGTAGTGTATATTGACGTAGTTTTTATGAATTCCTTACGATAAGTCACATTTTGCAGATACCCATTTTAGTGTTCTGAGGGCCCAAGATAGACCGCTATAAATCTGTAATGGCATATTCTACAAAAATGGGAATTTGTTAAAATATTTAAGAAATTCTTTACTAAATTCTGAAATAAAAATGATTAACCCAGAAATAGTACTTTCTGAGATTTTTTTGCAGGCGTCTGGATTGAGGGCCCACGTTAGATACTGATTACAGGCATAATTCTACTTTTAGAAATTTTTGGGTATTTGCATTAAGTTTTTACTATTTTTAACTAATTGCCCTGTGAATCTTATTTCGTTCCGGGACAATTTAAAAATTGGGCCCTCAATCCAGATACACACGATATTGACGACTGTAAAGTTTGCAAAATTATAGAGTACAGCGAGCTCGGTGCGGGCGGGGGAAACAGCGCGGGGACCAATTAACCAACCAATCAAGTGAAAAACTAAGTACATAATTTTTCATATAAAAATTTCTAAATTACTCCGTGCGTTGGTTATTGGCAATTGCATACCGAAATTTGAAGATTCAATTTTTTTAGTAAAATTATATTTGCATTTAATTTAACTTTATTTAATTCATTTAGTGGAAAATAAAATACTGTAAATAAACGTTTATAAAAATATATTACTATTTCTTATTTGCTTCATTTTTTTTTGCACGTCGTCGTACAAAAAGTCAGTTTAGTGAAGTTAGTTTCGAATGGTTTTGAATGACAAGAAGACAACTTGACAAAAATTACAGAAATCGATTGCATTTAAATCGCATAGTATATATTTATTTAATTTTTTTTTGATGAACCAGACGCACTTCGGGCTATCAGCTCTTCTTGGTTTATATTCCCCCGGCACGCAACAAGCGCTTTTCATCATCATTCTTAACGCGCACAGCGAAGCGTTGGAACCACGTTGGAACTCCCTGCCTGCGTCTGTGTTCCCGAGCACGTACAACGTACAACCCGACTCTCTTCAAAACCAGAGTAAATAGGCTGCTTTTGGGTAAGCTCGTTACACCGTAGACCTCATCTGTATCCTCGGGCAAGATTGTGGTCAAGAGCAAACCCATTTTTAATAAAAAAGAAAAAAATAAGAATACCGGTATTACGGTATTTTGCCCTTTAATTCCGGTATTGAAATATCGAAAAAATCTGTCCGAGATACCGGAATTACGATATTCCGGAATTCCGGTATGCATGCCCTATACTGTACGTATGTGAAATTGAGGGAACGCTACCCTATATACAATAGTAATCTATGGGGAACACGACGTAGTCTATGTAACAAACGACATTTATTTGCATCCTGTAAATATTTTAACATTTTAACCGACAAAACCTTTATCTTTTAGACTGAATATTCTTTATCTTTAAACAACAATATGAGTAAGCATTTATTTGCACGATTAGGTAGTCTTATTATAATAGTGCTTGTCTGGCGGATAACTTTTAGAGCGTAGGTAGGTTTTGTGTGGAAAATACCTTGTACAGTCGGCCACATAGAGAAGTATACTACCGTACACATAGGACCATCTTCATAGTGGTATATTTTTCTATGTGGGCCACCCTACTTATACACTTATACGTGATATTTTTATTTTATATTGATTTTTATTTTTTTATTTGATAATTTTAGGTTATAGGTTCTTATTAAAGTGCATAGTGTAAGAAATATTTTTTTTATTATTCAGTGGTTACGGAACTTAAAACAAAATGCTTTTAAAGATCGACCCCTAAAAATTGCTACTTTTCTAGTGGTACTTAATTAACTTAAGAATAACGTACTTAACTTAAGACTTAACTTCTTCGCAATGAACAGTTAAAAGTGCCAAAGAAATAACCAAACCTAAAATTGTGATACGTAACAGACAAAAACTTTAACTGTGATAAAACAAAGTGAGTGAGTGTTGCCATAATGCGGAAAAATAGCAACGGGAAAACACCAGAAGAGAAGGAGAAACTCAACCCAAATGGATTGTGAGTATTTAGCTTATTTTGTTCTTTTTTTACATCTCTGCCCATAGAATAGTAAACTCAATTTTTTCTGTGATTTTTTCTTAATTTTCCTATTATGTAAACAATCTTCACAGTACTTTTTGTTGAATTTTGTTGAAAATAAATCAAATATTAGTTCAAACCTAAATATTCTAAAGTAAAACATTTATTAACAACGAAAGTAATTTCCTAAAAAGTCTATTTTAATTTATATTGTTGAAAAATCATAAAAAGACATGGTAAGATTGTTTACATGATAGGACAATTATGAATAAATGGACTTTAGGTACAGACTAGCGTTGCAGGAGTATCGATAGTTTGACTATCGATAGTTGACCTTGAAGAATAGTCACACTATCGATAGGCCTATCGATAGTATCGATAGCCAATAGTTTGCAATAACCAAAACTATCGATACTATTGTATTGCTTTTTTGAAGTGTCAATGGTATCGATACTATCGATAGTATTAAATACACGCGGGCGCAGTCTAGGACAAAAGCTAACTATCTGACGACACGATCATTATCTTCTCTTCTTCTTCTGCGGCTCACTTTGTCCACTGCAGACTCATGTGACTGCAGGTCACATTTATTAATTTAAAATTTTGTTAATTTCTAAATCTGACATTTCATATAAAATTCAATGTATATTCGTCCACATAGATAGTCATTTAATTGTAAGACATATGTTGTAAAGTACGTCTTTGGAGAAAATGCAGCAGTGGAGTTTGTTGCGCCGCCGCCGCCTCTTCTCCACTTGCGCTTTGGAGGCGGTGGTAACCTTAGTATTAAGTAATTTTATGACGTCGACTAACTAAAAAACAAGAATATGACGATTTAAAAGTGCTATTTTAAGCCTATTTAAATTAAAACAATTGATTTTGACTTTGGTCATACATAAGTCTCCTCTAATGCACGCCAATTTGGCGATCTTTTGCAGCCACTACGCTACGGTCATTATACCTACGCCACGAATAATGTCACAAAGTTATTATAAATCGCTTCGTGGTTAGAAAATTACTTCGTATTACCTCGTAATCACCACTAAGCAAACATACATTATGTGTTCAGCAGTTAGCACCTAAGTGACAAATTCATGATGATCGTCACTATTGATCATGTTTGATCTAAAAATGACGATTTTATAGCCTTCGAGCATTATGACTTGACTATATATTTGACTAGTTACGCTCTGGATTTACTCCCTTAGATTTTTGGAATAAATGGACCTGTTGTCGCCGCGACGGGTTCACGAGACGTATCATGCACCAAATTTTATCAAAATTCGTCCAGTAGTTTATGCGTACCTAACACAGTTACCACACGTACCTGCCCAAAGATTTAAATCTTTGTACCTACCAAACAACTGTAATTTAAATCTCAGCAAAACGAATCGAAATCATAGTCTTCAATTTCTTCCTAATGGGGGAAAATAAGTTGGATGTCAACACTCCACCGCCATATCGATGACCACCATAGAACCACCATAGTACCCACTACCCTTTTAACTACTCATGTGATAGTAGCTACCCAATAGATTATCTGTGACAGGAGTGAGCAGCGAAGCGACAATAGAAGATCCGTTATAGATCCTTGCACAAAATAACAAAACTATTACCGTTAGTATTACATTATTACATAATATCTCGATGCTATTACCTAATAGATTTATCTGTAACAGGAGTGGACAGCGACAATAGAAGATCCGTTACAGATCCTTGCACAAAATAACAAAACGAAATCAAAGACGAAATGCCATTTGGCTTTCTCTGCCATTTTCATGTTTCACCCGGACCCGAAATATCGTCAAAACTTGCCATTGTTATTTATACACTACACGGCTGCGACACAACCAGTATATTATCAATAGCAATTAATTAGTGATGTCGATAATGAGTTAGTAGTATTCCATATACAAACATATGATGTGCTTATTTTTGCTTATAAATTGTACAATTGACATATCGCCATTTTGAGACACGTGCTGTAGCACGTGTATACGATATGAGTCGATATGACAATATTATATAGTAGTTCAGTATAAATTCTTGCTTCTTGTAGAACGCGGGAAATGAAAGGTTTTAGTTTCATAGCATTCACACTCTCAGCCTAAAGACGTCCACTGCTGGACAAAGGCCTCCCCCAAGGATTTTATCCATGGGGGGGTTTTGCCGTAATCGCCACGCTTGGCAGGCGGGTTGGCGATCGCAGTGTGATGGCATAGTACGCGTTAAGATGCTGCTGTCCATCCTGCGGTGTTTTAAATCCCTTAGTCGCCTCTTACGACACCAACGGGAAGAGATGGGTTGGTGCTATTCTAGGGCCACACCACAGGCCTCTTCATAGCATAGCATTATTATAGGATAAAATGTTATATGCAAGACGTAAACTTTTTACTTCGAAGTCAGGTATCACTTGCTTCTTACAAAAATATATGTTTGGTTTTTGGGACCCATTCATCGGTCGGTACCTATCTAATTTACGTGTGTGCAAAAACTACTACTTCCACAGGTATATAATACTAATAGTACTATGATTATATGTATAGCCATAGTATATCCCCAATTCCCCTATTCAGCCCCAGAAGCTGCCAGTGGCTAAATTATATCGAACTCGTGTTCGAAATGATAATATTATTATATTCATGTTATCGATATATATTGTGGTATCGATTCACGTGAATTATTATGACGAAAGTCGTGACATTTTGGATTGGAGATAATGATTGTTATGTCACATCACTTCCCTCGTGGTCTTATCACATTCCGTGATGATTTCTATATATTTATCGCTTTCGGGTTCAAATATTGACATGAGTTAGTTTCGTTAGGTCATTTCTTTAGGCATAAAATAAATAAAAGTTCAGCCCAGAAACTGCTCGGGAGCTACGAATCGTTAATTTGTCTTATTTAGCGCCTACACTAAACAAAATAGCAAATACAATGTAATAAAACTTTGCTCGTTATTAATAACAGGCGTTTAGTTAATTTTACATGCCAGTTCTCTAGCCAGTCTGTATATAAATACATATTATTTGTACATAAACAATTTTTTAAAATCTGAATTCATTTTTCCCTTATTTACATCTATTGTGGAACTAAGTTTCAATTTCAAAAGTCTGACGAAGATTGTTGTACCTACTTATGATTTATTTTGCAAGTTATATATTTTTTTTTTATAACATAGGGCGGCAAACAAGCAAGCGGGTCACCTGATGGTAACTGGTCGTTTGAAATGCTACAACAACTTGAAGTTTGTAGCTTGAAGAATACATGATAGGTATTGTTTGTTCTGAAAATTGACGTGAAAAATGTGCAGACGTAATCTATTTTTGATTTTTTTTGTTTTAAGTAATTTTTTTCTGATTTCTCTTAACTGTTTATTTTTATATTAGTCATATGACTGAGATCAACGACTGGAGGGGTGTAGGTAATTGTAACAGTCGGTGAACTTTAAATTGATTATAAATACACATCACATGACTGCGATAGCACGCCAGGAGTGGATAATATGTGGCATAGTACACAAATGTCCTCGAATGTGTACTGTATTATTTTTTATTTTTTTTAACTAGCCTGTAGGTGTTGTGTCCCACTGCTGGGCAAAGGCCTCCCCCTTTTTCTTCCACTCGTCTCTCTCTATTGCAAGTTTTGGCCACTCAGGTAAGAATTTGTCTATGTCGTCCCGCCATCTCCTTCTAGGTCTACCTCGTCCTCTGCGGCCGTCCGGTAACCAGAAGGTAGCCAATCTCGCCCACCTTTACTGTATTTAAATCATAACTAATATTTTAAATGCGAAAGTGAGTATGTTTGATTGTTACCTCTTCACGCTTTATCTACTGAAGCAATCTTCCGGAAATTTCGCATACACATAGCTGGAAGTACGGAGAAGGACATAATAGGGTACCTTTCATCCCGGGAAAAAGCACTGTTCCCGTGGGAAATTCACGCGGGCGAAATATAGTAACTTATATTTTAGTCAAACATATCCCTAGTCCCCAACTCAGGCTGTAGTCTACAGCATAGAAATTTGAATGAAATGTAACACTATAGAAAAGGCATAAACAAGAACTTTTTAGTAATCTGTGGCATAGACGCGTTATTTTGGCTTAGTAGTTCATTCTAGGCACGAAATTGACATAAACGTGCGAAACGTCCTTTTTCAATAAAAATATTTTTTTATTAAAAACGAATGAATTTTAAACTGGTGCGAAGGATTCCCTCTCGAAAATTAGTAGTACGCCTTTCGCACATACCTATTTTTTTATGGAAAAGTTTTAACAAAAGTTACATTCGCGTTACAAAAAGTTACAAAATCATTTCGTTTAGAGTTATTAATTCTTACTTCTAATAAAGGTAAGAAATAAAATGCTTATTTTTATAAAAAGTTATATTGTTACAGTTTTGCTTACACATTACAGGTTTGGGTAACTAAAATCACAGTTATAACAATTTGTAAATCAAATAGAATGGCATCTTTATAATTATGTAACACTTTATTCTTTTTAATTTAAATTTCACGTTTTGATATGAATTATTGACCTTATATTTATGTGAGTGCCATGAAAATGTGGCATATTTTAATATTAATAGTATAATATTTTGTACACAACTGTACCTTGATTTTTTTATTCGCACATTTCGTTAAGTGGGCGAATCGCATACTATTAGTTCTTGAAGAGGTCGGTTCGCACGCGATTAAAATTCATCCGTGCGAAACGCCTACTAAAAAATATTATTATTGAAAGTGGACGTTTCGCACGTTCGGGCGAATTAATTTCGTGCGAATCAACTACTAGACTGTTTCATCAGCTTTGAGTTCAGGCAAAAATTTCTTCTCAAAAACGGCGGCGTCCGTTTTATTATGCTATTTATTTTTTATGTAAAATGAAAATTTGAAACGGGAAAAGGTAAGACTGATGATGACGAAGATTTTTTATTATTTAAATCTAGAGCCTGCGTGCAGAAAGAGCACCAAAAATTTAACAAAATCTAATAATCCCTTTACTAATTTTGGTTAAAAAGTGATATCAAACACTTGGATCACTAACAGTTGAAATTTATTATTATTTACATCGGTCATTGTCCACTCAAACCACTTTCTTTGTTTACGCATTTATATTTATTTTTATCGCTTAATTACTACGAAAATAAACATAATCTTGATGACATAGCTTAAGTTCCTGTTGTTATACTTCTCTGACTTGCCAAAAGAAATAAAAAAACTATTAATAGTTATATTTCCGAGATTAATAGTACATTTGAGATAAGTACCTAGTAGCGTAGCCTGTCCCTTTCACACTCGAGTATTTTTGTTTGTTATTGACGGCGAGGATATAAAGTTCTCCGAAGTGGTAGTTTATTGGTCTGTGTGATTTAAAATAAATGAAATTAAAATAAAATGCATTTAGATATTTCAGGCAACTATGATGACCCACATTAAATATTAGTTGAAACTTAAAACTATGTTAGTAGATACTAGCTAATTTGGACTTGGTCCTCTCCGTTCGTGCCCACATCATCGGACACATTAGTTACCTATATTTATTATTGGTTGGCTAATTAAGTTTTCAGAGGCATTTCTAGACACACAAATAAGGAAAGCAGAGTACCTATTATTATAGATCTAACAGATTATGGTGGTAAACTTCAACAATTTCAAAATTAAACTATACAGGCTGTCCAAATTTGCGTTATTACTAACACCTACAACCCTACCGTGCCTGCGTTATTTCTACGACAATTCGATCAATTCGTACTGCCAAAATTCCCAATTATTTATGTCGAAACAATGCAAGTCGCTTCTAGAAATAACAATCTGTTGCATTTTTTACAACATTTGTAATTGCTAGCCAATGGTTGGTCGGCTGCCCAGACGTTGCGTTATCAAACGGTTTCTCCTTATCTATTAACACGGTTGTCGGTCAGTTAGTTCCGAATTTTAGGTTATGTCTCTCTGATCCAATTGTTCCTATGTTTTTGTTGTGAAGTGTACGTAAACATTGATAAAGATTTGAGTAATTAGCGTGTTTTTTAATTAAATAACATTATACTTTCTAAAGATGCTTTGCCAAATTAAAATTAGCGCGAAGTGAAAGTGGTGTGCATTAGTGAATATTAAATCGTATAAATTGAGTTTATGTTTTAAAAATGCATAATTAAATACACTTGTTTCTGATGTCGGAAATAAAAAATGAAAAAAAAATGGAATTCTTACGATACTGCCGTGCCATGCCAACATTTCTGACATACTTAGTTAAAATCAGTGGCTAAAATAGTTTATCGACAACTTAAGATATATAATATTTGAACCTACCTAGTTTTAAAATTTTCTTTATAATAACAATAAATAAGTAGGTACCTACCTAGTTACTTTAGTGAAAAATATTGTAATACATATGTTACCAAATAGATACAAATTGCCAACAAAATAATAAAAATAGAATTAACTAGGTACTGAGAATACATTAATTTACTCCGCTTGTTTAATGACAAATATCATTAAAATACGTTTAACTATTTAAATAAATATTATCACATCGTTATCCGTTCAGTCGATTGTGAAATATTCCACTAAAGGCAAAGATTCTGTTTTACATAAAAAAAAAAACAAAGTTTCGTCTTTCGCGCTTTGATTTATTAGTGGTTTTAAAACGTTCTCAAAATCAACTTGCCAGTTACAACTTTATTAAGTATTTTTGTAAATAAAAGAGGCATTCTTGCATAAAATAAATAATTGAAAAAAAAAAAAACTTATGCGCGTGCCTAATCGGTCCTATGTTTTTATAATAGCTGAGTAATGGATTGGTTTTTTCTTCTTCGGTGGATTTATATGCCAGTCCGATAAAATTGCTCAAACAGGTTCGACATGTTTTAATTTCATTTTAGTTAGAGACCGCAGTTAAGTTTTAATCGATGTGCCAGATTCAAACATTTTCTCACGTATGACACAAAGTTTTCAACAGCAAACTGTTCGAAAAACTTTTTTTTAAATGAAACAATATGCGTTATTTTGTGCCAGTGCTTACCAAATCGAAATAGTGACGCGACAGGGTGACAGTTTTCTTTTTAAACTGTGAAAATGTGGCCGAATAAAATGCGTATGCGAAAAACATTTTTTCTGGCCAGAGACAAGCACAAGGCCAGTGGCAGTGAGAGTGAACCATTATTGCAAAGTTGCGATAGCGATGAGGATTGGCAAGTGTTGTTGTATTTTTAATTGGTTTAGTTATTATTGCATCGACTTCTTATTGCTACAAAAGTTAATAGCTAAGAATGAGTATACGTAATTTCATTAAAACTAAAAAAAAATTGCGTTCTGTAGGTGTGTGTGTACTAGAATGTGAAGACGTTCTAGTACAGACCGACATCGACAGTACGTGAGTTAGCCGTTTAATTTAACTAGAGTATTATCGTAGGTATTGGTTTTTCAAGACGTCAAAAGATGAGCGTGAACTATATTTTCTTGGAGGAAAATTTTATTTTTTCAGTGCGCTAAGCCTTGTCGATTCGATATAAGTATCAACCTGTCACATATCCATTTCACCAATAACAAGTAACTATTTAGTAATCTGTGCCAATAAGCCCAATATCCCGCTAAGCGTGGCCTTCGAGTCTCATGACCATGACTCTTGGCTCTGTCTTACACGTAAGGGATAAAGACGTGATACTGTATCCTACTAATATTATAAATGCGAAAGTTTGGATGTGAGTTTGTGAATTTGTGAGGATGTTTGATACTCAATCACGCAAAGACTGATTTTGACGAAATTTGGTACACGGGTAGAAAAATACCGGGAATAGCACATAGGGAAATCTTTAACCCGAAATTCCCACGGGAGCGAAGCCCCGAGGCGTGGCTAGTTCGGGACCAGCCAGCTGGTTGGTCCCCCTGGTATAATTGTATATATATGTATGTCGCAGTCGGATTGTATAATCCGCCATATTACATTACGGCTAGCCGTTTTACAAAACAACGCCGTTTTGTAATACGGCGGTTCAACGATTAGCCGGATTGTCACTGCGATACCGGGTGACTATACTTACAAAATAAAACTGTTTAAATGAAAATCTATGTTAATAAGAAAAGGCTATCAGATTTTCTTTTTCTTACGATATTCTTTAGCAACCAAGAATTATTATCATAGTTATACGCCATCGTTGTTATTACGTCAGGCAGCGCCACGAGTGTTAAAAATCTGAACTAAAAACTGTCAAAGTGGCGGCTAATGACTCGCTATATTACATTACGGCTAGCCGTATTGAAGAACGTATGGTGCCGAATACATTTCGGCGGATTTTCATTCAGCCGTATTCAATCCGGCTAATCGTTGATCCGTCGTATTACAAAACGGCGCTGTTTTGTAAAACGGCTAGCCGTAATGTAATACGGTGGATTATACAATCCGACTGCGACATCTATATAACGTGTACATGTCTGTTTGCCTCCAGGACCCAGAGCCGTTCCAGCCAGCAGTTCAACGTAGTCAGGAGGGTGTACCAGCAGGATGCCCTCAACAAAGATGCGGATTACCAAGCGCCAGATAAGCCTTGTAAGTTTCCTTTTCGTTACTATTGTCATTTCTGACAACCTCCGTGGCGCAGTGGTAAAGACCTTGCCTGAACCTGGTGGTCCAGTGTTTGATGACCTGAGTCAAGATGGAAAATGATCGTTTTCAGATTTACCTGGGTCTTGGATGTTTATCTATATATGTATTTGTTATAAAATATAGCATCGTTGAGTTAGTATTCCATAACACAAGTCTCGAACTTTGGGGCTAGCTCAATCTTGATTTGTCCGTACATATTTATTTATTTACTAGCTGTTACCCGCGGCTTCGCCCGCGGCAAAAAAGGATTAATAATTATGCCGCCCCTGTGAAACTGTTGCTTGAGCGCGAGTTAGCACTTTATTCACGATGGAGCAGAGTTGAAAAATAGTCAAAATAGCAAATAGGCAAAAATTACAAATTCATAGGCAAATACCGTTTATACACTCGCATATATATATGTGTGCACGAAATTTAGTAAGGCTGCTTGCGTGCATGTCGTGATTTTCAATCGAAATGGCGCGAAAATATCATTGTTACCGTACAGCGTATAGATAGATATATTGATAAAGATATAAAATAATAAAGAAACGTCTAACAGGTCATAAAAAGTAACCTGAACCTAACTTATTTTCTGCCTTCAAGTCTTTCCGGCCGGTAATAAAAAAAAAAAACCTGAACCTTACTTCTTTTCCGCCCTCAAAGTCTTTCCGGGTGGTCATAAAGTGTAATCTGAACCAAACTTATTTTCTGCCTTCAAGTCTTTCCGGTCAGTAATAAAAAAAAATAACCTGAACCTAACTTCGTTTCCGCCCTCAATGTCTTTTCGGGCGGTCTAAAAAAAAACCTAAACCTAACTACTATTATATGATCTTAGCTTCTTAATATACAAAGTTTAACACTCAAAAAATTTACAATTTCGAAAACATTGTTTATTTTTAGACCAACCGCGAATTGGACATTTTTTGGAACTTTGGACCAATCGCGCCTAAACCGTGTCAGTGATGTCTACAGCGAAGTGCTGGGCGGGGTGGGGTGCGGTATTTGAAATGAGTGCGGGGCGGTGAGTGACCGATATGTACGTTAGTACTACTTACTATTCTGTGGCGTGTGGTGGTATATAAACATTTATAAAAATATTACTTGAAAGAACATTCTTCGCGAAAAAATATTGAAAGAACTTGTCCGCGGTAAAGTGCCATCTCGTGGCAGGCCGTGAGAACTAAAGGCTACTTGCCTTTAATTAAAGCGCCATCTAATGACAAATTAGATGTAATGGAAAAAAAATAGTGTACCTCATACGGCTATGTTGCGCGCCCCGCCTCCGCATGCAATGTACATCACAAACAACTCACTGATGTTCCTTCACACACATCATATATAGAAGTTTGAGCATCGTGCCATTAGTCCGTGCACTGAGCAGCGGTCCGCACACCTCGACGTATCCGGGCATACTGCCGGCCACCCGGTGCAACGGCCCATTTTATATGGAAGTAGTGGGGAGGCTGTCGCAACGTCACTTTGACGTAACGTCATTTTGACATGACGTCTATTTTGTCAAATATTAGATGGCGTTACTATAATTGGTATCCCATGCCCACGGGAACCATTTTTCCGGGATAAAAAGTAGCCTATGTGCTATTCCAGGTCATTATCTACCTCTGTACCAAATTTCATTGAAATCTGTCCAGTAGATTTTGCGTGATTGAGTAACAAACATCCTCACAAACTCACAAACTCACATCCAAACTTTCGCATTTATAATATTAGTATGGATTTCAGCCATAAGAAGCCTATTAGTCAACCAGGGTAATGTAAACGCTTTTGATTTTTTGGTTACCTTCATCAATATTATGAATAATATTTTTTTAATTTATATTAACAAAAAAATATATATCGATGTTATATGATAACTTAGCTATATTTTAATGCAATTACTTAAAGTATTGATCGCTTATAAAGGTCTTTAAACATCTGTTTACAATTACCCATCATTTTTTTTTACTTTTTTGCTTTTTGGGGTAATTGGAAACTCCAAACTAAACTCCGTGTTTTCCTACTTGTCCTATTATGTAAACAATCTTACCATGTCTTTTTATGATTTTACAACAATATAAATTAAAATAGACTCTATAGAAAAATATTTTTGTGGTTAATGAATGTTTTACTTTAGAATGTTTAGGTTTGAACTAATATTTGATTTATTTTCAACAAAATTCAACAAAAAGTACTGTGAAGATTGTTTACATGATAGGACAAGTAAGAAAAAAATACCGGCCAAGTGCGAGTCAAGTTCGCGCACCGAGGGTTCCGTACACAAAAAAGCATCTCACATTATCGCTCTAACTAAAAGACCACCAAGTTTCAAAAACAAACTTAACTTTAAAGTTCGATCACAAGAATTCATACTGCATCGAGCGCAAAAATAAGTTTGTAACACTTTTTTTTTTTACTTCCAACAACATATTTACAACTTTCAGATTTATTCCCGTATAAGTACTGTTAGACCTTACTTTATGCCAAAGTTCATAATTTTTGGTCAACGGGAAGTACCCCATAGGTAATTGCTGTCTAAAATCGCAAAATATGCAAAAATTCGCAACATTTACGGGAACATCTCCTGATCGGGTTTACGTAAAATTTTGATTATTTTTTTTGCTGAAAGGGACAGTGGATTCGAGTATTCGATATTAATTTCAACTTGATAGCTTTAAGCGTTCCTGAGAATAAAAGTTTGACTGACAGACGGACAACAAAGTGATCTTATAAGGGTTCCGTTTTTGCCTTTTGAGGTACGGAACCCTAAAAACGGAGTTTAGACAACTTTTAAAGATAAACAGGCTATTAACTTTTAATCGTAATATGAAAGATTCGTAAGAAGGTATTGTAAACTGCTTGTTTTCTCTCATATTAATGGTATAGAAAAATGTTAGGGGGAATTTTTTTTTCCACTTCCAACAATAGCACATTGCAGCCGCTATGTGGGTTCTTTTTTAACGGCACTTACTTAAGAACACTTTTAATAACGAAACGACGAGACGAGTTCGAGAGATATGAGGTAATAAAGAATCTTACATACATACGAACATACAAGATACGCGCGAAAATTATAACGCTTCCTTTGCGTCTGGTAAAAACAACGTTTACAGGCATGTTGTATGTAGACGCTGCTTGTCTATATGTTTTTCTTATTTCTATAACATCTTTTACTGCATTAGAAATATGCTCTAATGTTTATCTCTCTAATGTACTTGTTTTTTTTTTTCGAACATATATTGGCTTCCTGTACATTTTCTGAAAAACAAAGTGTTTACTTTTACCCACTGCCACCCACTATGCATTTTATATATTTGTTTCCAATTACCCATACCGTTTCCAATTACCCCAAAAGTTGTTTACAATTACCCATGATACAATTTACTGATGGGTAATTGTAAACATTCATTTACCGCGTACCGGTTTACTATAAGTGTTCAAAAGCGATGCAAAAGCAAAGCTATACCTTATATTAATATATCAAAACTATAGGGGTTAACTAAAACTTTCTTAACTAAAATTTTAACGACTTTTTTTCACAACACGCAACGTTAAGTTATTTTTGACGTGTGATGGATTTTGATAGCTAACGCCATAGACAATAGAATAAAGTTGTGTTCCAAATTAAATAACATTATTTTTATTCATATTGCATAATAGTTATGCTCACTGTTTCCAATCACCCCTGTTTAATAATATAATCCCATAATAAATATAAATAAAATAATCCCACTGGACAGACAGCGAGCCTACCGACTTTTCTCTCAAAAATATTTTTCTAATTTTCTTGTATTTTATACTTTCTGGGTAGCCTTTGTGTGTGTAAAATATCTGCACTCCGTATTTAAACCCTCTAAATTCCAAAAGCCCCTTTAGTCGGGATTATCTTGTTTTCGGTTTTTATTTGGTAAGTATTTTCTTTTATAAATCATATCCATTTTCGACTCATTACATTTTTTTAAAAACATTTCAGCAAACTAGCGGAAACAGATATTTATTTGATTTTTCCTTATAATATATAATTTCCTTTTTATTTTTCGTGTGTCCAATTTTTACAAAAGGACATTGTTATTATTTTTTTTTAATTTTCAAAATTATACGCGTGTTGTAACAGTGTTTCTTCATTTTTATTTTCAACGCAAGTTTCATTGCAAAGAATACAGACAGAAAAAAATTCTAAAGAAAATTGTTCTGGCTTATAAAGACCCCTCCTCCCCTCATAATGTTTTTTCTTAGATATCTCTTATACGTACAGACAGACACAGGCCAGTTAGTTTTATTATATGTATTGATTGATGATATTGATATTCGGCGGCGATATGACGGTATCTATCTTGTCTATATTTCATCAATGGAAGTAAAGTAATAAGTAATGATTTCATCTCAGCAGCAACATTTAAAAAACTGCTAAGACGTCAAAAATATCTATAAATAAAATAAATATATACGGACAAATCACACAGATTGAGCTAGCCCCAAAGTAAGTTCGAGACTTGTGTTATGGGATACTAACTCAACGATACTATATTTTATGACAAATACATATATAGATAAACATCCAAGACCCAGGCCAATCTGAAAAAGATCATTTTCCATCTTGACCTCACCGGGGATCGAACCCGGGACCTCCGGTGTGGCAGTCTGGCGTGATAACCGTTAGGCCACGGAGGGCGTCAATAGTGATAATTATGATAGCCTGTGGACCATGCCCCATTGTGTTTTGAAACTATCTTACTCTAAGACACAATCGGGCATGGTCCAGGATATCGTAATTTTCAGGTATATGTATATGGTGGTACGGGAAACAAACCATAGCGAGATTTAAAGTCGTACAGCGCCATCTATTGACAGATGCTTCCAACTGATGTGTATGGGAAATACTTTGTTAAATGATAGATGGCGTCACTATAATTAGTATCCCATGCTCATGGGAAACATATTTTCCGGGATAAAAAGTCGCCTATGTGGCCTAGCCTATTCCATGATTCCAGGTCATTATCTACCTCTGTACCAAATTTCATCGAAACCCGTCTAGTAGATTTTGCGTGATTGAAACGTGAGGCGAAGACATTATATCACTTATACTGTTCTTTGAAACGAGTGACTTCCAACGGCCCCGGCGGGCCTGCCCCGGTGACGGGGCCGGATTTTGCGTTGACGGGGCCGTTGAAAAAAAAAAATTACCAACGGCCCCGGCGTGTTTTTTAAATGGGACGGATAGCATAAAAATTTATAGCATACGCCCCGGTAGTGTTTAAAGGGGGGAGGGGGGGGGGAAATTGTGTATTATTTTGTAGAAATGTTATTAATACTGTTTATATATGATTGTTGGTATTTATATTTTATCAACAATAAAAACTGATTGTTACATACAAACTCTTTTTTTTAAATTACATTTCATATAAGTAATCATTTCTGCAAAATAATACACAATTTACCCCCCCCCCCCCTCCCATCCCTTTATACACTACCGGAGCGTATGCTATAAATTTTTTATGCTATCCGTCCCATTTAAAAACACGCCGGGGCCGTTGGTAGTTTTTTCCAACGGCCCCGTCAATGCAAAATCCGTGCCCGCCGGGGCCGTTGGAAATTTTTTTTCCAACGGCCCCGTCACCGGGGCAGCCTGCCGGGGCCGTTGAAAGTCACTCTTTGAAACTAAAGCCTATTTCTGGAGATAGGCCCGCTCTCACATCCCAAATAATATTATAATGCGAAAGTGAGTTTGTTTGTTTTTATCTTTTCACGCTTTATCTACTGAACCAATCTTCCTGAAATTTCGCATACACATGGGTAGTTAGAAGTACTGAGAAGGACATAGCTTTCATCCCGAGAAAAAGCACTGTCTCCGTGGGAAATGCACGCGGGAGGAGCCGCGTGCAAAAGCTAGTTCTAAATAAAATAAACGGGTAACTCACGAACTGTTCGAAACTATAGTTAGCAACCTCGAACTACGTAAGTGACTAACGAGTTGACAAAATCAAAAAAATCAAAATTTCTTTATTGAAACTATAGGCCTTCAAAGGCTCTTTTTCAAGTCGAACACTAATTATATAATCATAGTGTATTATGTCTCAAAGCTACAAACTACTAGCATTTTGGAACTACTAACTAGAATAGAAGCCTATTTAGGAATTTTATCATAGGTTGTTATATAAGAAAGACTTTGCTGATTTGACTATCAGATTCTCCCATGTTGTATATCATTATGTATCACCACTGACATATACAGATATTTTGTATGTACCTACATCTTTTTTCTAAAATTGAATATAATGTCTTTCAGGGAGCTACATGTGCAGAAATTTGGTTAAGAGTTGCGGCTTTGGCGAGTGCATCGTCAATGCGTTACCAATCACCAGGTGGCTGCCTAGGTACAGCCCCAAGAGATACCTTCTTAGTGACCTGGTGGCGGGAGCTACCACTGCCGTCATGCACATACCACAAGGTAAAGGGATCTTTTTCTGGGATGTTTGAATATCTTTGTTATACTGATACGGTGGTCTGGCAGATAGATAGATCAACTTTATTGCACCATTTACAGAAAGAACATAAAAAGTAGTGACAAAAGAAAATACATAAATGAACGCAAGGCAAGCTTATCTCAAATGCAATTTCTAAATGCAGCGGTGGGGTAAGATACGCTTTACTTTTCTCGTTCGTTTTATTCGGACAGAAATGTAAGAAATAACAAATAGGTGTATGGTAGATAGATAGATCGACACTTCATTGCACCATTTATAGAAAAGATCATGCAAAGTTGTAACAAAAAAGTAAATACACAATTGAGCGGGCTTATCGCAAATGCAATTTCTTCCAGCCAACCTTGGGTGGTAATTAATTATTCAAAAATAAAAAACACGACTGACAACTCCGTGGCCTAATATCACGCCAGACTGCCACACCGGAGGTCCCGGGTTCGATCCCCGGTCAGGTCAAGATGGAAAATGATCTTTTTCAGATTGGCCTGGGTCTTGGATGTTTATCTATATATGTATTTGTCATAAAATATAGTATCGTTGAGTTAGTATCCCATAACACAAGTCCCGAACTTACTTTGGGGCTAACTCAATCGGTGTGATTTGTCCGTATATATTTATTTATTTATTTATAACTTACATAGCCTATGTCACTCGGAGGAATGCAAGGAATCTAACAATACCTCTCACATCAAAATCTGTTCAGCCGTTCAGGACTTATGGTGGAATAAAGAAACTTACATACATACATACATACATGAACCCTGAAAACATAACACTCCTTTTTTGGTCAGTCGTGTAAAAACAGAACTTCAAAATTTAATCACGTGACGTTGAAAAGTTTGATAAACAGTTAAACCATTGCCCATTGTCAAAGAAAAATGCCATTTTAGAATAAGACAATTGACAGATTAACCCCTTTTTCAGGAATGGCGTACGCGTTGCTGGCTGAAGTCCCTCCCATCGTGGGGCTATACATGGCCTTCTTTCCTGTACTTGTGTACGTGATATTTGGTACTTCGCCCCATGTGTCCATGGGGACCTTTGCGGTGGCATGTCTTATGGCAGGAAAGGTATCATTTTTATCAACTTTACCTTCTTGCCGATAATCCTACTTCAATGATTGATATATATAAGTATCTATCAAAATACCTATATGTATAATAAAAAGTTTCAAAGAAATATTTTTGTATCTTCTTTGAATCTTTAGAGAAAATGGCTGATCTACGTGACAATTTTGTCCTCAGGTAGTGTCGCAACATGCCACGATGCACTCGGCTTTAACAACGACGAATGGCTCATTAATAGAAGGTTAGTAAACTATTTTCAACCGACTTCCCAAAAAGGAGGAGGTTATATGTTTCGATGTATGTATGTTTTTTTATGTATGTTCGCCGATTTCTCCGCCTACAGTGGACTGATTTCCGAAATTGTTTTTTTATTCGTAATGATATATACCCAAGTTGGTCCCATTTTAACCACGTCAGAATCTGTTCGGTAATTTTAAAGATACCTAACAAAATATAAAAATACCAACATTGCATTATAGAGCAAAAGCCCGCGATAGCATGCCCTTCCTTATTTTATTAAAACTAAAGATTTTCTGTGTATGTTCCATACATTTAGTGACTATAAAAGTTGGATCATGATTACTTAGGCAGATTATTTGTAGCAATAACATTTAAAGTGGTAACTCAATTTCCTTAAAGTAAAGATTTTTAAAGATTTTATTCCTAATAATATAAGAAATCACGCCAACCATTATCAGGCAATTGGTGCAGATATAAACCCCTGCTAGACATTGTAACTTTACTAAATTATTTGTTTTATTATAAAAGCTGAATTGGTTATTTATAAAAGCTGAATTTTTGTTTTATTATAAAAGCTGAATTTAATATGTATTACTTTGGAAGGCCCCACCCAAGGGTGCTTTTTATACCTATAAAAATCATCCTTGCTATCCATATTACCTGCATAAGCAACTAAGATCCAAACTTCATACCTAGTCGCTAATATTTTTTACTCGTATATACCACGCAGAGAAATATTCAGCATTTTTAAAATAAGGAAGGTTTGGTCGTCGCGTGCTCACGGTCTATTTATGTGCCAAAAATAATAGACAATTTGACATGTTCTGACATTTCAAATCAAACTGACATAAAAAGTTTCGAATTCTTAATTCTTTATTTTCGGCCACCAGTGAAAGAAAAGTTTAAGTTTTTATTAAAGAAAATGAAAAGGTGTAGAAGCACTAAAAATGATAAAATAAAACTTTTTTCCAAAAATGTATTAGCATGCTACCTACTGAATGAGGTGAAGTCGGTGCCAAATTTAATATTAAATAATATAAATTAACATTAGAATCATGTAGGTACATATACAAAATGCCTAGCTAAACAATTACATAGTCCTGCACTTGGCACCGACTTCACCTCATTCAGTAGGTAGCATGCTAATACATTTTTCTTTATTGTTATTTCATGATTTTAAGTTTTATTATGGAAGTCGGTTCACTTTTTTGGAAAAAAGTTTTATTTAATACCTACTTAACACATCAATAGACTGTACACCGTTTCAGGTTACACTAACTAAGTTTACAGAGAATTTTGACTCGATTGGGTTTAACGAAGAGGTTTTTCCATATCACTTGAACGTGTATGTGAGAAAAGGAGAGCTTATGCGGCGTTAATGCCACTTCTTTTGACTAATTCATTTTAAATTCTGTGATAAATTTTGATGAATACCTGTGAAAAAACCCTCAACCATATCCTCGTTTTAAATGACAAGCATTGCCATCTTCAGGTCGGAAACTTATAAAATCACCCTGATAGCTTGTATTATTTGGTTGCAGAACTAGACGCAGTGATAGCTACTTCAAGCCCAGTGGAGTACACCCCGTTGCAAGTGCTCAGTATAGTCACTATATCTGTGGGGATATTTCAGGTATGTTACCGAAAATATTCAAAATCATATCCTACTTCAATCTGAATAAAAATCAGTTATAAGACTATTAGTTGCATAAAGGTCCTATAAAGGTTTTTATTGCAACTGTTTGTTATAACAAAGCCACTTTAGTAGGAGTCCTAAAGACGTATGATTTATTTATTGGAGTCAGACGTTACTAGAAAGTTATCAATACTTTGTTCCATTCCATATTACTTTATTTCCGCCACCCGACCCAATCCAACAACTTACAGCTGCTGCTATAGCAGTAATAACAATAAAACTTTTTTAGTGTCTTGCCGGTTGTCTACCAAAGGTTTAACTTCAATCAAGGTAGCATTTTCGTTAAAGTATAAAGGTCAGTTAATTTATATTTCTTCCAAGTAGCAAGGATATTCTTTACAACCCTGCCATTTAATTTGATGTAAAATAATAATTTCTTAAGATGTCAAAATTACAAAGTGTTAAAAGAAATGAATATCGCCAGATGTTAATGTGGACGCTCCGCCTCGGCGCCGTGTCGACGCTGCTCTCAGAGCCTCTCGTGTCGGGCTTCACGACGGCCGCGTCCTTCCACGTGCTGGCGTCGCAGCTCAAAGACCTGCTTGGAGTCAAGCTGCCTAAGACTTCTGGAAATTATAAGATCGTAAAGGTATGTTTACAGGGTGACATTTCATCTACCAGCTAAATTTTAGCAGCTTGTTTAGATGATGAAACTGAAGTTTCAAATGAAATGTATGACAAAATGTGACAGTTTTTTCTGTATAATACTAAATTCGATCAACTAATCAGCCAACTACCCCCCTGTATATTTATCACTTCTAAGATAGTATAACTTCTGTCGGAACAGCTAGTACAAAATAAATATACCACTCTTATACGGCTCTTGTCCGGATTCCAAAGTTATTCTTTGAATTATCTTGATGCTCACCTTTTTAAAATTTTAGTTTTTTGATTTCAGACTGTGATACATATTTGCCAGAACTTGCCAAACACGAATCTGGCTGCAATTGTGATCTCCTTCATTGCCTGCCTCATTATAGCCCTCAACAACGAGCTACTAAAGGTAAGTTAGCAAATAAATAGTTAATAGCTGTTGTATAATGCTTCTAGCATGTCCTTAGCAAAACTTATGCTAGTCCTTGACCTTCATAAGTTTAAGAGGAAGCATAAAATATAGTAAAACTGAGTACAAAGTAAGTTCTTAGCAAGTCCTCCTCTTGTGCTTTTACTTTTGTGTTTTGTACAATAAAATCTGAATAAAAACAAACAAATAAAATAATATTATTTTATACACACTAAGATTTCTGGTAAATATATTTCAGGTAAACAATTATTGAATATAACAACCACAATACTAATTTTATCTACTTAGCAGTCCCCAGCTTCACTCGGGAGGTACTTACAAACATAAATTGTAGCCTATGTCACTCAGGTATAATGTAGCTTTCTATTAGTGAAGAATTTTTGAAATAAGTTCAGTCGTTCCGAAGATTACCCCTACAAACAAACTCACAAACTTCCTCTTTATTATATATGTCCGTATGAATTGAGGAGCCACATCAGATTTAAGAAAAAGTCTTATCACCCTATTTAGTAGGAATAAAAATAATTTTGTAGAAAAAATTCTGGAATTTGTAGTTAAATGTATCCAAAGTTATATTAATGTAAAAGTGGCTCCTCAGTTCAAATGTCTGAATTGAGGAGCCACCTGAAACACGGAAAGTATTTAATTAATATAATTGACAATTTTGTATCTTTTAGTAGTAATTGTGTATAGTACCAAATACTATATAAACTCTAGCGAGTTAATACGCACAGCTCTTGACATTTCCCATACATTGGTTTGGCAACTAGCCATCTGGTGGCAGGAGGTGACCTAACACAGTTTATTTGCACTTTAACATGTTATATGTTGGTCCTTTAATATTTAAAAAATACAACTATGTTATATATGTGTAATTCCATTTAAATTTGTGAAATACACTGTGTTACAACAAAATAAATTCGCAAAATTTAACAGTTTCATCAAACAACCGCTTCGTCCAGGAAGAGGCGCTAGTGTCGCATAAGTTGCCAATTTCTAGCCGGAGCTGCGCGTATTAACTCGCTAGAGTTTATATAGTATTTGATAGTACTTCTAAAAAATGTGATTTCAGTATTGTTGATATTTAATAAATATACAATACTTTTAAATGTGGCTCCTCAATCTATATACTATACATGTGAATTTCCATGAAAGAAATGGTTAATCTTTTTTTCCACTGCATCAACATTTAGTAGTAAGCATGTTTGAATTTGTAGCACATGGACAAGCCAGTTAATTGGACGAATCTAATAAATAAATGCATTTTATTTGGCTCCTCAATCCTGATATTTTGCCAATAAATAATGTTTTGTTCTTACCAGAGATCACAACGAAATCAAAAACCAAAGATACCTGCATTTAGTATAAATGTCTACTAAATATCTAGTTAGGTATAGATTAAAAATATACATCGGTAGCTGAAAAAAACCTTTTTTAATATTCCATAAGAATCTGCTATTAAGGGTGGCCATGTTATGGGAATGAAACCAGGATAATTAAACGCCATTTTTTCTTAATTATCCTATTATGTAAACAATCTTCACAGTACTTTTTGTTGAATTTTGTTGAAATTAAATAAAATATTAGTTTAAACCTAAACATTCTAAAGTAAAACATTTATTAACCACAAAAGTAATTAGTAATTTTCTAAAAAGTCTATTTTAATTTATATTGTTGCAAAATCATAAAAGACATGGTAAGATTGTTTACATAATAGGACAATTATGAATAAATGGACTTTAGTTCTTTTTTTTTTATTATACCTAATTTTTATATAACAAATTAAAAATATTTCTGAATATAGATTTTTCTCTTATGAGCATTGTAGTATTTAATAGTCAATTTCGACGTAAGTTAAAGAATGAATTACTATTGGTTTGTTAATATTATTTCAAAAACTTAGTCAATTTATAAAAAGTACTAAGCGTCATTTAAAAGATCGCTTAAAGTTTGCCTTAGGTCAAAGGTAAGTTATAAGTTTTACAAACAAATGGATTTACCAGAGGAATTTGAAGTTTAAAATGACATATTAACTTCCCGGGGGCTTCTTCATTATTTGCAATTACCGTCCTATATAAAAACGATAAAATAATAGATTTGGTGTGTGTTTTTAAGAGCTAAGAAATAAAAATATATGTTATGTAATAATTCATGGACACCCTTCAAGAAAAATTGTTCGGAAATAAAATAATAGCCAATAACTCCGTAAATATATACTTTTGTTACGGCCAGTTTATACGTATATATAGTATAATTTTATACTAAATGGAAACCTTTTTTGTTTCAAATTTAATCACAAGAATAAGATGATTAGGCACAAATAAATTTAGCTAAATATTTTAATTGAGGAGCCAGTTACAATATAAGATATCTTCCAAACCACTCATTTTGAGTAACTTACTCTTGTCCTACAATTCTTATGTACTTACTACTAAATGATGAAGAAATCTGGCTTTAACTGAGCTACTGCTTCTTTAAGAATGACGAGACGTATGTATGGTCTGAGGAGCCACACATATAATGTAATGGTAACTTTTTTAATTTTAATACTATCTAACTCAAATTTCATTTTCAAACTGCTCTCAAATGCTACAAAATCATACCAAATAATAAAAAATATTCATCTATGATGTATCCAGATACGACATGGCTCCTCAGTTCAAACATTTGGTCTGAGGAGCCATCTTTATGTTCATGTAACTTTTGAACTATTATACTACAAAATCGAAGATCGCGCCTACAATACTTTTAAATGTACTACTAAATAATTATAGTGATTCCGTTAAGATACGAAAAATGGCTCCTCAATTCATACGGACATGTTTTATATTAGTACTAGCCTGTGCCCGCAAATTCGTCTGCGCATATCCCAGGTTCCAAACGGCGTATCAAGATGAAACTTACGCCAGATTTTTAGTTAGACCTTCTATAATACAACAGTGAAAACCGCATCAAATTTAGTTCAGTAGTTTTTGCGTGTTGCGTACAAACATACAGACAGAAAGATCGACAGACAGACAATTATTTCCAAAAAATGGTTTTGTCTTCTATTGGCCTATGAAGACCCCCTCATTATTTTTTAAGTTTTCTATGTACAGACACAGACTAGTTACAGTTTTATTATATGTATTGATGATGAAGTATGATTAATATTCCAGCCGTGGGTGAGCAAGCGCAGCCGGGTGCCGGTGCCCATAGAGTTGATAGCGATCGTGGTCGGCACGCTCGTGTCGCAGCTCGCGGGGCTCGGCGCGCTCTACGGGATCAGCATGGTGGGGAACATTCCTACTGGGTGAGTTTATATTACCGTTAGCCAATCTCGAGGGCAATATGCACAGAAATCCGTAAAAATATAGGGGCATAGATGGGGTATCTCCATGTTGGTCTGGAAGCTAATCAAAAATATAGAATACTAGCTGTTGCCCGCGGCTTGGGCCGCGTGAATTTCCCATGGGAACAGTGCTTTTTCCCAGACTGTACCTTATATCCTTCTCAGTATTTCTAAATATATGTATGCGAAATTTCAGGAAAATTGGTTTATTAGATAAAGCGTGAAGAGGTAACTAACAAACAAATTCATTTTCGCATTTATAATAGGATAGGTATATGATCTTTCCATTTATTAAAAAATATGTTAAAAAATCACTCCTTATCAAATACCCTATATTAAGTAGTTAGGATGCCAGCTGCTTCTCTTCCCGCATAGACTGTAAAAGTCAATCACGGGAATGGGTTTTAAACTGGGGATTCTTATCACAGGCGATGAGCTAGCTACCTGGCTCTATTTCTGAATCTCCATTTCACCAATAAGCTTACTATTCAGCTAAGTGTTACGACTCTTGGCTCTGTCTATCCCGTAAGGGATAAAAACGTATTTGTATCTAAAATAATAATAAAACACAGAAAATAAACATACCCAGTTCTAAATACAATGTCACTTCTTGTAGCGGTGTATCAATTTTACATCTTTGTACGCACTCCGTCGAACATTCATCTACGCCCAAAATCTCAATATAGTGAGGGTACTTAGCTTATTGCGTGTGTTTAGTGTACTTTGCTTATATTCTCGGCCTTAGTATAGTGTTTGTGTTCTCATTTATAAGTGGAATGTTAATTTCTTTATGAGAATAAATATTTTAAACATAAAATATCTTCTCCAGGCTACCAGTCCCGCAAGTACCACCGATGGAACTGTTCCCGGAGATCGCAGTGGACGCGTTCACTATCACGATGGTGACGTACACCATCTCAATGTCAATGGCCCTCATCTTCGCTGCCAAGGAGAAGTACGAGATCGACGCTAACCAGGAACTGTTAGCTTTGGTGAGTTACTCTTCTAACTCGCTTATATGACTATTGTTCAGCCATTCTCTTTTTTAACAACTTTTAAAGATATATGTGTGTTTTTATAGATATATATTATTTAAATGTTAGAAGATGAATACCCAGTGCCGAGAAAAACTTAATTTAAGTTTATAGTGTACTGTAAATATGTAATGTTGTTTTTTATTGTTAAATAAATAAATAAAAAAAAAAAAAAACACAAGCTGCGTAATAGCTATTATGGAGCTTACTTTTTTTTTTATTTCATAGTTTATGCGTAATTTGAGAATAATGTTATTGTTCTGTTTTAAGTTATTTTAATGTTTGATTTTATTGCAGGGTGCCAGTAATGTGTTCGGTTCGTTCTTTACCTGCGCTCCTCTCTGCGCCAGTCTTTCAAGATCGTACATACAATATCAAGTAGGTTTTATCGTTTTATATGATAAAAACATGTTTCTAATATAATAGACACACACACTATTAATTTGATAAAAACATGTTTATCTACTTCTTCTTTCTTATTGAGTGTGTACACCTAACACTGGTGTCAGATTTTATTCAAGTCGCCTAAAGGCATCTGACGTGACTTTTACGACTACCGCCATTTAGTGGCAGTAGCCGTATACACACTAGTGAACTAAATAGTCAACCAATGTGCAGGTTTCCTCACAAAGTTTTTCTTCACCGGAAGCAGGTGGTGGTCTATGTCTATGAGAAAACTACCATACATGAGTCAGATTGGTCTATAAACTCATGCAACACAGCTAGGATTTTAACTCGGGTCCTGCCCAACCTCAATCGGGTGTCATTACCACTTGGCCAACACCGCTACACTATTGTTGTTGTTTATCTATTTTATGATTCTTCTTGACCACAGGCAGGCGCAAAAACCGGCGTAACATCACTAGTCAGTGCGTTACTTATCCTATGTGTCCTGCTGTGGATCGGACCTTTCTTCGAAGATCTACCGCGATGTGTGCTAGCTAGTATTATAGTAGTGTCTCTTAAAGGCATGTTCATGCAAGTCACAGACCTGCCCAAGTAAGTATCACCTTTAATAAAATAAACATAAGAGCAATTAACTACTCTATTAGTCTAATAGTTACCTTATCCAATAGTCTAATTAGAAAAGCTGTGTAATTATAATCAGAACGCTCTTAGTATTTGCTACCTTTATACGACCTTAGGCATTAAGTAGGTCATAAAAAGACACTCCGACCCTGCTTCTCACGGGTAACTATTGTTTTTATAAGCCATTTGGAAGTAATCATCTAAATGGTTGAGAAAATCGCATTAAAATCATTGTCGTAATTTAAGATAACTAGGCGTACAGACGAAGAAGAAGAAGAAGGCGTACAGACACGGAAAGCGACTTTATTTTATACTTATATTGTTATTAATTGATTTCAGATTTTGGAAGCTAAGCAAATTGGACGCCGTGGTGTGGCTGGTGACTTTCATCGTGACTGCATTCGTTAATATCGACATCGGGTCTGTATTCTACTTGAAATATATATGTCGTGGGCCAATCGATTTATTGGCCAGATCACGTTGTGGCTGGCCGCTTCTTGAAACGCCGGTACTTCGTGATTTGGCCGGCCCAGCCATATCAAGATGTACCCAATCAAAAGTTGGCCAGATCGCTTTTAGTGAAGATAATACTTACTTACTTACTCCGCTGGCTCAGTGACCCCAAAGTGGATCTTGGCCTCCGATACCAGAGAGCGCCATAGACTCCTATTCTGCGCGGTGGCTTGTCAGTTGACCGCTCCCAGCTCACGAATAATAATGAAAGTAAATCGAAAAGTGCATTCAAAGACACTTATAATGCTCGCCTACTCAAATTATATAAGAGTCATAACCTTGGACACCCTACACAAACGACAAATCGTCAAACGTTGATCGTCGAACGATATGGCCGGTGTAGAATGGCCAGATCATGATGATCGTGCCTGCGTGTCTCGATGTGCCCGGTCATATCACAATCTGGCCAATACAACGATCGGGCGACGACATATACATGATGATATAAACCTACTTTACTCAATGGCATTAATAAAGTTACGTTATTCTCAAAGCTACAAAGGCTGTTTTTTTTAATGTAAATGTATTTTGTCCGTCAGGTTGGCAGCAGGTCTGGTGGCGAGCGTAGGAGCCCTATTCTGTCGGTCGCAGAAGCCCTACACGTGTCTCTTGGGCAGAGTTCTCAACACTGACCTCTACCTCGACACCAAGCGGTACCGCGCGGTGAGTCAAGACAAATTTTTAATCAAAATAAAATTTATATTACAAGCTTTTTAACTTTTCTTGTTAGTTGTTAGTATGTCCGGGTTAAATTGTGCAAACTATATTAGAACTACTTTTACTTGTACTAAGTACATAGTGTAATGAAACCATTGCTTGTTGCTCTCAGGAAGTGGTATACTCGCTCTTTCCCGTTTTTAATACTCAAACTATACAAACACTTTTGAGTTGAGTTATTCAAATCATGAGAAAGACAAGTATGGATAAAAATACATAGTCAAAAATATAGTTAAAAACTGGGAGAATACATATTTATTGACATTTTTTAAAACTATGTTTGACAATAAAAACTTTACAAACGATTAATCACTTTTTTCTCCACTTTCTTCTTTGGACCATTTAAAAGACAATTTGTGTATTTCAAATCATATACGTTATTTAGCATTAGCATTTTGTTCAATAATATTTTCACTATTATTATTGCTTTAATTTCAATATACTACAGCCTTATTTTCTTATAAGCGCTTACAAGTATAAAAGTCGTATAGTCCAAGTTGTAGTCGTATAATGTCTGTATAAGACTCTTACACATTTTTCGTCACATTAACTGATCATTTCTGTTATCAGACACGATAATACCTCTACTTATAAGGTCCATTTCACAGTCTTCATAAATACATAACACTAAGAATTGTATAGAAGTCATTAATATTATATTGAACACTATAAATATTAACCATTTGAGTAATCCAAAGAAACATATGTCGAAATCTGTTGTGTAGGCATATCGATTTGTGTTTAGTAACCTCATCGTTTTCGGTTTAGTGGTCTTTTAGGAAAAAATCTTCATAAAATCCTTGATTTTAGATTTTTTATGCTAGTTGAAATATCTATTCTATATGATCATATTAGTTAGATGCTTCGCGATATTTTTCACTTAAAATTTTAAAATCATATTTTTATAATTTACTTACAGACGATTTGCAAAAAATGTCTGACATTTCATTTGTGATTAATGAAATGAATTTGACAGTAACTTTTTTCAGTTTTCTACTTTATGGCAGACTTAAAAACATGGAAGTAATAAGTACTTTCTACAAAGTACTTATTACTTCCATGCTTAAAAATAGTTTAGAGCATAGATTCAGAGATTAAAGGCACCTAACTATCTAGAAAGATTAGATGTATATTTGAACGAGCAGAAAATGACCGGGAAAGCTAGCCTTTTACGTGCCTTTTACTACCGCCGTGGCCCCATCGGACCTGCGCGCACTTTTTTTTATAAAAGATGGGTTTTCTCTTGACCACAATATTCTTCGATGACAGAGATGAGGTCTACGATGTAGCGAGCTTACCCAGAAGCAGCCTATTCACTCTGGTTTTGAAGAGTCAGGTTCAGGTTGTATGTGCTCGGGAACACAGACACAGGCAGGGCACTTGAGTGCGCTCGCAGTTAAATCAACTATACTGGAGGAAAGTTACATTCAGAGCCCTATCCTATTTGATAACGGATAGCAGTTGTTTAAATTTTTTTTATATTTACTATTTTCTTTTTTTTTATAACAGGCTGAGGAGCTTCCAGGCATAAAGATATTCCATTACTGCGGTGGGCTGAACTTCGCGACAAAGAATCTATTCCGGGAGACTTTGTTCAGGAAGATCGGATACCAGCGGATGGCTGAGGTCCAGACTGACGAGGACAACAACCTGGCCAAGAGCGAGTCGTCCGAGTGGGAGCCCAGTAGGAATATAGTAAGTCCTTATTTCATGTACACAGTGACCCCTTCAGACTTCCTGTACCCTTGACCTTCGTAGTATGGTGAAAACATATCATGTTTATATATTACTAGCTTTTGGCCACGGCTTTGCCCGCGTGAATTTCCCACGGGAACAGTGCTTTTTCCCGGGATGAAATGTACCCTATGTCCTTCTGAGTAGGTACTTCTATGTGTACGTGAAATTTCAGAAAGATTGGCTCAGTAGATAAAGCGTGAAGAGGTAACACACAAATAAATAAACAAACCAACTCACTTTCGCATTTATAATATTAGTTAGAATATCGTATGCGATAATAGCGGTTAAGCAACTTCTGCAATGGTCAATCACGGGATGGGTGACCGAAAATTGACTCCTATAAAAGTGACGTCACCGTTGAGTATTACTGTCAAACAAGTCAAAATAAATTTTTGTCTTTGTGTACAAGTTACATAAGCCATGAAAGTAATAAGTACTTTGTACAACGTACTTATTGCTTCCATGACATAATCAGAGAGCTCATAATATTGTTTTTGGTTGTACAAAGTACTTATTACTTCCATGACATAATCAGAGAGCTCATAATATTGTTTTTGACATTTAGAAAAAAGTATTTTATTTGAGCATGGAAAAAATTCAGACTTGTTATTAGTTCGATGAATTTGACTTGCTGACATCCATAGAACTACAAGTCTGATCGAAGTTCTTATTTTTTTCATGTTGTCATCTACATTACTTATTACCAGGTGAAATGCGTGATCATCGACGCGACAGCGCTGTCGTACGTGTGGACGCTCCGGGCAGAGCCTGGTGGCCGTGCAGAAGGAGCTGGTGGCCAGCAACGTGATCACCGTGCTGCTCGCGGGGGCCAACTGTATGTACACACACACACACACACACACGACACCACTGTCGTACGTGGACGCTCCGGGCATCAAGAGCCTGGTGGCCGTGCAGAAGGAGCTGGTGGCCAGCAACATCACCGTGCTGCTCGCGGGGGCCAACGGTATGTACACACACACACACACACACACACACCACTGTCGTACGTGGACGCTCCGGGCATCAAGAGCCTGGTGGCCGTGCAGAAGGAGCTGGTGGCCAGCAACATCACCGTGCTGCTCGCGGGGGCCAACGGTATGTACACACACACACACACACACACACACCACTGTCGTACGTGGACGCTCCGGGCATCAAGAGCCTGGTGGCCGTGCAGAAGGAGCTGGTGGCCAGCAACATCACCGTGCTGCTCGCGGGGGCCAACGGTATGTACACACACACACACACACACACACACACCACTGTCGTACGTGGACGCTCCGGGCATCAAGAGCCTGGTGGCCGTGCAGAAGGAGCTGGTGGCCAGCAACATCACCGTGCTGCTCGCGGGGGCCAACGGTATGTACACACACACACACACACACACACACCACTGTCGTACGTGGACGCTCCGGGCATCAAGAGCCTGGTGGCCGTGCAGAAGGAGCTGGTGGCCAGCAACATCACCGTGCTGCTCGCGGGGGCCAACGGTATGTACACACACACACACACACACACACACCACTGTCGTACGTGGACGCTCCGGGCATCAAGAGCCTGGTGGCCGTGCAGAAGGAGCTGGTGGCCAGCAACATCACCGTGCTGCTCGCGGGGGCCAACGGTATGTACACACACACACACACACACACACACCACTGTCGTACGTGGACGCTCCGGGCATCAAGAGCCTGGTGGCCGTGCAGAAGGAGCTGGTGGCCAGCAACATCACCGTGCTGCTCGCGGGGGCCAACGGTATGTACACACACACACACACACACACACACCACTGTCGTACGTGGACGCTCCGGGCATCAAGAGCCTGGTGGCCGTGCAGAAGGAGCTGGTGGCCAGCAACATCACCGTGCTGCTCGCGGGGGCCAACGGTATGTACACACACACACACACACACACACACCACTGTCGTACGTGGACGCTCCGGGCATCAAGAGCCTGGTGGCCGTGCAGAAGGAGCTGGTGGCCAGCAACATCACCGTGCTGCTCGCGGGGGCCAACGGTATGTACACACACACACACACACACACACACCACTGTCGTACGTGGACGCTCCGGGCATCAAGAGCCTGGTGGCCGTGCAGAAGGAGCTGGTGGCCAGCAACATCACCGTGCTGCTCGCGGGGGCCAACGGTATGTACACACACACACACACACACACACACCACTGTCGTACGTGGACGCTCCGGGCATCAAGAGCCTGGTGGCCGTGCAGAAGGAGCTGGTGGCCAGCAACATCACCGTGCTGCTCGCGGGGGCCAACGGTATGTACACACACACACACACACACACACCACTGTCGTACGTGGACGCTCCGGGCATCAAGAGCCTGGTGGCCGTGCAGAAGGAGCTGGTGGCCAGCAACATCACCGTGCTGCTCGCGGGGGCCAACGGTATGTACACACACACACACACACACACACACCACTGTCGTACGTGGACGCTCCGGGCATCAAGAGCCTGGTGGCCGTGCAGAAGGAGCTGGTGGCCAGCAACATCACCGTGCTGCTCGCGGGGGCCAACGGTATGTACACACACACACACACACACACACACCACTGTCGTACGTGGACGCTCCGGGCATCAAGAGCCTGGTGGCCGTGCAGAAGGAGCTGGTGGCCAGCAACATCACCGTGCTGCTCGCGGGGGCCAACGGTATGTACACACACACACACACACACACACCACTGTCGTACGTGGACGCTCCGGGCATCAAGAGCCTGGTGGCCGTGCAGAAGGAGCTGGTGGCCAGCAACATCACCGTGCTGCTCGCGGGGGCCAACGGTATGTACACACACACACACACACACACACCACTGTCGTACGTGGACGCTCCGGGCATCAAGAGCCTGGTGGCCGTGCAGAAGGAGCTGGTGGCCAGCAACATCACCGTGCTGCTCGCGGGGGCCAACGGTATGTAAACTTCCCATCACGTGAAAAGGCCGCTGGTAGGGTGAGGTGGGGGTGAAACTTGCGCATGGGTACGACTGACGAACCAATCGCGCGCGCCGGATGAGACCCGCCCGACCCCCGCTCACCGCATAGACCTATATATCGCCTACTGCGCAGCTTAACCTCCAGCGTCTTTTTACGTGACGGCAACTATACACACACTCACACCACAGGCATTGACGTATTATAAACAAATAGACGACCAGTGCCGCAAAACTCCTGTGGGGTAAGCACGAATATTTGCGAGTAAAGTCAGTTTTTTCATAATTGTCCTATTATGTATACAATCTTACCAAGTCTTTATATGATTTTACAACAATATAAATTAAAATAGACTTTTTAGGAAATTACTTTCGTGGTTAATAAATGTTTTACTTTAGAATGTTTAGGTTTGAACTAATATTTGATTTATTTTCAACAAAATTCACAAAAAAATACTGTTAAGATTGTTTACATAATATTGGGAAATTTTAGGCAGCAGCGGGTGGGGAGAGTCACACTCCCTCCGCCCGCAGGAGCCCTGTCGGAAAGACATCAAAATATGTATATTTTTTTTTCAGGTCCCGTCCTAGAAATGATAGACAAATACAACTCTTTAGAATCCGATCGACTACAACTGGACACATTTCCGACGGTTCACGACGCTGTAGTATACTACAAAGTGTTGGAGTCTAAACGACAGAAGACGACGACGTCTATAAGTATAGCATGACGATATGTGACGTACGTTGAAAACTATTGGTTAGCGACGCTGATGAGAATTATGTGCTAAAATTAAAAATAGGGAAAAAAAAGTTTTTTTTATATCTATGGCTGTAAATGTGAACATTTAAGTATCTGTACTTAAGTACATATTTAAAAATATAAGTCTTGATCTTGACTCTTATCGCTAGAGCCAGTTTTGTGAACTAAACAGAAATTAACTTTATGTTGTGTGTCCCAAAATAGATTCACTGGGCATGATCATACTTTTTTTATTATGTTGAATCATTATAATCGATTAAAAACATAAATGATGCGAAATATTTTTGCCAATATTTTTTGTTAAATAATATCGAACAGAATGTTATTTTTTATATTATTACTTGGTTAGTGAATCGTTTTAAATCTTAATATTAGTCTGATGAAACAGGGATATCCGGTTATACTTTTTATTTATTTTTATATTGTTTATATTTTATACATAAATCACCCTGTAAAGTCCATTTATTCCTAATTGTCCTACATTGTAAACAATCTTACCATGTCTTTTTATGATTTTACGACAATATAAATTAAAATAGACTTTCTAGGAAATTACTTTCGTGATTAATTAACGTTTTACTTTAGAATGTTAAGGTTTGAACTAATATTTATTTTCAACAAAATTCAACTTAAAGTACTGTGAAGATTGTTTACATAATAGGACAATTAAGAAAAAATGGAGTTTACCTATATGTATATAAATTATATTTTATTTGAAATTGTATATTTGACTAAAACTTGCACTTCACTGTATATATTCCAAATATATAGCATTTAAATAATTATAATGCTAAAGTTACAGAATTAAAAAGGATTACGAATGTTTTTATGGTGATAATTAATGAACATAGAAATGAAATGAAATTTATAGTTTTCAAAATACTTGATCACAATTTGATTTGTGACCATAAAATAATTTTAATTTAATAGAAATTATTGATTGAGGTTCATATATAATTGTTATTGGAATATTACTGTTATTGACCTCCACTCCAGTGGTAAAAACATAAATGTAGATTATATTCCTAAGAGATCAAAGACCTCAGTTAACTTTGTTATAGATATTTGTTAGGTACTTAAAAAGAGGCCATCTCTTTCTAAAATGCTTTCGACTGTTCTATTTACCAGCACGGCACCTCAACCTTTCTGGGCTCATGCGATTTCAAACCTTATTCACATCATTCCTCACTTATATTTGGTATCTATACTTTCCCACGTACATAGCGCGCGCCCGCGCTACATGCGCGCCTTGAGAAAGACTAGACTAGCGCCTGGGACTTTGTTCCCGAGGGAATTTCGGGAAATCCTCTCTTAGTGCTCACCGACACTCCCTAAGGAACCTACATGCCAAATTTCAGCTTCCTACGCCCAGTCGTTTTGGCTGTGCGTTGTCTGTCAGTCACTCAGTCAGAAGCGGAAGAATTTTATGTACAGTGCGACAAGGATCTTTTTGCATGTGAGTGAGGGCGCCACCTACGTTTTAAATAAGACATTTTAATAGTTTACACATTATCGTCCCTGAGCCCGTCCATGAATTACCTACGTGACATGACACCATGATGAAATGCATGGCAACAGATCAGAAAAGTTCCGGTGACCAAGGCTGCAAAAAAATTTCACGAAAATTGGCCGGATGACTGAGAAAATCCTCCACTTCCGGTCAAAATTTTAAGGGTATATTTACCTCATATGATACCACTACGAGACACGTGGCAACATGTAGCCCTTCAACCATAGAGGAGGGCTACCTAAGTCTGCCAGTTCTGAAATGGCCGGAAGTGCTTGGCAGCAGGCGCCAAAGTTGGCCCCTGGAAACGTTTTCCTACGTCATATGACACCTCGACAAAAATGACTTCAAACGCTTTAAAATATCAATGTTCTTATGAATAAATAAGTCTGCCAAGCAAAGTTTGGCCGGAAGTCCTTCAAAAATGTTTTTTAACTGCTTGGTATAAGTGAACGAAACAAGCTAAATGCGCATAATTTGTCAAATTATGATCGTTTAACAAGGATTATCGACCCAGTAGTCGTGGTAGGTATATATAGAACTAACTTGTGCCTGCGAATTCGTCCGCGTGAACTTTTAATAAGACTGAAAATGGTCTTTACGGAATCTTTACATGAGAAAATAGTATCCTATTTTATTTAGGTATATATAAAAACAGTGAAGTAATTTTTATTCCAAAAAAATTTAATCCACTTCATTAATCGTGAATATCAAACTAATCAGATTTAGTTCAAGTGAGAACAATGTGTTTGTGTTAAAGTGCTTGAGTTAAAGTGGGTGCCAAGCTGAAACAAAATTACCAAAGTTAATATCCTATATCTATGTACAAAATGCCTAACTTAAAAATACATAATCTTCAAGGCACCGACTTTAAATAGAGTCCGTGTAATTTTTAGAGTTCCGTACCTCAAAAGCAAAAACGGGACCCTTATAAGATCACTTTGTTGTCCGTATGTCTGTCAACTTTTTTTCTCAGAAACGCTTAAAGGTATCAAGTTGAAATTAATATCGAATAGTTGCCATGCTCTGATTTTTCACCTTTTTTAAACAGTGGAATTAATTTGCTAAGTTTCATTAAATTTGGAAAAATGCCTTGGTCAACACATTCTTTAAATATATATATAAGCTAAGTCGACAGATGATATTTATTATATGGTAAATTATGCTAACAGACATACCCCAGTGATCCTCAGACTTTTTAATGTTAAGTTCTTTAAAAGTTTTAATTATATCACTAGGGTCAATATGCGAGAATTTAAATTTAGAGGTGCAAGTGGTGACATTAATTTTAAGTAGGGATTCGGCATTTTGAGGGCATGAATTGATACTAGAGGTTAATTCTAAAGTATGTTTGTAAAGTAATTTTCAAAAACATTTACTATTTCTTGTGTAGAAGTATTTTTCTTGTCATTATGTTTAATTTCCTTAATATGTTCTTTCAATTTAAATTTGCCTATAAATAAAATATCCGTAATAATAATAAATACAGTCTTATTTAAAGTTCACGCGGACGAATCCGCGGGCACAAGTTAGTTCTATATATACCTACCATGACTACTGGGTCGATAATCCTTGTTAAACGATCATAATTTGTCAATATACGCGCATTTAGCTTGTTTCGTTCACTTATACCAAGCAGTTAAAAAAACATTTTTGAAGGGACTTCCGGCCAAACTTTGCTTGGCAGACTTATTTATTCATAAGAACATTGATATTTTAATTAAAGCGTTTGAAGTCATTTTTGTCGAGGTGTCATATGACGTAGGAAAACGTTTCCAGGGGCCAACTTTGGCGCCTGCTGCCAAGCACTTCCGGCCATTTCAGAACTGGCAGACTTAGGTAGCCCTCCTCTATGGTTGAAGGGCTACATGTTGCCACGTGTCTCGTAGTGGTGTCATATGAGGTAAATATACCCTTAAAATTTTGACCGGAAGTGGAGGATTTTCTCAGTCATCCGGCCAATTTTCGTGAAATTTTTTTGCAGCCTTGGTCACCGGAACTTTTCTGATCTGTTGCCATGCATTTCATCATGGTGTCATGTCACGTAGGTAATTCATGGACGGGCTCAGGGACTATTAGTTCCGTTTTCTACCACGTGCAAAAGATCCTTGTCGCACTGAAAGTAGGTTTATCGATTGATTTATAGAAAAAATATGTCAATAAGGTTCAAAATAGCATACGCCCAGAAAAATTAAGGTGATTCTGTTAAATGAGCGATGAATGTTAATGAGCTATTAGAATGTACATCTTTTGCACTAGTTGATTTGAGCACTTTTCAGGCAAACATATTTTTTTTTCTAAATTGTTAGGTACCTTTGTTCTTTGTAAAAATGTATTTATATGTAAAAATAAAGTAGTACTTACTTGTAAGGCCACATAAAATGATTTTAAGGGCGAGTTTAATTATTATGTTGAAGACTTACCATAAGGACTGTACGAAACTCGTGGTAAAAAAAAAATAGACTTAAGTAGTACCATTTGTTAGAAAATAGAAAAAATGTTGAGCAATGCAATTCTATTTTTATTTAATCATAAAATGGAAGAAATTATGTTAAACATACATTTTTGTTTGTTATTTTTACACGACTGACCAAAAATGGATTGTTATGTTTTATGGGTTCATGTCTGTATGTAAGTTTATTTCACCATAAGTCCTGAACGGCTTAACAGATTTTGATGCAAGAGATATTTTTAGATTCCTTGCATTTCCCGGAGTAGGTAGTCGTTTTTTTAAATTAGCTTAATTTTTTTTATCGTGTAATGAATTCGCCGCTAAAATAACTTTGTTGGCCCAATATTTAATTAAAAAATGTACTTATAATGATAACGTAGAGAATTTAGTATTGAACTGTACAATGATAGTGTCATAAATTTAGATTAATAAGAATATTGTGATATTTTGTACCTTATATCAAGTGTACTTAGTTATTATTTTATAACAATAAATATCGAATATTTTACCAACATGTTTTTTATATTTTTAATATTATCAATCAATTATTCTGGAACCGGTATTAGATAAACAATTGCCCATAATAATAAAACAGTAAAAAGGTATGTATGAAAATCGTAGATCAAAGAAAACCTCCAAGGGACCAGTTACTCTATTATAAGAAAATGGCTTTAGCAAAATTGGTAATATCTGATGAGCTTTTTCTGTTGATGTATAAAATATTCGAGATCAAAAACATGCAAGGGTCATAAAGCGCACGTGAACGAAGTCGTGGGCAGTCAGCTAGTTTTTAATATTTCTTAACGGCCCGAACATCCGGCCCTAGTTAGGCAGCATTAACCATCCCTGGGCAATGGAATAATTGGGGCGCCTGTTTTTAATAAATAGGGTAATAATTTATTATACAGGTTGACTTTTCTGACTCCAGTCAATAAATGTCTTAAATTAATGTACTGGTACTAATACTAATTCAAGTCTTTATTTTTTATTTTTTTTAAATTAATTTGTAAATATTTTTTTTTTTCAATATATCAATAAAACTATAAAAGTTGAAAAGTTCCACTAAAATGTTATCTAAAATATATATTGTTATAAACTAAAAAAAAAAACAAGTCTTCAATTAATTTTCGATTAAGATTTTGTGTAAAGATAAACATAGTTCAAACATTCAGGAAGATATTGCAAAAAGTCAGGTTTTGAGCGCCATTTTTCTAATAATATGTCGGCGCAAACAGCAATAGAGATGGCACATAGGAGTTCGGAAAGATCACATCAAAATCATTAAAGACTATATTTTTAATAGGATTTCTTGGGACTTTTCAAGCAAAACTACCAAATGATTGGGCAACTCCAGGACAAATATTTAATTAAATTAATAACAATAATTGGTTTAAAATGACCGAACCCACCGCCGCCGCCGCGTAGTCGCCTCTATGTGAGAGCCAAATGCTAACATGGATTTATTACCGGCGGATTCGATGCATCTTTAAAATAATATTCTAAGAAAAATATTTGATTAATATTACATTAATAATCTTCAGTGAAATATCTATGTATACATATAATAAAACTGTAATAGTAAAATCTAGCACTCAGAAAGTATGAGTGCGAATCGTAGTTAACAATGATTTTTAAATTACGTAATGGAGATTCATAAATTATACATAACTATAGGTTCGATTGCCGAAGTCTTAACGGGATATTATTGGATACCAGCCAACTAATTCTCTTCTTTTTGAGTCATATAGGTATGTTTTTTTGTGAAAGTGCCCAAAAATGTATAAGCATATCAGGTATGTAAGTTTTTATCACACTAAAATAGTCCGGGCTAGCATGACCACCAAAACACGATATGATATAGCGATTTATCCACGTCAACTGTCAAAATATGATAAATATCGCCGCCATGTTGAATTTTTATCTTAACAGCGAGCATCACCGTGCCAGTGACGTCACCGTGTTATGATACGATATGATAAATAAAAGAGCGAGCACGACAGTTGGCTATTTATCGAAAATTCGAGCATGACCAAATATAAGCGATAAAAATATCGATTTTTGACATTTATTCGTGTTATTTTATCGACGATGTTTAGAGTGCGTGATACGCTCGATATAATAAAAATTACAAGTTTTTTAGCATTTATTCATTCTCCGATTAAAAGGTAAGATTTATTGTTATGATTGTTGTGAAATAAATGCAGAAAATAATCCTTGATATTTATTTTTTCAGTTACAACTTCACAATAATATGGCTAGGTCATATCAAAGAATAAATTTACTTGCCGCGGAGAAGAAAGAAGTAAGAAAGGAAGAAAGGACCAGTTTTCTCCTCCCAGACAATGAGTTTTTAAGAAATTATAATGTCTCTGTGGAAATGATTTACTACCTATGTTCGGAGTTAGAGGGAAATTTGCACGAAATTTGGCTCCTCAAACTTCTACAGGATACCCTGTAGAAGTTTAAAAAAAATAATTAAATAAATAATCAATGAGTGAATAATAATATATGAATTAATTTTTAAGATTATGTATATGAATAAAAGAAAACGATAATTAATTAAGTGTCAAAGTCACCTACCGACGTCAAAAACGTGAGATTAAAAAAAAAAAGAACGAGTGAAAAATTTTATTATTACATTGGCAGCATTGTTATTTCATATCGCGAAGCTAATCATTTCGTATCATGTGGTAAATTTTATCATATCATGTTGCTACTTTGGTCATGCTCGCGAAATCGATAAATATGTTGGTGATATATGATACGATATATTTTATCGTATATCTACGACGCGTGGTCATGCTAGGGGGAATAATGTCTTGTGCGATATGTCTTTGTATTCTATACGCAATGCCATATACCTATATTTAGTAATAGGTATATATATAGTTTTTGAAAACTATATTATTTGAGAACATTACGATTTTATAAAGTGCATGCTATTTTTTTATCCTTTATTGCGGAGTTTCCATCTGATTTTGATACATTTGATTGTTGCTATTAAATATATGTCTTTTATAGTTAGGTTGAATAATATTTTGAATATAAAAATATTGTCCGGTTTTTGAATTTTTTCAATTTCTGCTTGGTTAAATTAATTTCTGTTTGTCTTTAATACGTAAAACTAAGCGTAAGTGCACGAAAATGGCAAGTATTTGGTATCTACTTAATGGCGTAGCTTGGAGGGCTAGACGTGCACCGGAGCCCCAAAACTCAAACAGGTTAGTTGGATTGGGTCTCCAAATATTTTTTTTTTTGACCAGATCCTATAATTACCTTGCAACGCCACTGTTTAATTAAACTTTAATAAATAAGGATTTATCTAATGGCTTTTTAATTTTTCGACGGGGACGGAGTCCCGGACATCTTAAATCTTAAATATGACCATAAACAAGAAAAAATCCTAAAACGTACAAAAAATTAACTCTAGGGAAAGGTGAATAACAAAATTTTTGCCAGGATAGGCTCATCGCAGAGGACAACAACTTATTCTCTTTTTAATAATTTATAATCTAATAACGATAGGGAATATGCATGTATTTTTATATTTTAAATGATAATTTACGTCATCTTATAAACACAAAATGTAACTTTGAATTTCCCACCCAGTTATAAATATTTGGCCGTTATTCGCATCATATTGCATATTCCCCATTTACACAACACTAAAATACTTATGAAAGGTACAAGGAATGAAACGGATTTTTTCCAGTTAAGGACGCTCTACATTTGGGGCAATTTTTCATGGTTTTTAAAGATTTCTTTATGCACTTCTTGCAAAAAACGTGACCACACTGCGTCGAAGCTAGAGGCTTGTTAAGCATATCGTCCCAGCAGATCGGACACTCTAGTGCTGAAATTCTGGCTTTTTTGGGGCTGATTTCTGACGCATCAGCCGAATTTTTCTCCTGTAAAGAAAAGTAATAATTAGTAACTTCACTATCGGTTAACTGCAAGAAGTTCACTGCTGGTTATAGGCCTATGCCAAAGACCTCGACATAGTTCGGTCGAAAGCGGCCTGCATCCAGTCTTACTGCGACTTTAACAAAGTTGTCAGATCACCTAGTCGTTAAGATTTAATAAAAAATATAAGATGTCTGGAGAATAAATACTTAAATTAAAGATTCTCTACACACGCAACCTAAAACCATATGAAAATCATAAAAGTTTATTAAAGTTCATTAAATTTGAAAACTATAAAAGAACGGGGGCGTCAATAAATTTTTGCACCGGGGAACTTTCTTGAACCTAGGCCCACCGCGTCATTGCGTGGCAATACATTCATAGGGAAAATTAAGTACCTATATTCACATCGGAAACAAAAAGATCTAGGATTTTTACAGGATTGCGGTGAAACCACAAAGGGAGGGACAAATCAGAATAATCTCTAAAGCCGTGAGTACATATCTATTCAATATCTTTGGTAATAACCCTCATCGCCCAAATCTGTAGGTACTTATAGGTACAGAACAAGAATATCATTGGAATATCACTTACTACTTTAATAGGAGATGGGGAATTGGCTGGTCTACCATCACGGCGCCTTTTTCTTGGACTTTTCACATGAGTGATTTGTGTGTCCGAATTGTTTATTTCGATGACAGAATCATTCACGAAATCATTGTTGTTGTTCACAGATGTGCTGGTAGGTCCAGGCCGACGTCTAGTTCTTTTTCTGGTGTTATTAGTCTCTCTTCTCCGAACACTGTTGCTTGTTGTGAACGAATCGTTTATCTCGATAATGGTGTCGTTTATTAAATAATTATTGTTATCTACATAAAATGAACTCGTCAAATCTACCGTGTTAAAGTCTCGGTTCATTTCGAGAAAATTTATATCAAGATATTATAATCCAATTCCAAGTTTGAGAAAAATATGCTTGAATTGTAGGTTGTAGGCAAAAAAATTTCGTTTTGTACCTCCGTTATTTATTTAAAAATGTCAGAATTTTACCGCACAGGAAGTCAATTACAATCTGTAAATATTTTAAAGAATCCGCTTCTTTTCTTCTGTTCTGTTCTAGAATATCTATTACTATTAATATCAATATAAGAATATAAGAATTATCACATAATTCTAATTGTGTGACGCATTACGAAAAATTGAAATGAGAGTAAAGAATAAAGATACCATTTTTTTACTTTTTTCCCGGAAATGAAAGTTGAATGTCAAATTATTTAGAGCTGTGACTTTGTTACTTTAAAGTCGATCGATTTTATATTTGACATTATTTCATGGAATTAAATTTGTTTGATTGTTCAATGTGGTTCAATGACACAAAGTGAACATTTTTTTTTAAATTTTGTATTTTCTTCATATTCATTAGATTCATTTGATTTAAATCAACTGGAATATTATTTCTGTGCATTAAATAACGCAGCAAAGTCTGAATGTATTTCAAAATAACCAAATGTCAAAATTTAATTTCCCCGACTCAATTCCGGATCCGGGCGTTTGCGCCTTGGCTGTACACTGTACACTCTCGCCGAGACTTAGCGAGACAGGACAAAATCCCGTCTTCGTCAACCAAATCATCATCTACAATACTGTATTAATTTCAATAGGATTAGGCATAGATTCACGATTCACTTTTTATTTCTACCTTTATGGGGCCAAGCCTGGGCGTTGAAATACGAGATGGTCTGGGCAACAATCTATATTCTGGGAACAAAAACACGCGAAACAATACATGGACAAGATTTCGTAGAAATTCCAGTGAATAATATTATCTTATTACCTTACAGATCTTTGCTTTTGCGTCAACCTTCTAAATATTATGGAGAACAATGCTACAAAGACACAAAAAGTTCAAATATTTTAATAAGAAATAAATTATGGAAAAACAAACAAATGTCTAAGTGGAACAGCTAATTTTCAGTTCATAGGCCCATAGCGGCGGCTGGCCGGAGAAACCACGCTTCTCCGCTTCAGGCTGCACTTCATAAGGATTGCGCATTACTTCTAGGAGGAACCTCACCTGTAAAGAAATATTGACGTTGACTTGTTTTGAACATAAACAGTAACAACTTAACAGTAACTTAAATTTTATTATCCTATTTAACAATCCAAGATGTGTATCTCTCTCAGACATAGTTTTATTTTTATGTGACTATCATAAAGCGCCTACACACTTTGCAATTTGACTAGCAATCTGTTACTGCAATTTGCAAGGGCAACAAAGCTTGTCATAAGCTTGTCATTTACCGCAAGTCGCAAATATCAAGTGTTACCTACTTGTCCTACATATCATATCAAAGCTACGTAGTCTGATTTACTACTTAGTCTTATTGAGATGTAGTCATAAAGCTTCCAACCCGTTAAGTTGCATTTAACCGCTAAAATCTGTGAAAAACACAATCTTAAGAATCATAATTTATTAAAACATATTGGGATGACCTACTTTCTGGAAGTCCTCCTTCTCAGCGTCCAGGATAGCTTCGTGCAGCAGCCAGTTGCGCGGCACGTACGCCGGGTTCACGCTTAGCATGCGCCGGCGCCTCTCGTCCTCGAACATGCCGCAAGAGCTTGCGTCCACTGGAGAATCGTCAACATACATTTATACATGGAGTTCTTCAAAAAGAACAATCAAAAATAGTGTCAAGTCTAATCAAAATTTTATTTTCAGGTATTTGGGGTAGGATTATACAAACCAGCTTCTTTGTCCAGCCTCTCGCGGTACTGGTCCAGCCAGCAACCCCAGGACGCGTGAGACGAGAGACGCTTCAGAGCCCATTTTTCTTCCAGCTTACACTCGCTCACCATTTCACTGGGCTCAAGCTGAAATACCACGTTCAATATTAAAATAGGAAGGAACGTCAAAAATTTGAAAAAAATCGCCGACTGACTGATCGACAATCAATGCAGAGCCAAAACAGCTGAATGAAGAAACTTGACGTTTTGCAGCAAGTGAGCATTTGTTTGTTTGTTTCCTCTTCACGCTTTATCTACGGAACCAATCTTCCTGGAATTTCGCATACACATAGCTGGAAGTACGGAGAAGGACATAGGGTATCCTTGGAAAAAGCATTGTTCCCGTGGGAAATTCACGCGGGCGAAAGCTAGTAGAAAATAATTTTGTAAACTCCCCCCCTAAAGGAGTGAAAGGTGTACAACACGCATTGACGCGGGTGAAATTATAGAAGTTACACTGTTACACTAACGAAGACAAGAAGACAATACTGATTCTGGAATCGTTGTCCTTAGACCAACCGTTGCCCACCAGACATATAACTCTGATTGCACAACATAATCGTTGCCCGATAAAATACATAATCGTTGCCCGATAAAATACAATAATAAGAGAAGATATAGACAATACTTCAGCAAGTTGCCTGAAGGTGGACGTGAAATCCGCGCCGGTCTGCTGCATCATGTCCAGAAGTTTCTCTATCAGCAGTTCGTCTCCCCAGCGCTCCTCCTTCAGCCCTACTTTCATCAGGAACGTTTCCCTAAACACATGTTTTAACAATAACATTAATTGTCTGAGACGTCAACAGAAATATATAAAAGTGTATGCTGACTGGGTGAATGATTGACCCAGAGTGAAAACAGATGAACGCAAAGAAGAAAGAAGTTTTGGAAATTCCACCCCAAGGAGGTGACATAGGTAAAGCTTAAAATGCTTTTAATTCGGAGACTCAACAAACTTAGGTATTTTGCCCAGTAATGTGACTCGAAATAGGCTTAAAAAACTACAAATGCTGCATTACTGCTGAATTACTTACAAAATTTTATTCTTGCAGTAAGTATCCAAGGTCTTCAGTATGTGCGACATGTGAACTTGCTGCGATGAAGTCAGCAATGGCTTGAGAGCATTTGCAAGTTGACCCACGTTCCATACTACGACCTGAACAATAATTCTTTAACACTTGATTGCCAAGGCTGTGACAGCAGAAACGCTTCACAAATATTGAATCATCGGGAATCATTTAGATGGATTCAACTGTGAAGTTCAGACGCCTAAGATCCTCTGGCAAATTCGTTCCGATAGCCTGAGAGACTACTTAATGATTAGCAAAATATACTGACGCGTTAAGGGAAGAAAATAGGGTATTCATGGACCCCAAATGTATTGGCCATAAAAATTTGAATAGTTACAAACATTTCAAGGCTAAAGAGAACAAACAGATCTATAGATGCGATGAGGGTCTTTATTTTAAAATATATAATGATACGTACATCAGGTTGCTTAGCCAATGCGTATCGGCCTTCACCATCAGAACAATTAGCGACGAATCCACCGTCATAAGAGTCGACGAAGCCGAACGGCCCGTAGTTAACAGTCAGGCCAAGAATGCTCATGTTGTCTGTGTTTAGGAGGCCGTGGGTGAAACCAAGGCCTGCAATGTTACATCTTATATCGTCATTATAAAGTTTCGGTTTTATTAAAATTTATTGATCAAATAGATACTCTAATTTCTTCAGTTCTATGTTATGAAAGACATTGAAGGTAAAGTTGCACAATACCTTGCCATTTAGCGACCAAATCCAAGGTCCTGTGAGCTATTTCAGAAAACAGCCTGATGAAGCGATTCTCATCGGTCAAATGTATATCCGGAAAATATTCCTGGAAAGTCATTTGACAGGTCAGCTGAGGAAATAACTTGAAAGCTTGACATCTATTCTAGAACTTCCGTACAAATGCCCCTTACTTATCCTATATTTCTAAAAGCTGTATCGGCTTTCGCCGCGGTGGGAATTTAGAGATTCTGACCGGTAACTAGTTCCTGAGATTAGGGATAAGATTCTGACACCTTATTACAGATCGAATTTGGGTGCCCAGTTGTAGTTTAAGTTACAGTGGTAATCCTGGTCGATGTTTACCTTGATGATAAAGTCAGATAGCTGCTTCAACACCTGGATTTCTCCAGTGCGCGACAGGATCTCCAGAGACCCAAAGCGGAACCAGCTCTGTGACAAGCGCAGAATGACCGATGCCCGCTCTCTGCGAGGGTTCCCATTGTAGTACATGTCACGGGTTACTACTTCATCACTCACTGTGAAGTTGAGGACATCATTGTTTAAGTAGATATTTTTAACTTCGATTCGAGTGTCTAGCCGACTGACGAGCCTATACCGGTTCAACCATAAGAGTAAATAATCAAAGCCATAATTTAACTTAAGATAGCGCTTTTAACTTCAGGATGAGGTCATGACATGAGGCCTCTCATCCCATTTAAAATGTTTTATTTATTTATTTTAAAACTTTATTGCACCTATATTGACCTAACGCCATAATGTCTTTCTCTACGAGTCAACCATAGGGTGTATTACGGGTGTCATCAAAAAATATGACGAAGACAATCAATAAATACATCTTATTCTAATAAATTCGCAGCCATCAATCCAACATCTAACCAACAACTCCAGCTGCCCTCGTAGTAGGTATACCGAGGAAGTGGCACGCCTCGCTCGCGATCATCTCCCTGATGGTGGCACGGAGCACCGCCCTGCCGTCGTGCACGCGAGAGTATGGAGTCTGCCCTGACCCTTTCAGCTGAACCTGCCATCTTATCCCTTGTCTATAGTAGATATAGAAAGGAAAACCACGCATTAATACCATCAATGCTAAAGTTATTAAGGCCAAAGGCCGGTCTGTAGCAGGGCGGGGGACCGGATAGATGTGTTTGAACTACCTACCAATAGGAACATCGAAATTTTAATTTTTAATCATAAAATTCTAAATCCTTAATCTAAGTCCTGGCCAGTGGCTAATTGCCCCCGTGCACGGTTTTTTGTTTTCAAAAGAGTTGTTAAAAATAGAGTGAAGTTTTTGCCCAGCAGTAGGAAATGTTGTACCTATTTTTAAAAAACGTGCACCAATATTTAGGTAAAAGGAATAAAAGGATCTGGAAAAAAGTTTCTATATGACTGTTAAAAATAAAATACCTATTTACATATTCTCCCAGTATGTGAGCTCTTCCATCTCCTAGCTGGCCCACCCAGGAACCATACTGGTGACCGCCGTAGCTGTTAAAAAAGATAGGTAAATGATTAATAAATAAACATAAATAAAACTTACCTAAACCCAGATATCAAACTTCAAAGGACGTGCCAAAAAAGACTCAAGTTTTTAAAATATTATGTGTATATTAAACAATATTTAAAAAAAAACAAATTTTGGTCGTAAAATTGTCACAATATTCACCGATGCGCAACAGGTAAAGCTCCATACGGTAGTTTTCTACCAGCAATGAAGTCTGCAAACTCCTCTCGATTGGTCATCTCAGGATCCATATCCAGAATATTTATCAAAGCGTCTTCCGAAGCACAAACAAGACGTATATTGCGGTCAAGGGGACGAGGAGTGACCTATACATTAAATTGGAATTGGCTTAATAGTACCTAATTACCTATAGGCATCCTATCTATAGGCACTTTAATATACCTTTTCTAACGTGAATCATTAACATTTTAAATAAAAAAAAAACTAGACAAACTAATAACATCGATTACAATAATAAGAATTCACATCACTACACCTCAGAAAATATCACGTTTTTAATATTCGATTTAATTTGATCATGATTTTCATCAATAGGCAGCAATATGTATTTCGGATATTGACTAAATCTCCATTCAGTTAAATTTCTTTTTAAAGTTACAGTTTCTCCTTCCATTTTCATTGTAAATAAAAAATTTAATTTTGTAAAATGAGAAATTCAAAATTTCCCGGCTTATGCGTTCTCTTTTGACATTTGCTGTCTTGACAGCTGGGTGACAAATGTTGCCAGTTTGAAAATAAAAATTGTTTCTTTTTCTATCTTGTTTGTCTGTGTTTTTTCTATCAATTGGTTTGTTTCCAATGGGAAGTTTTTAACCATATAGAAAATTACAATATGTTACTTCCATCCCCGATTCCCTATCCCTAACTTCCTAAGTATCCTAAACACCTATTATTAATTAAAAAAAATAAAAACCTAAAGAAAGAGAAATTTAAAAAGTAAAAAAGTGTCCGATTTTCGGTCAAGGTCATTTCATATTATCAAATTAAAACTGCTTTTGTCCATCTAATTTTATTTGGAGATTGTGGTCAATTCGTTTTGGCTGGTTTATATCAATTGGGTCCCATCCGGTATGAAATTCGTCAGTTCGGCGACCGAATTTCAAGTTCACTTTCGAGAGTGAGCCACTTTCTCATTTTCTCGCTTTCGAAAAAAATTCCTAAACACAAGTCCAAGGAATCAATCAAACTAGTTTCCGCGAAATAGTGGTGAGAGGTGAATTATCGTGGTGGACAGTCCAGTAATTATTTGTTTTGTATGGATTTTAATTTACGAATATGGTGTATACGGAGGGATATTTGAAGGAAAAGCTGACCAAGGAATTGGACGCCGTTCACGTCGTAAGTACTGTCAAAATAGCCTATTGACTATCTTATTGCCGCGCCACGTAAAATATTTTTTATGAATGAAATTCTGTGTAATTACTGTTGAAAGTGCGCGTCTGACGTAATGACGAAGAAATCTGATCCGGATAGATTCAATGTCACGAAAGATGCATTGTTACCGGGGTTGTTTTCGCGTTGCTGGTGCGGTGGTGTGTAGCTGCGTATCCTTACTCTGGGCACAAGAAGCCGCCTATGCATGGTGATTTCGAAGCTCAGAGACACTGGCAAGAGATAACAGTTCACACGCCGATCGTAAACTGGTATCACAATACGACTCAAAATGATTTACAATATTGGGGGTTGGATTATCCCCCTCTCACGGCGTACCATAGCCTCCTTATGGGGTTGGTGGCAGACTGGTTGGACCCTGAGTCTGTGCGTCTATTCGCTTCAAGAGGTTATGAAAGTGAATCTCATAAAACCTTTATGAGGTGGACTGTATTTCTCAGTGATATTTACTTTTATGTGACTGCTGTCCTCTGCATTTGTATTGATGCGGAACGTGTAAAGCCTAAGGATTCCAAAAATGTGTTTAAAAGAATGGACATATCAACTATTCTATTTCTTTTATATCCCGGTATGATATTGATCGACCACGGCCATTTTCAGTACAATTGTGTATCATTAGGTTTATTTCTATGGGCGACATTTTTCATTATTGCTATAGAGAATGATGTGTTAGCGACTATCTTTTTTGTTCTCGCTATAAACTATAAGCAGATGGAACTGTATCACTCATTGCCATTCTTTGTTTACTTATTAAGAAAATGTTTTATCGGAATACCACCAAAAGGGAAGTTGATGTATATTATTAGTAACTTCAACAAGTTGGCTATTACTGTTGTGTCTTGCTTTATTTTTATATGGTATCCATTTATGGGTTCCTGGAAAAATGTTGTTCAAGTGGTTCACAGAGTGTTTCCATTGAAGAGAGGAGTGTTTGAAGATAAGGTATCAAATCTGTGGTGTTTTATTAATGTATTTATTAAACTCAAGACTGTATACACAAATGAGGATATGGCCCAGATGTGCCTAGTTGCTACCGCAGCGGCCATTACTCCATCTTGCTTAGACTTGTTCTTTAGAATCAATAAGAAGAAGTTTGTTTTAGCCCTAATTAATGTATCATTATCATTTTTCTTGTTTTCTTTCCACGTTCACGAGAAAACCATACTTCTTGTCGCTGTACCGGTTGCTTTGCACTTTCCCGAAGATCCATTCATGTGTTTCTGGTTCCTTCTGGTTTCATCGTTCAGTATGCTGCCGTTACTCATCAAAGATGGTTTAATAATCCCATTTGCAGCCACGAATATTATCTACATCTGCTTTTACAGCATTTCAATAAAACTGTCACAACCTAATGCAGGTCTATTCTCATTTTTCAATGCATATCGTGTTTATAATACTGTCAAGCCTTTTACAAACAAAGAGAATTCCGTTCTTGTTACCTTATTGAGCTTAAACTTTTTCTTTTCTGTATTAGGCATGGTGGTTTTAACGATTGCAGCCTTGGTAATTCCACCTCCTCCCGCTCTTCCTGACCTATTCCCGTTAATGATATCAGTATACTCATTCTCACACTTTTTATTGTTTCTTTTCTATTTCAATCATCAACAGCTGTCTATTCCGATGAGTTTGCCAGCTGTCACCAAAGTTAAAACTAAGTAGCACAGATGAATGAATTTACAAAAAATTTCATGATGAAAACACACAGAAATACAGAAATACTTTACAAAAATTTTTCTAGTAATCACATAACTAATATTACTTATAGATATTTTAATTATAAAAACTTGAGAATGGCACAAGTAAGTATGTTGATAGGACTGTGTTGAGGTCTTTCACCTGTGATTTTTTTTCTAATATCCATGTGACTCCTCAACATGAGTACCATATTATTTTTTACAATGCTATCTTAGAATGGAGTATAAATGTGTATGTGAAGTATTAAAATGTGTTTTCAGGACATTTTCAATTCCAGAAATCCTCAAAAACGCTTTAACGAGCTTTCACTTCACTAGAAATTTAAAATTATCTTGTGTAACATAATACCACAGATAATACATTGGCTATTTTATTTTGTACTTAGTAAGATTTTTAAATATAATGAATGATTTTCTGTAGTCTGTAATTTTAAAACGTGTACAAAAACATTCCAAATAAAGTTGTAATTTGTAATTTTATAATGCTTTTTTGAATAATCTTTTCCTTTTTCCTGTCTTTATTTAGCTTCCTATATTAATACAATTTTTGTTACAATATTGACATGTGATTCATAAACCACAATCCTATTTATAAAGTTACTTGTTGTTGCCCGCGTATTCAACCGCGTTAAAAGTATTTTGTGTTTTTTTTTTCATACTTTACTGCCCCAACAGTCCTTTGGGGTTCAAACGGAAATTCTGTTCGATTGTGGAGTTCTATTCGGCTTATGTCGGGCGGCGGCGAAACGATGGGTCTGCCTAGCCAACTTCCAAAATTACTAATATTATAAATATATGCGAAAGTCTGTCTGTTACTAATGCACGGCTAAACCACTAGACCGATTTTGATGATATTTTTTTGAGATTTTATGAGGGAACCAAAATTTCTGTAAAAAAGCAAAGCATAGACAAATAAACGTAATAGACTAAAATAAGTCAATATATCAATGGCGTACATACGTCAATATTTGTGGTGTATGTTGAAATTATCGTTGTCGATAAGGCCTTGAATTGCATAACTATTTATGGTTTGCGCACTGTAACTGAAACAGGGTTAGCATTCTTGACACAGAAACCGCACAGAACTGTGCTTTTGCCAGTGTCTTTTAGTGGGACATCCCAGCGAACTGACTAAATTGGCCGTTCGATTAACTGCCTACCTACCCACTAATTAAATAGCGGCATTCAGCCACAGACATATAATAAAAAAAAAATATTTCTGTGCATTCAACTAACGGCCTCTTCTAGCAATTTTGTTTTTTCTATACTCAATTAGCCAGCGACTGCACCCGGCCTTATTTTGAGTATAGACCATGCAGTCGCCAGATCAGGTTTTTCCTTTGGAGTTTCGGCATCCAGAACACCTTGACAATGTTTATGGACTGTGCCATTTGCGGATTTGCCTTCTCCAAGCCTACAGGACCATAAACAAGAATATCCTCTATCTTGTCTGTGGTTCGTACTTTGAATTTCATCAATCATTGCTACTGTGAGCCGAAATACGCATGGCACGCGAGGCGCGTCCGATTTTCACTGCGTTGCGTTGCATAATTTCGTGCATCGATGCACATGCATCAGTGTGTCAAGTGCACGCAGTAGCACCAAGAACGCCTTCGGAAAAAACATTTATTAAAGCTGCATGGGGTGAAGTGGTGGTGGCCGACTGGATAGGATTAGGACGCAAGCCGAAACACCGTGACGAAACCTGCACTCTAGTTGACAATTAATCAGAGTATTTGCAACGGCAAGCCTCTCCATTGACATTGCCAATATAGTCGTGTGTGTTTCGTTCCACATAATGACCACGATCAGTCATGAGGTATTTGACTAAAGGAAGAGGATCATGGCTGCCGGAACTTGCTTTGTGAAGGTAGTGGCCAAGGTCCTAGGTTCAGATCTTGGCGCTGGACTTGGGTCCATGTTCTATAGGAATCTTAGGGTCGCTACAGGATTGCATTCCGCATTGGGGCCGAGTAGTGCGTCATGGCCAGTCCCCCTATATGGATAGGGATAGGGGGTTCCATATGGATGGCCATATGGAAGGCAGTGGGGACATTAAAATGACTGTTTGACGTTGATATGCACAAGCAAGGCTGGGCTATTTCTTTTTACACGACTGACCAAAAAAGGAGTGTTATGTTTTCAGGGTTTATGATGTATGTAAGTTTCTTTTTTCACCATAAGTCCTGAACGGCTTAACAGATTTTGATGTGAGAGGTATAGTTACATTCCTCCTAAGTCGTTTTTTTTTTTTTTTTTAATAATTAGCGTGTTTATAATATTGATTAAGTTGGGATATAAAAGTGCTTTATTTTAGTGATCTTGCACTATGCGCTTGCGCGTTGCAGGTGATCGTATGACCCTGACGATGACAAGTTGGTCCAATCATATCTTTTTTTAAAGGACATCAATCTATACTTTAACACGTTCTCTATTGTTTTCTGAATTATTAATACTATCTTTGTCCTCGGCTTCGTGTGGTTTTAGCTTTTTACACATTTCACCCCCTTAGGGGTGGAAAATCCAAAATTCCTCTGCAATACTTCAAGTTTCTACGTTCAGCGGTATCTTACCTTTTGACGTCACAAACTAATTTTCGTTAATGAAAAAAAGGCCGGGTTTCCCGACTTACGTCAGTGGGTGTGCCATGCCAATATCTGCCAAGCTATTTTCGTCTGAACCATGTCTGAACGCACCCTTCCTCTGAAAGATATGAATCATATGGTGTAAATGAGATCAATTGCTTTGGTATTTCGCAATTTGTGTTGAGGAAAATTTGTTATTGGTTACACATCAGATTAGGCTGTAATAAATATAGAATAGGTACTAATAATAGTAAATAGAATAGAATAATTTTATTTACCTATTTTTTTTTAATAGGCAATCTCATTTATTGGGGGCAATATAAAACCTAATTAATTTAATTTTTTTAAATTTTACTAACCTTTTGCCCTCGTAAATTATACACCAAAACCGTCCAACCTACCCCGTCCGAAAACTAAAGCAATAAAAAAAATATATACTTCTCAAAAATAGCGATAAATAGCAGTGTCTACCGTTTCTCAAAAATATTTAAGAAGTGTATTACTACATCGTACTTGGAAGTTATCTAGACCCATCTTATCCCGAATTTCATATGGGCTTTCCATTGCGTCATTTTGTCATGCTATTGATATTTAAAACAGTAAGGAGGAATTTGTGAATCATGGACTTCGCCTTAACTTTGACTGGATTGCGCAATTGTCTATTTTCGAAGGACCATTTTTTACCAATTTACTTTTTCTGCCATTCGGTCTCTTTGTCGTTAAAGAATAAATACATAGAATCACGTATTTATCCCTTACGGGGTAGACAGAGCCAAGAGTCGTGAGACTCGAAAGAAAGGATTAAATACTAAACTCCATTTATTTTTACCAGTCCTATCATGTAAACAATCTTACCATGTCTTTTTATGATTTTATAACAATATAAATTAAAATAGACTTTTTAGGAAATTACTTTCGTGGTTAATAAATGTTTTACTTTAGAATGTTTAGGTTTGAACTAATATTTTATTTATTTTCAACAAAATTCAACAAAAAGTACTGTGAAGATTGTTTACATGATAGGACTGGTAAGAATAAATGGAGTTTATCTACAAAGTCAAGATTATCCTTTGTGAAGCCTTGCTTCCTCCCCTTTTCCAAATCAGGAGGTACAAGTATTTATAGTTTTGTATGAAAAGGGCAATATTTTTTTCCTTTGACTACTGCACAATTCTGACTTAATACTAATCCAACTGTATTTATAGTTTTGTATGAAAAGGGCAATATTTTTTCCCTTTGACTACTACTGCACAATTCTGACTTAATACTAATCCAACTCCATTCTATGGATAAAATAATATATCGTTGCTAAATTTTGTACCCTCTAAACTGTCAACAACAAGACATATTATGTCTGGTTTTGTTTGTCAGTGGGCCGCCGTGCGAACATAATATGTCTGCTCGGCGGCTAAGGAAATTCTGTGACTAGGTATGACCTCCTCATAAAATTAAGAAAAAGTAAATAAATGGAGAATTATTAAAAACTAGCTTTTGCCCGCGGCTTCGCTCGCGTTAATCCTTTCTTAGCGGATGCCTACATCATAACATCTACCTGCATGCCAAATTTTAGCCCGATCCGTCCAGTGGTTTGGGCTGTGCGTGCGTTGATAGATCACTATGTTAGTCAGTCAGTCACCTTTGAGTTATATATCGTTAAAGGAGAAGAATTAACGTGAGGTGAAGATCCGTCACGCTTTCGGCTAGTAGTCTCTAAAAAATATAAAAAAGTGTCTCGCTTTGACACAAAAACAAATAGACACGTTATGAACTACGGGTTTTTGTAATTATGGAAAATGGGCAATCGAATTAATAGAGAGAGGGGAAATTGAATTTGAATTAAGGATGGGTGATTCGTTAAAACCAAAGTAAAGTCAGAAAAGTGTCAACTTCTGATGGTAGGTAATTTCTTTAACTTTTTCCGCATTCTTGAAAGATGCTATTTAAAAACCCGACCTAAAATACTCGTACCTGGGAACCTGTTAGTAGGTCATGTTACTCGACTACAGGAAAACCAAGAAAAGGGTAATGAGATATGTAATATTGATGCCTGATGCTCCACGACAGGTCTTAAATAAAAATAAGGATTTTGAAAAATAATTTGAGTGCTTTATTGAAAGAAGCAGTGGTGGCCAAGTGGTAATGAGACCCGCCTGAGGTCGTGTACGACCTGGGTTCAAATCCTACCTGTGTCACACGAGTTTGTAGACCAATCTGACTCATGTATGGTAGTTTTCTCATAGACCACCACCTGTTTCCGGTGAAGGAAATAATCGTGAGGAAACCTGCACATTGGCTGACTGTTTAGTTAACTAGTGTGTATACGGCTACTGCCACTAGATGGCGGTGGTCGTAAAAGTCATGTCAGATGCCTTTAGGCGACTTGAATAAAATCTGACACCAGTGTTAGTAATAACACACTCGATAAGAAAGAAGATTGAAAGAAAACCATTGATCAAACTTCGTACTTGTCTTGTTCAGTCGTCAGTTATGACTATAAAATCTATGATATCAATTCCCTACATTTCGATCTATCGCTTGCCGTCTCATTTGATTCTTCCTTCCCGCTCATGCTTGATTCCATCCTTCTTTTTTGGGACTTCTCTATTATTTTTGGATAATGGATAGTCATGTTACTAATACTTCAAGATCCCAGACGAAGGTCTAATACCAAGGTCCAAGAAGTTGACCCAAAAGCGCTCTATATTGGTACCGGTACCCTTTAGACTTAGGCTATCATATCATACGCGATAAATTGCTAAATGATTTGCAAATACTATGACAAGGTTACAACGACTTGCTTTACAAGCTATTTTGTTATTCTTGTTGCGAACCTGATATTTGGCAAAATAATTTATCAAATAATGATATTCAATTAGAAGAATTGCGACAGGCTCAAGTCGACGTACGAGGAGGGCCGACCCCAAATAATGGGATGAGGCACGGAAGAAGAATGATATTCAATTAAGTATCGTATTCGTAATTTTCAACTGTACGTTAAGCCTATTTTTTATATTCCTAAATGGAACTATGGCAGTAAGGGGACAGAGAAATAGAGGCAGACCCAAAAAAGATGACAAAGAAATGATGATGATGATCATGATGATGAGGATAATGTCAAAGAAACCAAGAATAGGAAAGGAGTATCAAATGACACAGAAAGCGATAGCCCCAAATGGAGGGAGCTCGACAGAAGAAGTCATAGTTAAAAACCTATTTTATAGTTAAAATAGGTTTTGTCCATACCTCTATTTTCAATAATCGACATTATCCAGATATGGAATAGAGCTTAACCACTAAATTCATATGTATAATGTGGCCAAATTTTCCTGCACTCTTTGTTAATTTGTGACGTATCAGACTTTATCAGACAATCACCATTATCACCATCCTGCGTCACAGCTTGGTCCCGTAACAAGAACCATCAATTCTGTTCTATTGATAGCCATTTTACTCTAGTTTTTCTTGACAGTTGACTTATGGTCCTAAGGTTCCCAGCCCAGGTGGGGCAGAGGGCGTCCATAGTGCTTTTCCATTGGGATCTATCTTGGGCAATGCGCTTCGATTCCGATCAGGTGAGCCCGACTGCCTTCAACTCCGCTGCAACGGATGCTACTTTTTCTACCATAGCTTTATTGATTGATTTATTTAACAGTTTTTGTACACAGGGACTGGCTTGTTTTCTTCACTTATTTCGAAGGGTTCATACATTTCGTTGTGTACAACTAATTGGATTTTTTTGTCCATTTAGTCCCGTTTATTTATACTATATATGTATTGATGAGCTGTAGCTCAATATTAATACAATCGGAATTCGTCTATATGACCACCAGCGCACTTAATCAATTTTATTTATCGTATAGATTTAAATTGTCAACGATATTCAGTGGCAATTTACTATGAATCTGATATACTATCGCTTATAAGAATTAAGACCGATATGATACAAATCATTGAGTGTGAATTGAAGCCATTAGCGAATAGTAATGTTTCAAATTAGCGTCTAAACACGTCGGTAAAAATAACACGACTCCAATATGAAAGCCAAGACGATATAGTTTTAACTCGCTATTGAGAAAAACAGATCAAATTTGTACCCTATAAAAATTTGCTGTTCGTAAATGCCATTCCATTTGTCATAGATTATTCCTTTGCTTAGATTATTTTATTAATTACTGGTGGCATCGATTAATATTTTATCAATGCTGATGGGTAGATTATGTTGCTGTCAAGATAAGACTGCAATGAGTAAAGTAATGACCTACCATTTTAGTAATTCATTTTGATTCTTTAATTTTAAATGTAAAATATTACAAAAATTATAATTATTTTCAAAAATATAAAAATAGGGATATCATAGGAAATAGGGCAACTGGGTCCCAAGAGCTGTCGATAATCAGGGCTCCAGGGAGAGGAATCTCCTCACAGTGAGGGCCGTGTCCGGTCCATGCCTTGTGTTACTAATGAAATAGGTACTCGATTTTTCTAGCTAGGATATTATCTAGGTAATAATAATGATGAGTAATGAAACATAGGTAACTATTGTTTTAAAATTATAATGTACACGACACATATTTATCTTCAATCAACATTTTGTAATAGTTTAGTAACAATTCTTGACTCATTGACGTCATCTTGTCCATTGTTATATATTTCTCAAAACAATGCTTCTATATTTATATTGAGAGTAGTCACTGTCTAGTGTAGTTCTGGTTATTGAATCATTAGTCATTAACTTGCTGATTTCTAATTTAGTATAGGTTAGGTCCACTATACGTATATGTATTGCGTGCAGTGTTGCCATGTGCACCGTAATTACCGTAGATGTACCTACTTTATTTTAATGCCGTTTACCGTAATAAATTTTGATAATTTCGTCAATTTTCATACAATCACCGTAATTTTAGCATTAGGACTTTCATACAAACACCGTAATTTATTTAAATTTTGACGTTTTGTATGACGGACACTGATAATTTTCTAATCATGCTACCGTAATTTGAATTATGTACATGGCAACACTGATTGCGTGTTACCTGACGCAATTATTGATTGGTTTAGTTACATAAGCTAAATTTTATCAAGCGCAAGATTCGCAAGCAAAGTCCGATTTTTATCTGGTCATGAGGAGAAATTAGATCATTTTGATCTGAATGCTAAAAAAACTAGGTTGCCACATTAGAAAAAAAATCAATAGTCACACGCATTTCGGAAAGACTGCTGCTGCGAAGAAACACCCAAAGAACATGACCCTAAGGTAGACTGGTAGAAAATGCTTTTGCATTAAGTCCGCCCATTGTACTTTTACACATGTATTTTGTGCAATAAAGTTTAAATAAAATAAAAAAGAAATACACAATAATGCCTTTTTTTTAAACTTTAGTCGGGATTGAAAAACTTGTAAAAATAATGGCCATGCGTGTGATTGCAATATGAAACAGTGGCATAGGACGCACGCACTGACGATAAAAAACCAGCTTGTCAACCATTTCCATATGCCGTCCGAGGTCGTGCTCATCCCGCTGCAAAAAATGGAAGACAATGCAATAGCGGCCGATTGCAAAATGACTGTCAGCTATGCCGCGAAAACATTTTTTTAACGTAAGGTCGTGCGGAAATGGTTTTGACATTCCGTTTTTCAATCTTTAAAAAGGATTGTGCAATATTGTTGTCTATTCTTCGCATTTTCACTGGCGACATGGAAATATTTAAAAATAGAACAAAAACAAAACTTTCTACATAGATAATATAATATGTTTTTCTTTATGGTTCTTCTAGTATGTGCTGGGTGCCCCCAGGGCATGATACTTGGGCCAACGCTATTCTCATTTGCAAAAACAATGACATTTACGCGCTCTTATCTAATAAGCATCTAGCTAGAGTCATAACCTTGAATCACATCACGTTACACAACTTCCATCCTAACTCTTTAAGTCAAAATATTCATATTTCGAAATTTGTAGAGCCTTATCATTCTTCGACCTTCGGGGGTCAGTGTTACCCGATAATGAAAACCGGTCAAGTGCATGTTGAAATATGAATTAGAATTTGAATTATATTAGTCTATTCTTTCTCCATTTTTATTAAATACAAGTTTTTATGAGAAAAATATGTTTGTTTAGGGTAAGAAAAAACAAAAAATTGGTGTCCCATCCAACCTATCGCATTTGACAAGAATCACCAGACTTTTACAATCTGCGCGAAAAGAGAAGCAGCTGGCACATTCTATCCTTTTTCCTCTGTACCATACCATGGAAGCATCTCAACAAATGCCAACAAATTCTAACAAAAACGTGCGAAACCGTAGCTGGTGGCTATATCAAATCGGCGAGGTGTTACAAACAGTTCATTAACAACCTGTGGTTCAAGTTATCGGTAATATTACGTCTGCGTTACACAATACTAGTCAAACTAACACCTGGCGTTACTTTGATGACATATAAATAACTGGTAATATACCTATGTTAGGTGATGTTCGCGATTGATTATGCTTGAGGTCGAAAGGTTCCGGTTTCGAATCCTTTTCGTGAGGATGATATAAATTCAAACGTACAAATTCTTCAGCTTTATCTGATAAATTCCCAAGTTCAACATGATTTCAGTGAAGTTTTATCATAGTTGCTGATTATACTGTCAACGTAAACCACTTGATTAATATTGCCAAGAAAGTAATACAATTTTATCAAGGAGGATCAAACCAATTTTACGCTTAAAAAAATTTGCTACATGGACGTTGCATTATAGACAGCGAAGCTTATTTTAAACTTGTAAGAAATCTGCGTTTGCTCAAAAAGAAAAAAAATAGAAGAAAAAAACACGCATGGCAACTATCCTATCATGTCGGTTATGCGTTATTACTTGGAAATTCCGAAGAATAAGAATCTATTTTAACCAGGATTAAATAAAACCATAACTTGATTTCAAAAATACATTCCTATTCAGAAATAAAAATTAACATATTAAAGCGACACCTGTTGCTTAGCTTAATAATGGTCGGATTAACATAATCTTGTTTCAATTTAGTTTGGCATTGGCTGTAAAATCGATTCGATTGCCGTGACGGCAAATGGGCATGTCACTGTCGTGCCACGATGCTCAGATATTTAAATGGCCTAATGGTCAGTGAAGGAAACATCATGAGGAAACCTGCACACTAATTGAATTGTTGAAGCGGTGATGACACCGCCAAGCCAAGTGCCAAGAGCCAAGTGGTAATGACACCCGCTTGAGGTCGGATAGGACACGGGTTCAAAACTTCAAATCCTACCTGTGTCACATGAGTTTGTCGATCAATCTGACTCGTGTATGGTAGTTTTCTCGTAGACCACCACCTGCTTCCGATGAAGGAAAACATCGCGAGAAAACCTGTACATTGGCTGACTGTTTAATTTACTAGTGTGTTTAATAAGGCTACTGCCACTAGATGCCTTTAGGCGACTTAAATAAATCTGATACCAGTGTTAATTTAATATCACACTCGATAAGAAGAAGAAGATTGAATTGTTCACTAAAATACGAGTACTGTCAGCTGCTGTCGCTAGGTGGCGATGAACTCTGACAAAAAGTTCATCTCTCAAAAAAAACAATCGAAATACATCTCAAGGCGTGCGTGTCGATGGGTGAAAAAAATTCATCCTTTGCCTATTGTTGTCTGGTCTCGTAATTTCAGCACATAACTAATAACTTTTTTAAAATTTTTTATAAAAGCTGAAGTTTAGTACTTAAAAACTCAGAATATCACAGGTTCTAAGCTCTAAGCTATCAAGATGAAACTTGACCCCAGATTTTAAGACTTTCATCAATTTTTTTTTATTTAGCTATTTTTATCCCAGCAATACAACTGCGAAAACCGAATCAGATTTCATTAAGTAGTTTTTGCGTGACTCGCGTACAAACATACAGAAAGGAAGACAAAAATTTAAAAGGTCATTTTATTCTTCTATTGGGCCTATAAAAGACCCCATACATTTTTCTTAAATAATCAACAAAATTACGGACCCAGGGCAAAAACTTCAAAAACCGGACCCACGGAATCGGATTTCCCCGGACACTTTTTAAAATCCCCTTCAGGAAAGCGTTCCCCGGACGCCCTTTTAACTAGGACAAATCCGGGGAAACCCAGACGGATGGTAGCCCTACCTATGTACAGACATAGACCAGCCAGTTACAGTTTACATGTATAGATTGCGACCTTACTTAGAAGGAAGCCCTAACCAGAGTGGCCTATTGAGATTTTATTAAGTAAAAAAACTACAACAAAAAAACTTTCCAAACACCATAAAAAACTATACTTGCAGCCACCGTAGTTTCTCTCCTTGATTCGCAAAAAATAGTGGCATTTTGTCTAATAAACATAAAATAAAGTCTAATGTTGAGTTTCATAATTTACGGTAGTTTGACAAGGTTGTGTCTCTTACGAAACAATTGGTCGATTTGGGCACAAAATATTTTGAGTACAGAACAAGGAATCGATTCTGCTTATGTTAAGTCACAGTCGTGTCTTAATGGTTTTTGCATTGCAAAATCATTCAAGCATGTCCTTAATTTGCCTGAAAACCCTAAGGGTTTAGGCAGACCAACAGCCACATGGTGAAGTAACATGGATAAAGAGATTCGAAAAGCAAAGATCAACCCCCAGACAACCCGGACTAGACCTCTGGCACAAGTGTACGAAAAGACCCGACTCCAAATAAACTGAAAGAAGGGGTGGACGAAGAAGAAGACACCATTGCAAAACCATTGAAACACGATTTTGACTTAACACTAGTCTTAACACTGTTCTTCGTGCCGTTAGACTTGTGTATGGTGTATTAAGTTCAAGATCTTTATTCATTTTGGTTACACTGTTTGACAATTAATCCATAAGTAAGGCCATGAGTGACATGGTTAAGCAATATGTTCCAAAAGATCAATCCCGAGGCAACCCGAAAATTCCAGGCGCAAATATTGGATTGGACGTCAAAAAAGTCACATCTGTAACAATCAGTAATTTGTGCTTTAGCTTTGCGGTTCACACTTGTTATCATATGGCACTTTCAGTTGCGGTTGGTGACAATTAAATTATCGTTATGGTAAACCAAAATAGGACAATGTCATCCAGGTAGATGAGATTTCTCAGTTACGAAATAATTTGAAGGAACTCCTCATGTGGCATTTCATTTCTAGATTTTTGTGCTTAGAATCCATTGCTAACGTCAGTCTTGTATGTCATGAGTGTCGCTCTCAAACTAAACAGGCATGCTGCCTACCTGATGGAAAGCGGTCACCGCAGCCCGTGGACGCCTGCAACATCAATGTGTCACGTGCGCGCTGCCGACCCTGAATAAATCTTTTCACGCCCTTTTGAAGAACTACATGTGTAGTCTTTTAAAAAAATGAAGGCAGGTTTCTTAGATTTTGTATAATAAATCCTTTCCTCCTAACCATGATGTAATTGACGCTTCACCTTGCACGAGAATGGGAACAGAGAAATTAGAGTAATGGTTTCCCCGGACCAATATTAGTGGCGCCCAACGCACTGTTGTACGTCAGTGGTTATCATTATTTTAATGAGGCGATTATCTGACTAATTAAAGCGTTGTTTGACTTCGGATCCGGCGCACGAGTATATCCATATCCTTGTATAGTATATCCATATCATTAAAAATCATAATAACGTAGGGTTGCCGACAACCTTGCTTCTTCTAAAGGGGCCTCTACAACTTGTGAATGTAAGCGCTTAGTATGTTCAAGTCCTTGTTTTTACCTCGGCGGAACAGCTCAGCTGTGTTCGTTATCCCGGTCCATTCTCGGATGTTTCGTAGCCAGGATTTTTTTCTTCCTCCGACCTTTCTCTTTAAGCGATTGTCACAGCTCTATTGTCATATAAAGAATACAGAAGACCGCACTTCAATTTGTCTTATTATTCAAAATGTCTGTGATTCGGTTGTATCCCCCTTACTACCTACAATCACAAGAGGAAATAGGATGATGCAACTCTAAGCCCGTCACCACCTGGACAAAGATCACTTTCATTGAATCGTAAAATTTATTGTGTTACGTTATCTGTTAAGCAAACGATTTAAAATACGTAACGGTAAAAACTTTCATGTCATCATGCCAAAGGTTCTTTATAGCAATCAATCCCTTTATCTTATCTATTGATTGATATCATACAACTTTCTTATTCTTTTTCGGTTGAAGTAAAGCGTTCATTGCTGTTATTGATTGATATAGATCAAAAGATGTGTTAAAAGTATCATTTGGTTATTTAATTATCCTTTTGGCTGTCTATGTTCTTCGATAATTGTCTTTTGTAGTTGGCATGCATCTTGTCTCATGTCGTGTCAACGTTTTGTGTTTACAACCAGCACTAAACTTCCTGTGTTATTGTTTTTTGTGATGGTGGTTTTAGCTGCTTGAATTCTGAGATATGTTCGTTTACCTGGGCCAGTTGGAACTCTTACCAGATGCCCATTATGAGTGTTACTATCATCGGAAAAAATACTATCACTAACCCATATTATAAGCAACATCGTCTATCGAAGAAATCAAGCAACTGTACTTGCATGCAACTCATAATTTGCGCACTGACGTACTTCCTATACCGGATTCATTATTAGATCATTACTTTCAAATTCAATTAATCAGAATATCATTGTATACTTTATGTGATTGGTAGCATTCGTTAATCATTTCTGAATCCGTTGCATTAATTTACTATTTATCTAGATGTGTTTTATCACAATTTACAATCAGATCAATATCATCTGTTATGTCTATAAAAATATGTTTTACATAAAAAAATCTGGATCTGCTCCACTGTAGCTGGCTCTTATGGCATACACAGAGAAGTCGCAGAGATATGTTTGAACGGTGGTTGAATGGTGTAGTTATTTCAAATATGACTGAAAAAAGTCTATCAGGACATCGACCGATGGACGTTGTACTCCGAAAGATTACAGATTTGGATTTAGCAATCGATGTGTCACTTAGTGCTAAGTGACTAACGAAGCCTAAAGCTTCTCAGAATGTAAACATTAGTAAAACGTGTTCTCAACACATGTGGAGCTAGAATGGATCTAGTCACAGTCATTGAACACGCTGGAAGTCAGTTGGCGTGGCGGACTCGCGGCGACTACCGCGCGCCGATCGTAGTCGCACGTCGAACGCGGCCTTATTTTTTAAATATTAAATTTTGAACACCCTCTGGTTGTATAAACTGTAGCGTCTTTGCGTGATGCAATGTGCGTAATGTGACGTCATCTTTGGCTGTATATGGAGTGATATCTTGGCCAAAAGATTTGAATTGTTTGTGCTTCCTTTTCAAAGTTTTAAAAGTGTTCTTTTTTAAACACAGCATTGTTAAGGTATGGTTTTGCAAAATGCATACATTCATAGGCTTCGTTGCACGTTTCTTTTTTGCCTCTTATATTATCATTCTTATCGGACATTCAATTGTTTGCTCTATGGATATGGGTACCTACCTTTTTTGTTGTAAGTTTTCATTTCTAACCATGAACATTTAAATTAGGATACGTTACTTTCATGTTTTGGGCAAGAGAACCTTCATGATTTTGTTTTGTCTATAACACGACAAAATAAAATCATTTCCGCTTCCGACCAATCCATATATACTTACGTATCTTTGTACGATTAAGTGTAAAGGTAAATGGTATCCTGAGTTAAAAATAAATATTTTAAGGCTTTTGGGAAATATAATTGCGTAAAATTATATCACTTTCATTGATCATTATTATTAGGAAAACATGCTAATTTTGGAATTATAAGAGCGTCATTTGACCATAGAAGTTTGTTTTTCTTTGCCATGGATGCAATAATATTAATTCCATGCATTTGACTACTGAATGACATCATGTCACCTTCTTTCAATTATTATTCCTATCGGAAAGTTACTGTTTATTTTGACGTTCAGACAGTAATAATAATATGTATTTAATATTTTTACAAACAACACGTACTTACAACAATTGGATATCTTAATTGATCGTAACAGTTATATTTTATTGTTTGGTCGTTAAATTTAATATTTATGATGATAACCTGTTTAGTACAGAATTGATAGCAAAATACTATAACTTTTCAAATCACACTATCACACTTATATTTTAAGGGAAAGTGTTTGTGAGTTTGTTTGTAGGGGAACTGCTGAACCGATTTCAAATATTCTTTCACCCATAGAAAGCTACATTATACCTGAGTGACATAGGCTACAATTTATGTACCTACATACCTCCCGAGCGAAGCCGGGGCAGGGCGCTAGTGCAGTATAAGAGGTCGGATATTCAGATGAATATTTACCTAAACTTAGTTGCTTGGCGACTCTTATTTATTTTTCCATGCTTGGCGATTATGGAATGCATTTTCATATCGAAAAAAACTGCGTATTTTTTTTCTATTCACGTAACAACAATAACTTAAAGCAATGTGTTTTATAAAAATGTTTACTATGTTTACGTTTATATCAAGAAAGTGAAGGTTTCCATTAGATATAGTTAGGAAGTTAGGAAGCCGTTTCCATAATTTCTTACCCAAAAATACCTTTAGGGTAATATGCATCTGAATATCCGATTATATCGTTACTCAGGCATCATGCGGTTTGAAGTGAAGAGTGAGCTGTGCAAATCGTGTAGAAATTAGAAAGATACATTACCTGGAGTGCTATTTTCAAACGAGTAAGTCGACCGGTAAGTCGACTTTAAAGTTTTAATTAATTTCCCTGGTAATAAATATCGAATGAAAATCTTTCCATGTCCAATTGAAATTACTCGTTTTGTATCGAGTCCTAATGTTGGTCTGCGTTTGCGATTTCCCAGAGATGACACTTAAACTTTGTATCAGATGCATCGGATGAGTTCTATGACATCTGTCAAATAGTATTACGTCAAATAATTGTGTGTTAGCACTGTAATTAAGAACCTTGTCCCTCATACATTTTTAATCTAAAAAAAATATATGTATATAGATTTAGTTTCAGTTTTATTATATTTATGTAAAGATATGTATGTATTTTGTAATATCGAATCATTGCGTTAACTTAATACGGTATAATTAGGTACTGCCTTCTGGCATGTCGGTCAAGAACGAAGCGTAGTCAGTTAAATGCATAGTTCATGTGCATTATATGTATAGGACAATTTTTACACATCCAAGCATGCAAGTCGCTTATCGTACTCCTGGTTTCAACTTCTTAGGACTACCATGCTGGTCTATTGATTACTGATGGCGCTGAAGCCTGGGTATTATAAGCGGAAGGATAGTCGCTACTTTGAGGAGTATGATTGGAACCTTAGATCAGAAGGCGTAGTATGGAATGGACCATTGTAGCGGAAGGTGTGATGCTCAACTGCCACAAAGGGAAGATCTTCCCGCCAGGCTAGGTGTTAGGGGGTTATTCCCAAAGTACTCCAAAAAATGTTACCAAACTACACCATGAAAAAAAAAAAAATATTTTAAGGCCTGGGGAGCCGAGGCTCCCCAATATTTGTGTGACGGGCTGTATAAAAATAGGCGCAGAATTTAGAAGAATTTTATTCCCTTTTACAAAGGTTAGGTGCAGGTTAGAGACCGCGTAAGAGGGGCTTGTAGGTGAGCAAACGATAGGATTGTCAAGATGGCTGTGTTTCCTTCCACCGCCGCCGGCGCCACATCGTCTCCCCGCATCCGGTCCGGTGGTGTTGCCGCAACAATTACCATGTTTACAGCAATAAAAATTCATTAAATTGATCATTAATTCATTCTGGGAGCGAAGAAAAAGCACAGAATGTGAAATTCTGCTCTTCCTGCGCAGGTTGTAAAATTCAATCAAGGGAATGGGCATAGAAATATTTCTAAGGGAATGGATTTTAAACTGGGGATTCTTGTCATAGGCTAGCAACCTGTCACTATATCTGAAACTCCATTCCACTAATAAGCCCACTATTCAGTTAAGCGAGGCCTTCGACTTTCCCGACTCTCGGCTCTGTCTACCCCGTAAGAGACTAAGACGTGATAATGTCCCAGCTTTTTACTGCACCACAAATATTGACTAGCATATGTCCACACCACTATCTGTGGTCCACACTCACGCAGGCACGGCGACCAGTTTGCGGACCTCCTTAAAAGGGAGATATTAGGAGCACCCATAACCGGAGAGCATGTATGAAGAGGTCGATGAGTGTAGAGGAAGCGAGAGAGATCTGTAAGGACGTAGCAAGTGGAAATCGCTAGTCTCTGTCTACCCCCACGGGAAAAAGGCGTGGTAACATGTACGTATGTGTCCACGTGCTTTGCTCGTACGTAACAGAGAAAGCCGCCTATATTTTGGCTGGTGTGGTGACGCACCCATTACCTAACGCACCTTAAGGCGCATCAGTTGATTGATTGATTGCCTCTGTCTTGTGAATATAAAAGAGCGCGGCTTGCTTATGCCTGGTCCTAGATTAATATTAATGTGAGAAATGTATATATGTTACTGTAAAAGCTCGAACTACGGTAAATTCTAAGATTTAAGAGTAAGTCTTCGGATTTACCGATATGAGTTGGTAAATGTAAGGATTTATGAAAATGGGATGATTTTTACGGGCTTTTACAATTAGAATGTAGTACATGCTAGGTTTTACCACTGACCGCTGGTAAATATTGGTTTTGGGAATATAACAAAGAGTAATTCTTCCCTCAAAGTCTTTCCGGGTGGTCATAAAAAAAATAACCTGAACCTACCTTCTTTTCCGCCTTCAAAGTCTTTCCGGGCGGTCATAAAAAAATAACCTTAACCTTATCTATCAGTCATTTACCGTGCCTTTAATGTAAATCCTAAGACTTACCAAGCGAATGGTGGTAAAAGTGCGAATCGCAAAATTGTTCGGGCTTTTACCATTAAGAGTTGGTAAATCTTAGTTTTTACTCGAAAATCTTAGGATTTACCGTAGTTCGAGCTTTAACAGTAACATATACAACAAATATTTTCAAAAACAAGGGGAAAATTAGGATTTCAAATAACTAGGCTATTGACCTTTTGTATATTGAAGCAAGCCGGTTCTGTCAAGGTAAGAGACGTACGTGGGGCCAACTTTAAATGGGCAACCTTAGATGGCGTTAATCATAAAATTTTGTATTTTAATGCACTTAGAACAAAACCTGACAGCACATGAGCACAGACCAAGCATCTCTACAAATAAATTAATACCATGAAAGAACGATTTATACGAATCTCAGTAAGAAAGATACTTAAGACGAGGTGCAACCTGAGCTGCAAAAAACAAAATTCATATGCGCTTACCCGCGCCGTGTGCGCGTTGCAATAAGATAGTTTTTTGCACAACACAATGTTCTACTTTCGTTGGCAGGATCGAACAGATTTTGTACCGATTTAGCAACTATTTCTCAAATATCTTTAAAAATATTAGTCTAAAAACAAAAGTGCTCGTTTAAAACTTTAATATAGTATATATATTAACTAATTATATAAAAATATATATATGTTATCGCTGAAAATTGTAAGTTCCATGACTTGAAAGCTGAAATTTTTTCTAAATTTTCGGTGCCTTTAAGAATTAATTAAGCCGAAAATATGTATTTTTATTAAAAAGTACACGATTGAAACCTTAATAAACATCATAATCTATATCCTGTATTATTTTTCCACTTCGTAATTAAACTCTAATTAGGAAAATTTCTTCATGAAAAATTACAATATTTTCGAATGTGTGCTACGACATCGCCTTAATATTTTTTATCTTTGTATATTTTCGCTTAGTTTTTGCCGCGGGCGAAGCCGCCAGTAACAGCTAGTTTGCTCGGAGTCTGTGTCAATGTTAAGATTGAGAAAGAACAGACCATAACAGCAGCTAATAATGATGAGGTCTGCCGTGACCTTCTCGAGTTCTTTATTGTTTTGACTAGACGCAAATGTTCGTCGGTCAAAATAGAATATTAGACTAGCTACGCCCCGAGATCCACTCCCGTGGAAATTACATACATACATCTTATTTCATTCAAATATTCCTTGCAAACACTTGGTTGACTGGAAGAAATCCCTTTTTGGGAAAAGTCCGCCATTGTACGCCTCTCTTTTTGTTTCGCTATGTCTTGTAGTTTTCTTGTGTGTATGTGCAATAAAGAGTTTACAAACAAACATCCATATTATCACGCCTTTTCCCGTGGGGTAGGCAGAGACTAGCGATTTCCACTTGCTACGATCCTTACAGATCTCTTGCTTCCTCTCTTCATACATGTTCTCCGGTTATGGGTGCTCCCAATCTCCCTTTTTAAGGAGGTCCGCAATCTGATCGAAGTGCGAATTCTCGGATAAAAACTACCCTGTGTGTTATCCCAGGTTATATTCTAACCGCGTACCAAATTTCATCGAAATTCGTACAGACAAACATCCAAACTTTCGCATTATAACATTAGTGGGATGTGAAAGTGTTCAACGTCTACTAAAGTGAAAACACCTTGATTTAAATTTTTAATGAAATTCATTTTTTTGATACTGTGCTTACGTCATACTCATGGGGCTTACGTGGTCTACGAAACAATGAAATCAGTTCTATGACTTCTTCCGTTCTTTAATGAATGAAAATGATTTTATTTAAATAGGCTAAAAATAGCACTACAAAATACTTGACGTCATAAAATTACTTAAAGCTAAGGTTACCACCGCCTCACAATTAACTCCACTGCTGCATTTTCTCTAAAGACATCACTTTACAACATATGTCTTACAAATAACTAGTTGTTCGCCGCGAACTTAGATCTCGCGATTATTATTTTAAAATATCTCAAAAACGGGTGAACCGATTTTGTTGCACAACGAACTTAAAAATTCTATGGATATTTGCTACACGTATTATTAATATCATCGAAATTAATTCAACGGTTCGAGAGTTATCGCGGAACAAACATACATATGTATGTATCTTACATACATACATACATACATACTTACATACATACATACTTACATACATACATACATTAAACAATGTTGTTTTCGCCCCAACTTGAATTATAGCCCTCGCTCGCTTCGCACGCTCGGTCAAATATACGACGAATATACTAATATAATGTTGCGTCTTTCCCTGGTCACAGTTCAAATCCCACGGGAATGGGAACCTAAGATGTAGAACATTGGACCCGTCTGCGAATATAGTTCGCATTCATTGAGACAATGTCCCGATCTTGACATTGATTGACGACATTTAAATTGGCTTATTGACAGTCGTTGGCCATTTCTCGGCCAGTTTTCCTGTATGAAAATTAGGTCGATGCATTTATAGCGATGTTACGATTACAATCATCTTTTTCCTTCCTCTGAGGTCGGTATGGCTTGTTTGTTATACTGTAATAAAGTTAACGACATATGTTTGTTTCATTGAGTTTTATGGCCAAGGGTACAGCGGTTAAAATTATTCTTCCATTGTAAATCAAGGGTGCAGAGGAAAAAGGGAGTTGTTTCCTTTTTCTGTCTATATAGGTATTATGTAATTCAAAAATGCTGTTTTACCTAACTAGTCCTGGATCAATATTACTACTTCTTGAAAGCCATTTAATGTCCCACTGCTGAAGATTTAATCAGCAAAAGCAAACATCACGCTAACTCGTTCTTGGTCAAATAAAATATATTTGTAAAATTTTGGTATTTGCTTGTACCCAGGAAGTGACAGACGAGAGCGACGGGTGCGGCGCCAAGTTCTCAGCGGTCATCGTGTCGGACAAGTTCCAGGGGAAGCCGCTGCTTGCCCGCCACAGGTACGTTATTGATACTTGTATGTGCTTGTTCCCGGGAGGTGACAGACGAGAGCGACGGGTGCGGCGCCAAGTTCTCGTCCGCCACAGGGTTTATTTGGATAGATAAAAATGTTTGTTTGTTTGTAAACTCTTTTTTGCTTTTTAATGTTATTCGATCTCTGTTACACACAAATTAAGAAAAAGGGCTCAGAAGAACAGAATTTAAGACTTATGTGCTTCATTTCTTGGTAAACCTTTTTTTAACGTGTGGACAAGGGGTAGTCTGAACGCGTTTCGAGCGTCAAGTATATCTCGTCCACTCAGCCGTGGGTATGTGGGTGGGGCTTGACTTAATCACGCTCAAACACGTGTGTGTCTACGCCTACCGCATTTGTGCCAAGACTGCATTTTTTTTGGGTTCCGTACCTCAAAAAGTGAACCCTTATAATATGGTCATAGGATTGTCCGTCCATCTTCTAGTGATAACACGATGTTTATAAATTAATTAATTTAAATATATGTTGGTCACTGTCCAAAATGGCCAAGCCACATATTTTGACTAAAGTTTAGAATTTGTAAAGTTATGGCTTGTACAGTAAGAAACTTGGCTCTGGGATCTCATAACTTTTTCACAGTGCAACACTCGTCTTGGCAATATTTTACACCAATTTTTTTTAGATGAGATTATTATTTCTCCCATAACTTGAACTTCATTGTTCAACTAACGTAGTAACACTTAATTTAATGCGATTTATTATAATGTATATGAAATATTGCACACGGTTTAAAATAAAACATATCGCAATATGTAAATTGAAGTTTATCAACAAATCATTAGCGCCAAGGCCCCATAGAAATTCTAAGTAAGGTCACACGTTAAGATCTGTCTGCTGCTTATAATAAAAACACGTTTAAGATAAACCTTTTCTTGTGAGGACAAAGAAACCCATATCTTTGATCGCATTTTTAGCTCGCTGTTTTTAAATATAGTATTTAATAAAGATTTGGTTCCGTATTTATATTTTAAACTATGTCAATATTTGGTAACATCCATGTTGTAACCTATCGATAAGAAGAGCGCAGTCGCCTGGCACAAGCATTTTTTGCTTAAAAGGTGGCTCTATCAATTATATTAGTTTTAGTTAAAAATGTAGTGTTACCTAATAAAAATTATTAAATATTTTTATTATTATATTTTACAGAGGTGTTCCGAAAAACGATAATCCTCATTGAGCTTGTAATTGCTATGCATAAAGCTTCTGATTAACTTGTAAATCAAGCTTACATATAAGTAATTTTTGGTAAAAGCTGAAGATTTGTGTCTGTCATATCATAAGAACTTGATATAAATTATTAACTAAAATATATAAATTTGTGGAAAGAGAAAGGGGAGGCCTTTGCCCAGCCGTGGGACACCTCAACAGGCTAGGAAAAAAATATTTAATATTTTTTTTCTCATAATATAACAGGAAAATATTGCTTAATGTAAACCAATTTATTAAAATTATAAATATAAATGAAAGATCCAGTTTCTACGTGTTCCCAAAAACACAAATATCAACTTTAAAAAAAATACAAATACTTAATGATTAAGTTAATTATTTACTTGAAAAAGAGATGCGCAATAAAAACCCGCTCGCGGATCTCTGAAAAAATCCATTATCGCTCCAAATACACATTAGTATAACAATAACATTAAGTATATATATTTGTCCACAGGCTAGTCAACTCAGTGCTACAAGAAGAGCTGAAGACCATACATGCGTTCACGCAAAAAACGCTGACACCAGAACAGTGGAAGAATTGAAAGTCAATACAATGAAATAGAAATCTATACTTTTTTATTTTTCAAATTTTAAATTTATTCCTTTTTAAAAATGTTCGGAATAGACACATATACGGTTAGCGTTTCGGCGCCAGGAAAGGTGATTTTGCACGGAGAACATTCGGTTGTCTATGGCAAAACGGCCATTGCTGTCAGTTTGGGCTTGAGGAGCTCGATCGTCATAAAGGTATGTGCTTTTTTTTAATTTTAGTCCTGGTAGTGGGGTACTTAACATGGTAACTTTGGTATATTGGTGGTTCAAATTGCTTTGAAATCTTTTAGTATAATTTTTAGGATTCCGTAGTCTAAAAGGACTCTGAACCCTACTTTCTTTGGCAACTGGTCGTGAAGGTTATTCCGTGGTGAATTAAGACTTTTAGTTTCGTCTTGTCTCTCTGTCTGTCCGTCGTTTATTATTTCTTCTTGTACTTTAGCAGCTCTCCTGTAAATTAAATTTTTAAATTTCTCTTGCCATTGCGTCTATATCTTCTTAGTTAAGTTCTTTGGTGGGAATGGAGTTAAGGCAGTTTTAAAAAATATTTCAATAGCAACTCTTTAACACGAAAAGGTTTTTTCGATTACAACCCCTTTTTATTTAGCTATCAGGACCCTTTTTCTCAGCGACGCGTAGAAGTATCAAGTTGAAATTTATATCAGACTAGCTGCGCTGTTGGGCTCGTCTCCCGTGGGAATTTTGGAATTAAAAGTACCCTATGTCCTTCTCAGTACTCCTAATTATGTGTATGCGAAATTTCAGGAAGATTGATTCAGTAGATAAAGCGTGAAGAGTTAACAAACTCACTTACGCTTTTATTATATTTGTTGCTATTCTAAAGGTGCCTCTCCAACTAGTGAAGGTAATGTGTTATTAAAATAGTGTACGGAACCCTCGGTGCGCGAGTTTGATTTGCACTTGACCGGTTTTTTTAAATTTTGTTACGGTTATTTACTCTTTGAGAAAATAACCTAATAAAATATTACTAAACAAAAGACATCAACGCGTTAACAGTGATGTGCTAGGTTATAATAAAACATTTATCATTTTATTGACATACATGTACATCATACTAAAATTTAATTTTTATTATATATTATTTATACAAAAAACAAAATACATTTTGACATGTTTAAAATTTTACAATGAGGAAGTGTTTGTAAGTTTCTAGGGGGTAATCTTTGGAACTACTGAACCGATTTTAACAATTCTTTTACCAATAGAAAGCTACATTATGCCTGAGTGACATAGGCTACAATTTATGAATGTACCTCCCGAGCGAAGCCGGGTCGGGGCGCTAGTAAATAATAAAAACAATAACATAAGAAAATTATCCCGGACCTCCACGATTTTATTGTAATTTTCCATCGAGTATACGTGTTTATTTTTTAAAATATGTTTAGTGAAGTACGGCCCTACCATTTAGTCGATTGTGCTATATCACATACTAGTAAAATATGTTTATTAAAGAAAAAAACGGTACATAAGAGTTTTAGAGGTATTTGAGGATAATATTTTTCATACAAATAACAAAAAAAGTTACTGTCGAGAGGTAAAACTTAGCTGGAAAATAAAACCCACTCTCGACCCCTAGGGTTGAAAAACTACAATTAGGGGTCCAGTGGACACCATCATTTATTAGGGGTCGAGAGTGGATCAGTGGACAAAAAGTAACTTAACTTAGATGTGCTTGTATTAGTATTCTTCATAATCGTAATAACCATTCGAGTTCTCTCACGTGAATGCAAGTCGATCGTTTGATAAATTGCTAAGAATTGCATCATCGGCACATGTGGTGACATCATAGTGGCTTGCGAACTGCGGTCGAATCTACGCGATTCTTAATTCCTACTATTGATGCGATGGTGGTCGATTGGTTCGTGTATTGGTCCCCATGATTTTAGTCCCATCAGTCAGGACAAAGAGAAATTAATAAAATAGTTAAATTAAAGTACACACCTAACGCAATTAAAGTCCAGTATAAGAATGGTTTTAGAGTGATGATGGGACTACCGCGATTTTGTGTTTTCCGCAAACATACCGTTGTTTGCGGAAAACATTATGGGGGATATTTGTCTACCAGAAATATTTTTTTCACTTCTCATGCTCGGAAAGTGCTTATTTGTGCAGGATATAGGCTGCACAAAATCGAATTTTGTGCAGCCTATATCCTAAAGGGGATATACTCTTACGGATTGGTTAACGTTAGCCTGTTGTCGAAAAGTCCCAGGTTGGAATCCAGCTCGTGCTTCATGAGTTTGTATACCAATCTGACTTATGTATGCAAGTTTTCCCGTGAAGGAAAACATCGTGAGGAAATCTGCGCTCTAGTTGATGATTTCACTATTATAGTGTGTGAAATGGATAAGGCAGTGGCAAACCACTCTATTAACGTTGGCAAGAAAGTCGGCTTATTGGTAAAAATAATTTTGAAAATCCAACTCTAAAGGGGTAAAGATCAGCATTCACGCGAGCGAAGTCACTACAAAAAGCATACATACATAGAATCACGTCTCACGTCTTTATCCCTTACAGGGTAGACAGAGCCAAGAGTCGTGAGACTCGAAGGCCATTCTTAGCTGAATAGTGAGCTTTTCAATACCAAAAGCAAGTTAAAAATAAGATAATATCCCCAGGGTCGACAATGACCTCACGAAATTCCTTCGCCTGTTTTGTCTAATTAATAAATTTAAAAAATATATTTTTCAGCCGAAGAAAGGTCGTCCGAGATAACCCCACGGCTATAAAAAAACAATTAACTACGCATATTAAATGTTTTTTTACGGATGTTGCAAGTGTTTACTTGAACTTAAGACACATTTTATCATTGTTTCTATTCGTGACAATGTCAAGTGCTTTAATGATATTAATTAAGTCCTTTAATTGCTTATCAATCATCAGCTGACCCCAAGTTTATCTATGTACAGTTTTTATTTTAATTTAAATGATGCCTTTGACATTGCTCGAGATAACTATGAACTCGTGTAGTCTATGAATGGAAACTTAAGATAGACTAGCGTGGGCCAGCGACTTTGTTCCTGTGGAAATTTCGGGAGATCCTCTCTTAGCGCTCCCCTAAACCTACATGCTTATTGCACTATCCTAAATTTCAACAAACGTAGATGTCGTGCCTCAGTTGTGTCTCAAAAGCCAAAGAAATCGTAATAAAACAGAAGTTTTACAGAGATCATGTCACTTTATTTCAATTTCTTTGGCTCTTGAGACATGACATCTACGTTTGTAATTAGCAGAATCGCCCCCCCCCCCGGCCTCTCATTTGTGGAGGAAAAAAGGGAGGCTTAGGACCAGCAGCATTCTTTGTATAAAAAAATCGATTTAGTGTCCGACTTAAGTCAACTTAGTACGCAAGGGAGGTAGAAAAGATTTCCTCATGGCGCAGTCTACAGAATCCCAAAGGCGTATTATACTTGGAAATTAGGTAATGATGACGCTGGTACGCACAACTGTAGCATGCAGATTCGAGTCGTTTAACACGACTGACAAGGAACCATCGTATTTTTTCAAGCTCTTATTTAGCTTGATACACCAGAGCGATAGCGGTAATCCAACAATAAAATTTATACATACATATTATCACACGCCTTTTTCCCGTGGGGGTGGGTAAGCAGAGACTAGCGATTTCCACTTGCTGCGATCCTTACAGATCTCTCTTGCTTCCTCTACACTCATCACTCTCTTCATATATGCTTTCCGATTATAGGTGCTTCTATATCTCCCTTTTTAAGGAGGTCCGCAATCTGGTCGAACAATAAAATGTATCAATTTTATTGTTGGACTACTGATAAATTTAAAACTTTAGATTGGTATTTCGTTGTTTTACTACTTTACTTTCTATTGCTATTTTAATTTATCTTGCTGTGTAATTGCTATTATTACTACTTGTACTCGATCACAAACATAACATGTTTTATTATATTATATTAGTTTCTTATATTTTATTTTACTTTTGACTGTACTTAATCTAGTGTATGTATAAAGAAGCCCCTCTGGCATGTAAGGCGACCAAGACTGTTTCATGAGTTTCTTTCGGCATTTCTTCTCAGCAGTGGTCGTTGCGAAATGCTATTAGTTTGTGGGTTTGAGACATAATATACTATGATTATATAGTTAGTTTTTCAAGTGAAAAAGAGCCTTATTTGAAGGCCAAGTTTCAATAAAGAATTTTTGATTTTGTACTATTATGTATTCTGTGCTATTACAGAAATATACTCTTACTTTTATTGACTACTGTAGGTAACTATTTTCGAGCGGTTGCTTGTTTTCTGTGTTGCTCAATCTTCCACTTCTGTACTAATTTCTTAAAGTCATAAACTAAGTAATTAATATCTTATTGTTTTAGTCATAATACAGGAAATATTCTTAACATGCAATCATATTGTTTACAATTTTTAATTAATCCAAACTTGCAATTTTTTAAGTTTAAAAAAAATATAATAATAAATATTTGCTGCAACATACCTATATGCTACATAATTACAAAGTGAGAAATTAACACGTTTACTGCAGAGAGCTTACTGGAGCTTACAAAGGACACATAGTGACTTCCTCACAAGGCAAGCCTGTATCGAGGAAATCTAATTGACCAAAAACTTAAGAGTCCCGTTTTTGCCTTTTGAACCCTAATGGTAGGAGATTTTGCCATTTGCCTTAAAGTTTACATGCATATGTAAATCGAATGGCAGTGTATTATTATTTTGACATAACTGTAATAATGTTTGTTAGTAATGTTTTTACAGTCTGAAATGAGAATAGTAAATATTGCTAACCAGAAATCTAATTTACCCCAATTTTCAGGAGGTGAACACGATTGGCGAGCCAGCGGTCCACATCCACCTACCCTGCGTGGGCCTCGAAGAAGACATACCCCTGATACCAACCATCCAGAGCCTATTCAACCCCCAGCTATCCCCAAGCGTCAGCGGCAAGTTCTCCTGGAGGCTGCCCGACAAACTAGACCACGATACCCACTTGAAAAAAGTCGAAGAGTTCTTACACAAAATCAGACCAAACTTTGACAGTCTCCCCAACAACCAAAAGAACTCTTTGCGAAGTTTTCTCTACGTGTTCTCTGGGATCTTCGGTAGCACAAAACTTCAAGTTAAATCTATGGATATTTCAATGGGTTCTGAGTTAACGATAGGCGCAGGGACGGGGTCTTCAGCGTCGTTCGCGGTTTGTCTCGCTGGAGCGTTGATAAGGCTGTTGAAGCTGAAGAGTTCAAGCTATGAGTTCTACGACCAGAGTGAGGAGTTCACGCTGAAAGAGAAGGAGATCATATCAGAATGGGCGTATAACTGTGAGAGGATCATGCATGGGACGCCTTCTGGTAAGTCATATTTATTTACACACTTTTTTTTATTGTTAGAGTTTTTAAGCTGCCTTCTTATAATGCCTCTTCATTACTGGAGGTTGGCCGTCAGTTTCGCAAACTCTTCTCTGTTCGTCGCTAAGTAGTTACTAACAAAGCAACACATATAGCCAATAGAATGTGCTTCCTCAAGTAAAACATGGTTGAAGCGGTGATTAAATCGTCATATTCTTAATTACCCAGACTGGTTGACGTCAAAATTTACTCATAGCTAAGTTTACTACCAAACTGGGTATTGTGACATAATATTATGTCACAAGTTCGGCAAGCACTGTAGAATGATATTGTCGTACTGCTAAGCACTGTAGAGTGATATTGTCGTACTGCTAAAGTCTATTCTATATGCAATGATAACCGCTTACACAGGTCGATGCTTATTTGCCAATTAGTCAATATATACAGAATTCTTTCTTTACTGACTGAGTGACCGACAGACAACGTACAGCCAAAACTACTGGGCGAAGGAAGCTGAAATTTGGCATGTAGGTTCCTTAGGGAGTGTAGGGGAGCACTGAGAGAGGATTTTCCTAAATTCCCATGGGAGCAATGTCCCGGACCCCATGCTAGTGGTATACGAAAAGGAAACAAAGTATTTTCGTAAACTGCAGTCCTATGTATAAGGCGACACGAGAACGTAACGAAGAAATCAATGAGACGACATAGGTGACATACTTTCTACGCAGATCTCAACTTTCTTTATCATTTGCATCCATTACTGTCTGGTCTGCCGGCTTTTCCCGCGTTACATTCTATATATTCATTATTTAATTCTCTCTGAAAACTGTAAAATCCAGGGTAAAAATAGCCTTCTAATTGTAAAAGTGCCGTGTGACCGGGCAACTTTTTTTTTTGATTCTTCTTTGATATATCTCAAAATAAAAGAATCATCCTAAAATAATAAACTCCATAACCAAAGTATTTCCCAAGATATAGAAAAATACAATTCACATTTTTAAGCGATGCTTGGACGATACCAAAACTCAAAATGGACTTTCTCTAAAAGTTTGAACTCTAATAAATTAGCTCTGGAGAATAAACTCGTGCTGAAAAGTCGCAAAATGTGTTTCATTATGTGTATTCATTCTATCATAAAATTACATATTTTTAACAATTCTCATACCTTGTCCGGTCCCCTATTATATTAAAAGTATCTATGTTAAATCAAAATGCATTTTGTTTGAAATATCCAGAAAACAACGATATGTAAACGATAGTAAAAATCACATCAAAGTTAAATATCTGTGTTTTTACACTGACTATCAACCTCTATTGCACAGGGGTTGATTTAAAAAAAAATATATATATTTGACCTCGGGCCTTCAACTATATCCATATTAAATTTAATTAAAATCGGTCCAAATGATAAACATAAGAAAAAAAGTAATAATTTTTTTTCTAACTTATAGTCCAGACAGACTTTTGCATTCATAGTATTAGCACGGATATATTGACTACGTAGATTAATCTGAACTCCCTACTGTGTAGTGAAAAGCTCTTCAAAACCAGTTACATGAATTAGAACTACTCGTAGAACCACACCTGCGCCTGCGTCTCGGATCCGTGTCAATTACCTTACATCTGACCTTGACTGCTCCACCTTGAACCTTTACCTTCGACCCTGACACCAATAGCTGCAATTGTTTCGCACCACATTATTCAACAAGCTTGGCCTTATACCAATAGAGTCAATAGCCACATGTCTTTAACGGAACGTGACGAGTTTGTTTCAAGTACGAGTATATTTCAGTTTGCTTCCATGAAGCATGTATGAAGAGAGATGAGTGTAGAGGAAGCGAGAGAGATCTGTAAGGATCGTAGCAAGTGGAAATCGCTAGTCTCTGCCTACCCCCACGGGAAAAAGGCGTGATAATATGTATGTATGTATTCTTCCATGCTGGTCTGGGATCGAAGAAAAAACAGAATACTAAAACTTCCCGCGCAGATATAGATGGAAATCAAGGGATATAGCTTGGAGATTCTTGTCATAAGCGATGGGCTAGCAACCTGTCATTGTATCTGAATTCGTAAACTTAGCGTTCACGTTTAGTTTAGACTGATTTCAATGAAATTTTGGTGCACGGGTAAAAAAATACCGAGAATATCACATAGGATACTTTTTATTCCGAAATCCCACGGGCACGAAGCCTCCGGGAGCGGCTAGTAAATTATAAGTTTTCTTTTTACACGACTGACCAAAAAAGGAGTGTTATGTTTTCAGAGTTCATGTATGTATGTAAGTTTCTTTATTCCACCATAAGTCCTGAACGGCTTAACAGATTTTGATGTGAGAGGTATTTTTAGATTCCTTGCATTCCTCCGAGTGACATAGGCTATATGAGTTGTCAGTCGTGTTTTTTATTTTTTAATAATTAGCTTGTTCCTTTTTTTCGTACCTTTTTGTTATATTATAATATTTTTATTTTTTTAAATTTTAGTCTTTTTATTAAGTTTATTTTTATTTTAGTTTTTAGTACTTATAAGTTATTTTTAGATGATAATTATAATTTAAAATTAACTTAAATGTCAAAACAAATGAGCTGACTCAGCAGGTATGATAATGGCCGTGATAAATATAAGTTTTCTGACCAACCTTGGAAAGCGGTCGAACGGCATTCCACCCGCCGTGATGCCATCTTGAATTGGCCAATCCTTGCGATTCGACCGGACGCGATAACCTAATTTTAAAAATCACTGTGTCTGCGACTCCTTGCGCGTAATGTAACTGCCTATGATAGTAATACATAGATAGATAGATCAACACTTTATTGGACCATTTACAGAAAGGAACATACAAAGTAGTGACAAAAGTAAATACATAAATGAGCGCAAAGGCGGGCTTATCGCAAATGCAATTTCTTCCAGCCAACCTTTAGGTAACATAGTTTAAGTAACTATTTTTTTCTTTAACATATTATTTACCTATACATGCTGCAGTAATCAATTTGAAATGTATTCATTTGGGTGGAGGGTTGGTAACCTGAGATACCTCTCCTAGTTCAGGTGCCAGCCCACCATAATCTCTATTGTACTTAGATAACAAAATAAGCTTAAATTGTAACTGATTATGGTGAGAAAAAAATACAGAATCACATCTTTATCCCTTACGTGGTAGACAAAGCTAAGAATTGCGAGACTCGAAGGCCACGCTTAACTAAATAGTGGGCTTATTGATAGAATGGAGAGTCAGGTATAGAGACAGGTTGCTAGCCCATCGCCTATGAGTGGAGAAAATAAATGTTATTATAATTATTATATTTTGCAACTGTATTAGAAAGATACGAAAAAAACTCGGTCAATTTTTGAGTTCTTGTGACAAACCATAATGAGAGCTATCGCATTCAAATATTCCACCAGATGTCAGCACCTACGTAAGGACAGACATCTGTCAGATGGTACAAAGCTGTCAATGTCGATGTGTCAAATTCAAATGACAGTATTGTACCATTAACGTGACCATACTCGCCAGTGGCGCCAACTAGCGGGAAAACGATAACCCTCGATTTTTTTGATACATGTAGACAAGGTTTGCCCCGCGGCTTCTCTCCCGAGGGATTTTCATTATCGCTTCTTGATGATGCGCAGCTTTACCTTAGATAACATACTGAAATAAAAAAAATATAAACTTCGGATTCAAAACAAAATTGACAAAATACACTCCTTTGTAAATATAATTTTAATGACGTCAATCATCTTTAATCTTCGCGTCACTTTTATTATAAACAGCTTTCGCCCGCGGCGTCGCCCGCGTGAATTTCCCACGGAACTGTGCTTTTTCCCGGGATGAAAGGTACCCTATGTCCTTCTCAGTACTTCTGACTATGTATGCGAAGAGGAGAGGTAACAAACAAACTCACTTTCGCATTTATAATATTAGTTAGGATTATAAGACTATTGTTCAGCCTTAAAATAATATAAAAGATGATTTGTCAAGGTTGAAAAAGACAAAAAAAAATGAAAAATGACATTGACAGATCTATCCCCTTTCGCTCCGCGCCAAAATAATAATGTCATTTAACTTTTTCAGGCATAGACAACGCGACCTGCACATTCGGTTCGCTGGTATCCTTCAAGAAAGGCGAGAAACCACGTTTCGTGGACATCAGGCTGAGTTTGAAGATCCTTCTGGTGGATTCCAGGGTTTCCCGGGAAACCAGGGCTTTGGTCGTAAAGGTGGCAACACTGAGGCAGCAGAATAGGGACACGGTGGATAGTATATTGGCGGCTATGGACAATATCGCACTTACGGCTCAACAGGTTGGTATTTCTCACTTACTTGAGGTCTAAAAAGGCCACTGAGAAACCTCAATATGATATATTTCCCATTTCCTAAATATTTAAAATGAGCCTTATGTTTGGTCTTATAAGATTCATTTTTATATGGGAAATGGATCATATTTTGATTTGTCATAGATTATTTATTCAATTTATTTGAAGCAATGGTAGCTCAGTCGCCTAGGCGCTCGATTTGCGTCTGAAAGGCGCTGGTTATAATCCGCACCATATGTACTCTCACGAGTACTGATATGTATCCAATTTTAGACCTTATCACATGGTCTTAATGACCAAAGTGTTCATGACTGTACCTCCAAGTTTGTAGTTCAATCTGACTCATGTAAGGTCATTGTCATCCACCACCATTAGATTTCGGTGAAGTAAAACATCGTGAGAAACACGCCAGTTGACTGTTCAGTCTTCTAGTGTGTATACTGCTACTGCCGCTAGATGGCGGTACTTGTACAACTCATATAAGATGGCCTTTAGGCCACTTAAGTTAATCTGAATTCTGAGAAAGAAAAACCTTAATAATAAGAAGATTTTTCTTTTTATAAACAGTATCATCCTCTTGTATGGAAAATCTTCATTGAGCTTATAAATCAATTATTTTTTTTTTCAATTTTAGGTTTTGGAGAAAATCGGAAGCGGAAAGTGTGAGGCTGACATAGATTCAGATTATCAACATTTGGCTGTAAGTATATATTTTTTCGTATGAAAATCTGTATTCCCATTCTCGTTATTGCATTCATTTGTTATACATTAGGTCTTATACATTTCACATAGGTGCACAAATGAGCCCTGCAAGGGCGTTGCAATTAAATTGTAATTATGTAATACTACCAAATGTTGATTAATATCGCACAATTTACAAATATTATAAATTGTACAACAATTATTATTAGTGTATTTGAGGCTTTATCGTGGCCAAATATTGGTCAAATTTGAGTTTGCCATGATGATAATGTTCTCCTTCCAGGACTTATGGGACATGAACCACTGCCTGCTATCAGCTCTCGGCGTGTCACATCCCGCGCTGGAGACAATCCGATCTGTGGCCAAGGCCAAGAGTCTGGCCTGCAAGCTCACAGGGGCGGGGGGCGGCGGGTGAGTACAAATTATACGATACGACGCTTACTTTCTCCTTTATTTGCCACGTATAAATCTGTCTTGGTTGCTTTTCTTTTATTTGAGTAAGTAATAATAGTACATTGTTAACGAGTGGGTGAAAGTAACTTTTTTAAGGCCCGAGACGTAGCGAGGGCGCCAATAGTTCGAGGGACTTAAAAAAGTCTTTCACCCGAGGTAAACACTGTGCTTTTCATTACGAATACAAGGAAAGTAAAAAAAAAACATGAATTAGCTAAAGAAATTATGAGTGAATTATACGGAAGCATAAACAAAACTCTAAATTTGAAAAATAAAATGATCGGATTACCGCTTTAGCTTCCAGCATATTTTTTTCTCTGTGGCCGACCAACTATTTAGTTATTAGATTCCTTTCATTTTCCAAAAAATGATAAAAAATCTATATTAAAAAAAATTATAAAAAATATATTCTTTAACTTCATGTTATTTCAATTTTACATAAATGTTGAATGGCTGGTTCAATAGAATAACGTGAAAATAGAACTAGTTTTTTTTTTAATAATTTGACAGCTGTCAGTTGAAAATGATTCTCCCTAGGGCTGAAAAGTATTACTTTCTCCACGCTCCTCAGGCAACTTCAGACTTACTTTCAGAGTATGAGTAATGAAAAATAACTTTTTCTCTGCTCCCTAGTCGTATTCCTAGTGATACGACTGACCCCCTGAGATAGGATTTAGTAAAGTAGGGATGTCAGTTTGTCTGTCCCCGACTGAACTTATAACAATTGACTTCTCTTCCAGCTACGCCATGGTTCTCATCCCTCCGTCAACGCCGCGGTCAACCGTTGACTCCTTATCGGGACAACTCCTCGAATTGGGCTTCAGAGTGACTGAGACCAGGCTCGGAGGCCCAGGACTCACCCTAGAGATGTGACACACCCAAAATGCATCAGGAGTGAGAAATGAATCGAGAAATACTATCCCCGTCTTAGATATAGTAAGAAACTTCGAATCGCAAATAGTGGGGTGTGCCATCACTAATTTGGAACCAAGAAACGATGTCTACAGATCTGAAATGATGAGAAACAACCTTAAAACAGGCTCTGATATAGATGAAGAGACATTTCAATCACAATCAGTGGTGAGAAATGATTCCCCAAGATCTGATATACGAAATGATAATCTTGATATGGCGAGAAACACAACAGAGTTAGTGAGTAACACAGTTATTACAACAAAAATAACTAACAACGAAAGCAAAAATACGTGTTCAAAAGACATATCAATATCAAGAATAACAAAATCAAATCTGAACATTAGTGAAACGGAAACATCAGGATCTAAAAGTGAAAAAGATATAGCCACAAGCGAAACCGTATCGAATATATCAATAGTTAATGATTTGGATTCCAATGGTGAATCAATTGGGAATAATAGTGGAGTGAATGTTGTGGATATGAAAGTGCTAAACAGACATTTTTCTGATATAAGTGATATAAAAATGGTGGATTTTCCAAGCCCAGTTGCAAAGCGCTTTCGGCCAAGGTAGCACTAAATTTACGTGATATGTGGTTTGTTGTGTTATTTTGATATGCCAGTGAGCATAATAGGGTATTTGACAAGGTGTAATTCTTCAAAATATTTTTTAATAAATGGATCATATACCAGTTTTAAAACTTAAAAAACTGTTAAACTTTGACATGATCTTTCCATGAATAAAATAAAAAAAAAAAACATTGTCAAATACCCTATTGTTTATTTCTTTGTGAATTTTTGAGCAAGTCCGACATTTTTTTTAATTGTTAGGACTGCTATGATAGTAAGAATGGCTATTATTTGATGATGCATAAAAAATGTACGCGACGCGTACTTTGTAATATTTATTTTTAATTTTGCTCGTATTACAATAATCGGAAAATGAATCCCAAACTTATTTCTTATCGAAATCTTTGCCTAAACCTTCTTCTGTCTTTGAAACTAAATTATGTTTATGAAAAACCCAAGACGGAAAATAAATATTTAACCGGATAATATGTAAATCGTGTCTAAGTAGATTTTGTGGGCAAAAACATAGCCTTAACTTAGACTAATGGTCATATCCTTATTTGGATATTGTCTACGCAAAAAGGACTTGGCGTGCAAATGTTTATATATAATATTAGTTTGTGTGTGTGTGTTTGTACATCAAACATTCCTAATCGGTATTTAAACAGATGTGTCATTGCCATTGCGAAATGAGACTAGGATTGAAATAGTTTTTACAATCCACTGTCGAATTCGCTAACGTAAATTCATGATTGTCTATCAATGGTGTTTCAATGGTAGTCCATTTTGCACAATTCTTGTTTTTTTTATATATATACGGACAAATCACACATTGAGTTAGCTCCAAAGTAAGTTCGAAACTTGTTTTATGGGAAACTAACTTAACGATACTATATTTTCTAACAAATACGTGTATAGATAAACATCCAAGACCTAGGCCTACTATCTGAAAAAGATCATTTTGACCCGACCGGGGATCGAACCCGGGATCTCTGGTGTGACAGTCCGGCGTGATGACCGTTAGGCCACGGAGATCGTCAATGCAACTGTTGTTATGTGTAAAAGCACTACTGGCCGGGTATGTTTTACATACATTTTTCGAAAACAACTAAATAAATATCCTTACATACATTTTACGTTGTATCACGACCCGTTTGAAAAACTGAACATATTTTTAATAGTAGCGTATTTATTTTTTTCTGGATTTAATTTTTCCAAATTATTTTCATTATTAAAAGAATAATATACTTGCAAATAATAGCTCGTTTTTCTGCTTACTTTTTTTAGACTGCAAAAATCAATGCGTTTTTTTAATACGTGAAATTAGGCACGATTACCGAATTTCATGTGCTATATTGAGACATCACAAAGTATGCTACGAATATGATTACCATGTAAATGTATGAAGTAGCGATTTTTTATCAACACGGCTGATACCATTATGAAAAGGACATTGAATGCTTGTATAGTAAGCGCGTATTTTGTTGAAAATATATGTATGCCTATTAAAAACTTTTCCATCAAAATAAATACTAAATAAAATATAATTGGAATCTTTATAAATTAATTTTCTTATTCCTTATTAAAAATACATTATTTAGTTTTTTTTAAAGAATTATATGTTTCTGTTGTTGTCCCAAAACAAATAAAAAATGTCAAAGAATATTTTTTCTCTAACTTTGTGGCTAGGTCAGTTGCTAAAGGCTATGAAAATATAGAAGGTACTTATTTA